>JAOPSE010000144.1:1713408-2057785 GCA_029449295.1 Zea luxurians
GGAAACCGAGCAATAGCCAATAGGTGCATAGAATTTGGTGAATAGGTTGCTCACGTCCTCTCTGAATATTTCTTGCCAATCTGGCAATTTCATCCAAAAAAATATTTCACGCCTCCAGGGGAAGGGAAGAGCAACAGTGCCCGGGGCACCAAGAATTCGTTGCATAGATCCAGGAGAAGAACAATAGAAATCTGGGCAGAACGAGAGCAGAACTGTAAGAAAATTTATGGTTTCTTGGTCCATTTACTGATGTGCTGATTCATTGTCTGGTTGGTTCTTGAATCACTGTCTCACCGATATGAGCTACACAAACTTCTCGCAGGACTACAAGATGCCTCAATTGAGAACTGCCAGCAGGCCGGCGCTCGCCAGCAACTCTACTGGTGGTTTTTTTATCAAGAGAAGGGTGGCATCACCAGGAACTTCCTAGGCAAAGGGCGCCGCCAAGCCGCTGGCTCGACAGGTCCGAACACCTGCAACGAGGGCTAAACCAAAGAGGAGAAGCCCCCTACCTGACTGGTACCCAAGGGTCCCACTCCGTGACATCACACCAATCGTAAAGGTGGTGACCTATTTCCCTAGACTGTATTTGGATGTTCCATAAATTTCTTTAATATTATGTATGTTCTGTGCTAATATTATGCCATAAACTTCACCATGCTAGAACTAATATTGTGTAACAATGATTTGATTGAGGATGACAGTAGCATGAAATTGCAGGCTAAGCAAGTCTTTTATGCTTAATCCAGTGATTAACATAAAAATTGTTGTAGTTCAAATGGATTAGCAATGATTTTGTTAGGCCAATCAGCACCCTTTTGTTTTATTTGATTGGATTTTGCTGTTCTCAGTTTATGCAGTCAGCAATATGAATGTGCTTAAAACCAGAGAAAGGTCTAATGCTCCCCTCTTTCAAAATTTAAGTTGCTTTAGTTTTGACCTAAGCCAAACATCATGATACAGTTAACTAAATTTATAAATAAATCTGGCTGCTTATCCCCTTCTAGAGCAAAAAAGCAGAAAAGGAAAATTTCGCTGCTGTTATGGTGCCATAAAAATTCACATGATCCAACAATAGGGAAGGCCATAATACAGGTTATCTTCTTCCAGAATATATGACAATTTTTTTTGTAGCCTTTGCGAAGTACTACATGAATTAGAAGTTGCAGCTTATCTGAGAAGTTACAGCTTATCACAAAATATGACACAAATCATGAATCTATGACTTTGCATGAGATGGTTAGTGGCAGTGATCCTAGTGGCATAACAATGGTAACAGAAGGGAGCTATAGGATGCATTGTGGTAACAAACGTCTTCCAGAAACCTTTCAAGAAGGAAGCTAGTAGCTCAAAGCCGCCTGTGAAGAAGAAGCTGAAGAGTGGGCCAGATGAAGGTTCTAAAAAGAAGAAGGTAAAGAAGAAGACAGATCCCAATTCTAATAAGAGAACTATAGCTCCATTCATGTACTTCTCAAAGGCTGAGCGAGCTGTAAGTTAGTTATAACCCTGAATTTCAGAAGGCCATATTGAGAAAACTGAATATGATTAGTTGGAGAAGCTTTTCATCTATCATTTATCCAGCTTCTGGATTGTGTTTCTTTCAGAATCAGAACCCAACAACTTGGAATTTCACTTTCCATTTGGTTATAGCTCTTCTACTTTCTCTACTCGATTGTATGCAGAACACGCTAGGTTGCAACAGAATGCATGGTTTTTTTGTTAGTCTAGATGAGGCACTTAGCCTAGAATTTTGCAGATCAAACAAACAATAGTCATACAGGTCACGAAGTTAAAAGTGACTTCCCCATTGCAGAATATCAAGAGCAGCAATATAGAACTGGCGACCACAGAGATTGCAAAGAAGCTCGGCAATAGGTGGCAAAAGATGACAGATACCAGAATATGATGAAACAAATAGAAGTGAATCTGAATCAAGACTATAGCTTAACCATAAAAACGACATTCGACCACGGTAATAGCACACAGATTAATGAAACAGTTCAAATCACTGGAATTTTGCTACGCGTTTGATTTTGTTTCAAAATATTGTAAAATGAAATAAACGGAAAATAGACAAAATAGCAGGTAAAAAATATTTCAATTGATTGGAAGTATCTATATAGAATGAGAGCTTGATAAGTTGACCTACCAGCTCCATGAATCACTCGAATAAATGTAAACTGAAATGTCGCTGCTTATAAGAACAGAAAAGAGAACATAATGTACATAACGGACTAATCCAGCTCTAACATACTACTTAGAGCGCATTGTCTTCCACACAGTAACTTCCTGGTGATCATGCATGTTTGCTTAGAGAAAAAAACAGACTTGGAGAGCATCTGTTATAACCATTTCTTCTGCCTGTATAAATTTTGTAGCGGATAGACAACCATATGTGGAGCAGAACCAGGTCGACAAGCAACGCTATGCAGACGTATGACAACTGCTACAATTGGCGAATAAAGCATCAGAAAAGGCAAGAAAACTCATTTGTAGGTTTGTTTTGTGGGGTGAAAGTAAAGATGGATGGTGGAAAAGGCAAAATTGGAGGCAGTGTAGAACTGAGGTGAAATATGGGAAAAAAGAAAAAAGATTTCCAGTTATTAGAGTTGAGAAAGTTCCAGTGTTCATGTTTTGGTTACCAAAGTCCATCACTCATCGATTCTACAATACTGATCTTCGAAGTGCAGAGGTTGGTCCTCTTTGTTTTAACAGAGGGTTTCTTCAGGTAGTTTTTTGTTTAAAATAGAGCGTTCATCTCTTAATCAATGTGACTGTTCCAACATAATTAGGCAAAATCTTATTCAATCTGAGAGCAAGTTAAATTGAACAGCTAGCTGCTGGGACAATGGCCTGTTACTTCCCTTTGTTGCAATGCAGTGGGCTAGGGATGCGGTTTGGCTCCAAAACAATATCCACTACTCAATGCAACTATCCTGGCATAGTAGCGTCATTGACATTGGAAAGCAAATCTGTGTCATTGTGTTATGTTCATAATGTTTTTGAGCTGATGGTTATGTTTACAGGTGTCCATTGTCGAGTGTAATCATATTGTTAATGAAGTGAAGTGAATACCCACATCCTTCCTTCCCACAATGATGTCACCCCAATAACTACAATAGTTGGTTGCAGAGGTAGCAATTGGAATTGGTCAGACCATTATTGCACAAACAATCTTCTTAGGATCATATATGGGTGGCATGATATATTTTGTGAATAGCATAACTTGGGCTTGCAATTTGACTGCTGAGTCAATTACCTTCAAGTTACCAAGCGGTGGGGATTCGATTGTTGCTCTTTTATCAGCTCACAGGGGTGACTATGCTGAAATCATTAAAGTTCCTATGAAATTCACTATGTAATGGCATTTGTAAAATGTGTTTTACCGTGTCTACATAATCCGAAAATGCAATCCATATGAGACTTAATTGCTCAGAATCAAGCAAAACAATACACAGTCTACAATTAAAATCAAAACCCCGTAGCGAACTGAGTGTAAACAAACATAATAATTCCAGACTTCATTGGAGAGTGGATCATACCTTCGTCGAGCCCTGCGCGGTTGAGCAATAGCAGATATCGTTCCTATCCGGTGGCGGGGCAAGCTCCTTCTCCTTTGTCCTTCCTTCCGGGCGGTGCGGGGCAACAAACTGTGCGGGGCGGGGATTGATCAGGGGAACAAAGGTGCTCAGAGCCGCGATTTGATGGTGGACTGACGATGGCGGTGTTATGCGGCTAGGTCGAGGCCGGCATGCCGCGGGGTTTTGAGCTTGGGGCGAAGCGCGGGTGGGCGTGCGGGTGTTGTTTGCGGTTGCTGAGAGGTGGCGGCATGTCATGGGGTGTGCGGGCGGGATTCGCGGTGGGTGATTGTTTCGTGCGGGCGCTTGGCGTGCGGATGGCTGTGGGATTTGCGGTTTCAGAGTGCCGCGCGCGCATGATTCACGGATGGGGAGGAGTACGGCGGGGGATTGATTGGCGCGGGCGTGCATCGCGGCTGGACGGCCACAGGCGTGGGGGAGATGCCGCGGGCGTGGGGGAGATGCCGCGGGCGCCGCGGGCGTGGGGGAGATGCCGCGGGCTGGTCATGCGGCCGTTGAGGGCGCGGGCGCGCGGTTGTGTCGCGGCGGCGAGTGAGGGCTCGTGGGCGCGCGGTGGACGGCGGCTGTTGCGGGGGCGGCGGGGGAGGGCTCGTGGGCGCGCGTTCCACGGCGGTTGTTGCGGGCGCGCGGCTGTTTCGCGGCGGCGGTTGGTGTAGCGTGGTCGCGCGGCGGACGCGAGGCGGTTGGGGGCGCGTGGGCGCGCGACGGGCGTTGCTGCGTGCGCGTGCGCTGGTACGAGCGGGGGCAGTCTACACTGCCCCCTTAATGGTTAGTAGAGATAGTGTTATCTATAGTCAGGGGCGGATCCAGGCCCATGGCCGCCTGGGCCACGGTCTGGGGCGCAGGCCCAAAATTTTTTAGAAGAGCTCGTGTCTGACCACTGTCTCTAGAGTCTGGCTGGACTATGCTGAAGAGCTGCAAGCCTGCATCTGCTGCCGCTGTGCTGCGTCGTCTCTGTCGGTCTGCCCTCTGGCCTCGCCCAGTCCGTCGCCCAGTCCGCCACTGCCTCCGCCCTTGAAAGGGAAATGTGCCTTTGGGCCATTTTTAAAGTGTTTTGGTGATTAAGTGCCCAACACAAATGCTCTAAGTGTTAATTTGTGCCAAAGACTCAAAAAGTGCAAATCAAGTTACAAGATATGTTTATAGACTTAGTACATTGATTTGAATACTAATGTATTGTGTCTAAGTGCTAGAAACAGGAGAAATTGGTTTGGAAAAGAGTTGGTTGTGTACAGCCAACTGCAGCTCGGTCTGGGTGCACCGTATTGTCCGGTGGTGCACCAGACAGTGTCCGGTGCGCCAGGACCAGTCTCGGTGAACAGTCCGCTCTCGGGACTCGACGGTGGTGTACGACTATAATTCACCGGACTGTTCGGTGGTGCACCGGACTGTCCGGTGAGTCATCCGCGACGAAGTCGTCGCTCTCGGGAAACGTTCAACGACGTACGGCTATAATTCACCAGACCGTCCGGTGAGGCACCGGACTGTCCGGTAAGCCAACGGTCGACTGCGCCAACGGTCGGCCGCGCAATCCGCGCGCGACGCGTGGGCGCGCCAACGGTCGGTAGGAGGCACCGGACTGTCCGGTGTGCCAACTGCCAAAAATCTGCAATGATCGGATGCGACAGAAAAGGAAGGAAATCGCGCACCGGACAGCTACAGGGACTGTCCGGTGGCACACCGGACTGTCCGGTGTGCCACCCGACAGAAGGCAAGATTTGCCTTCCAAAGTTGCCTCCAATGGCTCCTAGCTGCCTTGTGGCTATAAAAGGGACCCCTAGGCGCATGGAGGAGTCACCAAAGCATACTTTGAGCATTCTAAGTCTTCCACACTCCGTCTCCGCGCACTTGATTGACTTTGTTAGTGATTTGAGCTCCGTTCTAGTGGTGAACTTGTTGCGATTCATTTGAGCTCAAGTCTTGGCTGTGTGTGTGCGTATTGCTGCGGATTTGTGTGTGTTACTTCCCAACCTTACTCTAGTGCTTTCACTTTGATCTTTTTTGTAAGGGCGAGAGACTCCAACTTGTGGAGATTCCTCGCAAACGGGAAAAGAGATAAGCAAGAAGAACACCGTGGTATTCAAGTTGATCATTGGATCACTTGAAAGGGGTTGAGTGCAACCCTCGTACATTGGGACGTCACAACATGGAGGTATGCAAGTGTTATACTTCCCGAACTACGGGATAAACTCGCGTGTCTTGTGTGATTGTTTTTCTGTGATACTTGTGTGTTTGCAAGAGCTCTCTACTTAGCCATTCTAACACTTAACCAAGTTTTGTGGCTATTAGTTGTTGAATTTTACAGGATCACCTATTCACCCCCCTCTAGGTGCTCTCAGCGCTGCCTCTGCCGGTCTGCCTAGTCTGCCGCCGAGCTCATGTGTCACACCCGGGTTTCGGGGTCTAAAGCCCGGGCGCGAACATAATCACCAGGTGTGCTGGGACCAAGTCTCACACATATGATGAATCATGGCACAGGATCGAATGTCACATCTTTACTATATAACAGGAGTTCTATACAAAATAAATAAATAATTACATTATAAGGAGACAACGGTCCAGCAACCCAAAGTTAACTGGCAGACGACAACCTAGATCTCTCACGAACACATCACAGCATCCTCCATGCGCCTCATCCTGTGGTACCTGTTCTTGACCTGTGGGGGGTGTGAGACAGCAAGAGTGAGCTCACATACGTTCATAGCTCAACAAGTTGTGCGGAATAATGTGCATGAACTCGCCAAAGGTGGGAGCTCACGTGAAGTGTAAGGCTTACCAAAGGAGATGGTTGAAGCTGAGCATTGCTTTTACAGTTGGTCAAAATTTTATTAGCAATTACTAAGTATAAGTAAATACCAACCCAATTAAGTAGTAGAACAAAAGTAACAACAACATCACCTACGATGCAATGCATATGACAAATTTGAATTTAGTTCCATAAATTAATCATGTGAGTGTCCGAGCTGCTCATGACCGTGAGCACGACTAGTATACCAGTTTTACACTCTGCAGAGGTTGCGCATCTTTACCCACAAGTCGTGTTACCCATCTGCCAAGAGACGGCCAATCCCATACACCTCTATCGAGGAGGCGAGGCAGGGTAACACTACGAGGCCTTTACAAAGTTCCATTAGCTTCAAAAAACCCGCTACAATTTATAGGAAGCTCCAATGCAGGAATCCCTCGCATGACCGCCATCGCAGCAAAATCATCCCAAAGGCCTCCCTACACTGACCATTCCCCTACTGCCCTTGCCCCTTTCGGGTAAGGTAGTCTTCCACTAGCTTTCCTAGTTAGTTGGCCAAGGGCGTCCCATTAAACCCTTGTGGTAGCACTGTTTTCTCGGGTGGTTCTCCATGTTCCAATTAACATAATGATCTTATCATGAACAGTAAATAACAACTGATAATAAAAGTATAATCATGAATATCTCAATGCCCAAATCCACGTAAAGCACTAGCAAGTACTACCCAGAAATTCAGTGGTAAACAAGGCATAAAGATAGACAAACTAGGGTAACCTATTAGGTCCCATTAAAATTAACCTATGCAGATCATTATGATTAATTAGAACATGAGTGGGTAAAAAGAAGTGATCAAGGGCACAACTTGCCTGGGACTTGAGATTCCAGGTACCAGGATGATCTTCAGAATCTCATGACCTCACTGCTAGTCGTAGCAATACAAGCAAACATGGTATAGACAAAATTAACATCACACCAAACATAAAAATAAACTGCATATTAATAATCTACGTGTTGCTACGAGATCGTAGGTTTGAGAATGGCTAAAATCAGAGTTACGGTTAAGAAGTTATGGTTTTCCGAAGATCTACGTGGTTAAGTACAGAATAGACTAAGTGCAACATTTTAACCTCTATTTCATGATAAAGCAAAGTTACCAGATGATAATAAATATTATTGTGAGACTAATGCAACTATAATGGATCAAAACAGAGTTACAGTTATTGAGTTACGAATTTCTGAAATTCTTTAGTGCTTAGAATAGATTATTCCAAATGAAAAATTTTAATTCGAGTTTCATGGCTAAACAGAGGTACTAGGTGATAAACAATATTAAAACAAAATTATTACAACAGGAATGCCTCAATTTGGAGCTAAAATGAATTTAATATGAATTATATAAGTTTCTGGATTTATTTTTGAATTAAAAATCCATTTCTAATATTAATTCCCTATTTTCCCAAGTTTCTGGTCTACCCACCAAATACAGAAAAGCGCAGGGTCTGATCTACAAAAACTCCCTAGACTCAGATTGCCCTGCTGGTGGACAGCGGGTTAGTTTCTAGGTTCCCCGAGGACTCTTTAGCAAAAGACCCGGACTGAAAGGGTACCCACCTGACCACGACCGTCCGATCGGAAATCAGGGGCTCGGATTAGATTATGAAGCGGTATGCCCCCCAGACCGCCGGATCAGACTTCAGCGGCCACGATCTAAAACAACCCCGAGTCGATCACGATCGCCCGATCCGGATCAATGGCCACGCATTAATTATACCAAGGGGTATTTGGGGTTTTAATCTCGGCCGTCAAATTATATCCGACGACCGGCACTACCCATCCTCACCCGACGCCGGAGTACAGTCTCCACGGCGGCGCTACTCGCCGGCGTGATGGCCATCCCCCGCGCCATTGCCCAAATCTCCAAATCAATGACGTCTACTCGTTCAAGAGAGTACGGTGACTAGAGTGGGGCTTCTTACCGTCAATCGGGACTGCACAGTCGCTGGACCACGACGCGAGGTGGGTTCACGGCAACCCATGAACGTCGTTGAGAAATCGCCCCAGCCACGACGCTCTGACCCCCGAATTGGTAATCGTCGCGACATCCACGCGCTCTGGCGAGGCATCGGGCGGATCACCGAGCGGTGGCGAGGAGGGGAGAGGGAAGAGGATGAGCAGCGCGCGGCGAAGGGGCAACGTCGGGCTCCACGGATGGCGAAGGCCTGGCGCGCGCGGCCACAGAGCTCGCAGGGGCGTCCGCACTTGGGTTTGAGGGAGCTCACAGGGAAGGTCAGGGACTCGTCCATGGAGGGAGCTTCGCCCGGCCACCAAGGAAGAGGAGCAGGGGCACCGGGAGCCGAGCGCCATGGATGGGCAGAAGGAGAGGAGTCTGGCAACCCGGTTCGCAACGAGGGATGAGGGATGTGGCATGGCTTTATATCCTGGCGAAAGGGAGTCGAGCCCGTGCACATCGGATCAGCGGGGATCCACCCGATTCCTCGCGTTTCTGTTAGAACAGAACGAAGGTTGGGGATGACCTGACCACGAGGGCCCACCTGGCAGGGGCAGTAGTTCTGCGGCACAAGGGCACACTGCGTGCGAGCGCGCCCGGGAGCGCATGGGCTTGTGTGGGCCGGTCTGTCGCGCCCGAGAGAGAGGAAAGCAGGCCCATGTGTAATAGTGCACTATCTCACCTCTTTTCTTTTTCATTTCAGGTTTTGAATTTCCTATTTTAACTTTAAAGGCACAATTTAAAGAACCATCATGAATGCAAAGTTTGACTATTTACATATTTATCATTTCATTCATGATAGAAAAAACTCCTAAACATGTTATGCACACACACAAATAATTTTATTTTACGATAATATTTTTTTAATGTATGGTCCACTTACAAGCACATTCAAAAATTCATTGTTTTATTATTT
The DNA here is from genome assembly GCA_029449295.1 of Zea luxurians. Classification (NCBI taxonomy): domain Eukaryota; kingdom Viridiplantae; phylum Streptophyta; class Magnoliopsida; order Poales; family Poaceae; genus Zea; species Zea luxurians. The sequence goes on from JAOPSE010000144.1 coordinate 1,722,678, forward strand.
ATTTAACCCAATTATTTTCTAATGTTTTATTGTTTATTAAGAGCCATTTTAACTTGAACCTCTTGGAGAAATTTTTTTATAATTCGTCAAAGAATTCTGAAATCCATCTAAGGGATAAATATGTTTTTTTAGTCTTTTATTAGAAGACATATTTATTTTAGGAGATATGGGTTTAAAGGTTATGGGATTCAAAAAGGAAAAAAATATTCTAATTCAAGATCTTTGAAAAATTTTACTACAATTCTCAGAATGTGATTTTGAGGTGTTACAAATTCTACCCCCTTAAAAATAATCTCGTCCTCGAGATTAGTAAGAAAGAGGATATAGAGAGATTGGTATTAGCTTTTAGTTTCCCATTAGTTCGAAATTAAGAGTCCATTTTTTATAATAATCTTTAATGGGTGATAAGGAGAGTATAGATATCTAACCACATATTATGTAGGGTAATGAATGGATAGGTCGGCATAACCAAGATTATGGTAATAAAAGACTCCATCGTGGACAGTGGACCTTGATTCATCTGGCGACCTAGCTTATCTTTGAAGACTTGAGTTGTAGCTTATCCTTCTTTGACGTGGTTGGTCTTCTTTGGCCTTTATTCTTAGGGTTTCCATCGGAGCTAAGGACATAGTTCTAGGGACCTATAGTTAGGATAGCCAGGGTACACGGGGTAGGTAGGTTTAAATAGAGTTTTACTTTGCTTTTGGGATAAATGGGTTGGGCAACCTATAACATAGGCTAGGTCGTGGTTTCACGGATGAGTTGGTTTAAGACACCAATTTAGGTTTAAAACCCATTTATAGGAATATGGTCCAATCTATGTTACCGGTATTAACTAACTTGTTTAAGTAACTTCCTTTAGATTAGATCATATTACATTAGGTAGGGTATGATTAGATTGGATATAACTAGATTAGACTAGTTTAAGTTACATAAATCTACCAGGGTAGAATAAATATTATTAGGATATGTTAGAATCTTTTGAGATACGACGGATCATATGGTGTAGGTATGTCGGAATCTCTGTTAGGTTAAAACAGAGGGGTTATGCAACCATCAGATGATTAGGGTAGTTGCATGAGGCCAGGTTGGACTAAGACTCCAATTTAGATTAAAACATGTTTATAGGAGTGGGGTCTAATCTATTTTACCAGTATTATCTAACATGTTTATCCATTAAATTAAATCTAATCAGATTAGATGGGATCAAGATTAAATTGGTATAACCAGATTAGACCAGATAAGATCTACTTAATTTATTTTGGATTAGATCATGGTTGTTACACTAGGATGGGATAAGCAAAAGTGGTTAGGATAAGATAAGATAAGATAAATCTATTAAGATAAGCGAGAATTCTTTAAGATAAGATGGATCTATAGATACACTTTATTGGAGGATAATCTAGTTTATCTTATAAATATATCTAGTTTAATAGATCTATTTTTAATAGGGATATTCTGTGTTGTCTATTTTGTAAATATTTTCCCTTATGTCTAGGTGTATATGTAGATGCAGTTGTGGACATTACTCCACAACTCATCACACTCAATCAAAAAAATCCAAATCAGACATGTATCATAAGAACAAACATTCAAGCATACAAATATTGACAAAAATAGTTTTGATTTTGTTCCTAAGTGTAGGTCTCCTATTTCTAAAAGTCACTTTAGGTACTGTCGGCGTTCCGAGACCGGGGGGTCCTCGAGCCGACGAGTGAGAGTGCCGCGTGCCCCAGCCCAGATGGGTCGAGCGCGTGGAGCGAGCGCGAAGGGGGGAACAGAGAGAGAGAGAGAGTCGGTGGCCGGAGCCGGGTCGTGAGGGAGTCGGAGAAATTCCCGCGGCCTTCGTGTTCGTCCCGCGCCCAGGTCGGGTGCGCTTGCAGTAGGGGGTTACAAGCGTCCGCACGAGGTGAAGGGAGAGAGCGGCCCCGAGAGAGCGCCTGCCCCTGCCTTTCGTCCCCGTGAGGCCAACCTTCTCTAAGAAGGCCCTGGCCCTTCCTTTTATAGTCGTAAGGAGAGGGTCCAGGTGTACAAGACGGGGGTGTAGCAAGGTGCTACGTGTCTAGCGAGGGAGAGCTAGCGCCCTATGTACATGCCCAGGTGGCAGCCGGAGAGATCGTGGCACCCTGTTGGTGTGGCGTCGTGGCTGTTGGAGGAGTAACGGAGCCGGACGGGGGGACAGCTGTCGAGGTGGCTGGGTCCTTGCTGACGTTCTCCTGCTTTCGTAAGGGAGCTGGGAGCCGCCGTCGTCATGATCTAGCGGGGCGCCATCATGGCCTATCTGGCATAGCTGGCCAGATGGGACGCCGGTCTTGTTCTCTGCGACCCAAGTCGGCTCAGGGCAGGGTGATGATGACGCTTCCTGTTGACGTGGAGGTCCCGTGTCCTAGGTCGGGCGTCGTGGAGGCTCCTCCGAGGCCGAGGCCGAGTCCGCCCTGCAAGACAGAGACAGAGTCCGAGCCCTGGGTCGGGCGAGGCGGAGATTATTCGGCAGAGGCCGAGGCGGAGTCCGAGCCCTGGGTCGGGCGAGGCGGAGGTCGCCGTCTTCCGGGGCCTTAGCCCGAGTCCGAGCCCTGGGTCGGGCGGATCCTGAGTTCGCCGTCTTCCGAGGCCTTAGCCTGAGTCCGAGCCCTGGGTCGGGCGGAGCGGAGTTCGCCGTCTTCCGGGGCCTTAGCCCGAGTCCGAGCCCTGGGTCGGGCGGAGCGGAGTTCGCCGTCTTCCGGGGCCTTAGCCCGAGTCCGAGCCCTGGGTCGGGCGGAGTCTCCTATGGCACCTCTGGCGAAGTCTGGTCGCCCGTTGGTCTTACCTTTTGCGTTAAACGCCCCGGTGACTCGGTCGGTTGGCGCGGTGATTTAGTCAGGGTTTCTCCTTATCGGAGGCGGGGCCTAGGGCGAGCCGGAGATGCGTCTGCCGTGAAAGAGGAGACCTCAGACGAGACGGAGTCATCTTAGGGTCGGCTGCCCTCGCCCGAGGCTAGGCTCGGGCGTGGCGTGGTCAAGTCACTCGTACGGACTGATCCCTGACTTAATCAAACCCATCAGGCCTTTGCAGCTTTATGCTGATGGGGGTTACCAGCTGAGAATTAGGCGCCTTGAGGGTACCCCTAATTATGGTCCCCGACAGTAGCCCCCGAGCCTCGAAGAGAGTGTTAACACTCGCTTGGAGGCTTGCATCGCACTTTTTTGCAAGGGGACCAGCCTTTCTCGGAGGTACTTTGTTCCGGTGGGTGCGCGCGAGCGCACCCGCCGGGTGTAGCCCCCGAGGCCTCGGAGGAGTGGTTTCACTCCTTCGAGGTCTTAATGCCTTGCGCAATGCTTCGGCTGGTCTGGCGGTTCCCTCATGCGAGCAGGGCGTAACCCAGGTGCACTGTTGGGGCCCAAGTTCTCGGGCTGGTATGTTGACGCTGTCAACGGTTCGGCCGGAGCCGGGTTTGCGAGAGCAGCTCCCGAGCCCTCGCACGGAGCGAGAGGACGATCAGGGACAGACTCGACTTTTTATATACGCCCCTACGTCGCCTTTCCGCAAGGAGGAGGGGGGAGTGCGCCATGTTACCCTCGATGGGCACCGAACATGGTGTCTCCGGTGAGCTGCAATCGGGTAATCCGAGTGGACGTCCGTGCCCCGTTCGTTGGGGGTCGGCTAGGGGCCCGGAGGCACGCCCAAAAGTACCTGCGGGTGATCTGCCGGACCCGGTCCCCTGGCGACGGGGTCCGAGGGCTCGTTGCCTCCCTCCGATGGGATTCCGTTACAGAGTCGTTCCCGCTGGTCTCGGAAATGTCCTAGGGTACCTCGGGAGCGCAGCCCGAGCCTTGGTTATGTATCGAACGTACCCCTGGTCATCCCTCGCTCGGCGTCTGAGGCGGCTGTGAACCCTTCGACAGGCCAGCCTTCGAACCCCTGATCAGTAGGGGGCACGGAGCCCGAGTAGCCTGAGGCGGTCGTGGAACCTTTCGGGGGCCGACCTTCGAACCCCTGACCAGTAGTGGGTGTCGGGCCCACGCGATCTGAGGCGGCTGTTGAACCCTTCGGGGGGCCAGCCTTCGAACCCCTGATCAGTAGGGAGGCTCGGAGCCTAGTTCCTTCACGGGGAAGGATCCCTTTGGGGTTATCCCCCTTCTCGGTCCCTGTTGCAAGAGATAGAGAAAGAAGAAAAAGGGAAATGGATTCGAAATTGAACGTCGTGGCGTACCTTTTTCGGCGTGGTCGTTTTGGCGGAGGCGAAGCGTCGCCAGCTGCCCCTGCCAGAAACGTTACCTGTTTCGCCGCGGAGTTAATGCGCCGGGGCGAGTAGTTGGCGAGGTTGCCGTTGCGCGTGCGCGAGCCGTTCGAGGTACGGGTCACGGGCGCGTCGTCTTCACGCCGTGAGAGGGGGTTCTCTTGCTGCCTCCGGATGGGACGTGAGCCTGGCCGATGGCGTGACCGCTGCCCTCGCGCGCCTGCCACCGTCATTACTGCCGGCCCATTTTCGACCGCGTTTGACCGCTGCGCCAGGCTGGCGCCGCTGGATCGCAGGCTGGGCGGCCTCGAGTCGCGGTATCGGTTCCGCAATCGAGGAGGTGCGGTGGTGGAGCGAGAGGCACAGCGGTTCGCATGCAGCGCCCGGCGCGCCAGTTGAACGACGCGTGGGCTTGAGCTGTCGCGCTGGCCTGTCAGGAGTCGGAGAGGCGCGTCCACTTGGCGCGGTTGCATGCCGCCTGCATGGCCGCTCGCCCCTTTTGCCCGTTGGTCTGGGCAAAAGTGGAGGGTTACTTGTAACCGCTAGGCGGTTACGTGCGTCGTGCGCGGCGGTTCGGCTTTCTCTGCTTGGAGCCGGTCTGCATGACAGGCGGGCCCCAGCCCCCGTGTCGCAGGGGAGGACTTTGGAGGCGTGTTGGAGAAGACTCCGCCCGCGACGGTTGAGGGCGCAAGCAGGGGGAGTTGCCTTTAAAAGGAGGGCGACCCTCTTCGTGAGGTGACTGAAAGGGAATTAGGCTTACACCTAGTTCCTAAATAATTTTGGTGGTTGAATTGCCCAACACAAACAATTGGACTAACTAGTTTGCTCTAGATTATATGTTCTACAGGTGCCAAAGGTTCATCTATAACTATACTAAATCGACTGTCCGGAATACCGTAGATTATTCCGGACAGGAGAAGCTTTTTGGAAAAACAGGCCAAGCGCGGACCGTCCGGGCCCTTGCGGCGGACCGTCCGCGACACTAGGATGACTCTCGGACAGAACCAATGCAAAAATACAAGTTTCCACTACGGACTGTCCGGAGGAAAAGGAAAGACCGTCCGAGCCCACTCGCGGACCGTCCGGCCTCAGGCGCGGACCGTCCGGTCGGTAAGAAACCGAAAAACCCGAAGGTAACGGGTTCGGAGAAATGAATTATAGAGGGCCTCGCGGACCGTCCGGGGTGCACGACCGGACCGTCCGCGACTGGCTCTGTCTGACATCTGACGTCGCATTAAATGCAATATAGCCGTTGATATAGCCGTTACTGCTGACCGTTGCATTTTCAGCCGTTGATCTACAGGGGTGGACCGTCCGGACCTGGCTCGCGGACCGTCCGCGCTCAGCAGAATGGTGCAACGGCTAGGAAGTGGTTGGTGGCTATAAATACAACCCCAACCACCTCCATTCACTTCATCCAAGCATTCCAACCTTCAACATTCAATACAAGAGCTAGCAATCCATTCCAAGACACATTCAAAGCCTCCACCTCTCCAAGTTTCACAATTGAGAAAAGAGATCATTAGTGATTAGTGGCTTGAGAGAGAAAGTGATCCGTGTGCTATTTGTCGCTCTTGTTGCTTGGCTTTTTAATCGTGCTTTCTTGATTCTTTCATTGCAACCAAACTCACTTGTAATTGAGGCAAGAGACACCAATCTTGTGGTGATCCTTGTAGGAACTTTGTGTTCCAAGTGATTGAGAAAAGAAAGCTCACTCGGTCGGAGGGACCGTTTGAGAGAGGGAAGGGTTGAAAGAGACCCGGCCTTTGTGGCCTCCTCAACGGGGAGTAGGTTTGCGAGAACCGAACCTCGGTAAAACAAATCCACGTGTCTCACTTGTTATTCGCTTGCGATTTGTTTTGCTCGCTCTCTCGCGGACTCGTTATTGTTTCTAACGCTAACTCGGCTTGTAGTTGTGATTATATTTGTAAATTTCAGTTTCGCCCTATTCACCCCCCCCCCCTCTAGGCGACTATCAATTGGTATCAAAGCCCGGTACTTCATTAGAGCCTAACCGCTCGAAGTGATGTCGGGAGATCACACCAAGAGGGAGATGGAGACCGGCAATGACAAGCCCACTACAAGTCAAGGGAGCACTTCATCCTCATCGGAAGAGTCCCGCACCAAGAGAAGAGAGAAGAAGAAGAAATCCTCCAAGCGGAAGGAGAAAAGATCTTCCTCTTCTCATCACAAAGAGAAGAAGGAAAAATCTTCTTCTCACAAGCCGCATCGGAGTGGGGACAAGCACAAAAGGATGAGGAAGGTGGTCTACTACGAGACCGACACTTCATCAACATCTACCTCCGGCTCCGACGCGGCGTCCGTCACTTCTAAACGCCAAGAGCGTAAGAAGTATAGTAAGATCCCCCTACGCTACCCTCGCATTCCTAAACATACACCTTTACTTTCCGTCCCATTAGGCAAACCACCAACTTTTAATGGTGAAGATTATGCTATGTGGAGTAATTTGATGCGATTTCATCTAACCTCTCTCCACAAAAGATTATGGGATGTTGTTGAGTATGGTGTACAGGTACCATCCGTAGGGGATGAAGACTACTACACGGACGAAGTGGCCCAAATCGAGCACTTCAACTCCCAAGCCACAACCATCCTTCTTGCCTCTCTAAGCAAGGAGGAATACAACAAAGTACAAGGGTTGAAGAACGCCAAGGAGATTTGGGACCTACTCAAGACGGCGCACGAGGGTGATGAACTCACCAAGATCACCAAGCGGGAAACGATCGAGGGGGAGCTCGGTCGCTTCCGTCTTCGCCAAGGGGAGGAGCCACAAGACATGTACAACCGGCTCAAGACCTTGGTGAACCAAGTGCGCAACCTCGGGAGCGCAAAATGGGATGACCACGAAGTGGTTAAGGTTATTCTAAGAGCCCTTATTTTCCTTAACCCTACTCAAGTACAATTAATTCGTGGCAATCCTAGATATACACAAATGACCCCCGAGGAAGTCATCGGGAATTTTGTTAGTTTTGAATGCATGATTAAGGGCTCCAAGAAGATCAACGAGCTTGATGAGCCTTCCACATCCGAGGCGCAACCCGTGGCCTTCAAGGCAACGGAGGAGAAGAAGGAGGAGTCTACACCAAGTAGACAACCAATTGACGCCTCCAAGCTCGACAACGAGGAGATGGCCCTAATCATCAAAAGCTTCCGGCAAATCCTCAAACAAAGGAAGGGGAAGGACTATAAATCCCGTTCCAAGAAGGTTTGCTACAAGTGTGGTAAGCCCGGTCACTTTATTGCTAAATGTCCATTATCAAGTGATAGTGACAGGGGCGACGACAAGAAGGGCAAGAGGAAGGAGAAGAAGAAGTACTACAAGAAGAAGGGCGGCGATGCCCATGTTTGTCGGGAGTGGGACTCCGACGAAAGCTCTAGCGACTCCTCCGACGACGAGGACGCCGCCAACATCGCCGTCACCAAGGGCCTCCTCTTCCCCAACGTCGGCCACAAGTGCCTCATGGCCAAGGACGGCAAAAAGAAGGTAAAATCAAAGTCCTCCACTAAATATGAAACATCTAGTGATGAGGATAATGATAAAAATGAAGAGGATAATTTGCGTATTCTTTTTGCCAACCTTAACATGGAACAAAAAGAAAAATTAAATGAGCTAATTAGTGCCATCCATGAAAAGGATGATCTCTTGGACTCCCAAGAGGACTTCCTAATCAAGGAAAACAAGAAACATGTTAAGGTTAAAAATGCTTATGCTCTAGAGGTAGAAAAATGTAACAAATTATCTAGTGAGCTAAGCACTTGCCATGACATCATTGCCAACCTTAGAAATGAAAATGTCAAATTAATTGCTAAGGTTGATTCTCATGTTTGCATTGATCCTAGAAATGATAATGTTGATTTGCTTGCTAGGATTGATGAGTTGAATGTTTCCATTGCTAGCCTTAGAAATGAGAATGAGAAATTAATTGCTAAGGCTAAGAATTTTGATGTTTGCAATGCTACTATTTCCGACCTTAGAACTAAAAATGATATGTTGCATGCTAAGGTCGTTGAACTTAAATCTTGCAAACCCTCTACATCTAATGTTGAGCATGTTTCCATTTGTACTAGATGTAGAGATATTAATGTTGATGCTATCCATGATCATCTAGCCTTAATTAAAAAACAAAATGATCACATAGCACAACTTAATGCTAAAATTAGAGAGCATGACTTAGAAAATGAAAAATTTAAACTTGCTAGAAGCATGCTCTATAATGGGAGAAGCCCTGGCATTAAGGATGGCATTGGCTTCCAAAGGGGAGACAATGTCAAAATTAATGCCCCTCCTAAGAACCTATCTAACTTTGTTAAGGGCAAGGCTCCCATGCCTCAGGATAACGAGGGTTACATTTTGTACCCTGCCGGCTATCCTGAGAACAAGATTAGGAAAATTCACTCTAGGAAGTCTCACTCTGGCCCTAATCATGCTTTTATGTATAAGGGTGAGACATCTAGATCTAGGCAACCAACCCATGCCAAGTTGCCTAGAAAGAAAATCCCTAATGCATCAAATGATCATGCCATGTCATTTAAAACTTTTGATGCATCTTATGTTTTAACTAACAAATCCGGCAAGGTAGTTGCCAAGATTGTTGGGGGCAAACACAAGGGCTCCAAGACTTGTGTTTGGGTACCCAAAGTTCTTGTATCTAATGCCAAAGGACCCAAAACCGTTTGGGTACCTAAAATCAAGAACTAAACTTGTTTTGTAGGTTTATGCATCCGGGGGCACAAGTTGGATACTCGACAGCGGGTGCACAAACCACATGACCGGGGAGAAAAGGATGTTCTCCTCATATGAGAAAAACCAAGATCCCCAACGAGCTATCACATTCGGGGATGGAAATCAAGGTTTGGTCAAAGGTTTGGGTAAAATTGCTATATCCCCTGACCATTCCATTTCTAATGTTTTTCTTGTAGATTCCTTAGATTACAATTTGCTTTCCGTATCCCAATTATGTCAAATGGGCTACAACTGTCTTTTTACTGATATTGGTGTTACTGTCTTTAGAAGAAGTGATGATTCAGTAGCATTTAAGGGAGTGTTAGAGGGTCAGCTATACTTAGTAGATTTTAATAGAGCTGAACTCGACACTTGCTTGATTGCTAAGACTAACTTGGGTTGGCTCTGGCACCGCCGACTAGCCCATGTTGGAATGAAGAATCTCCACAAGCTTCTAAAGGGAGAACACATTTTGGGACTAACCGATGTTCACTTTGAGAAAGACAGGATTTGTAGCGCATGCCAAGCCGGGAAGCAAGTTGGCATTCATCATCCACACAAAAACATCATGACTACCGACAGGCCACTGGAGCTCCTTCACATGGATTTGTTCGGCCCGATCGCTTACATAAGCATCGGCGGTAGTAAGTATTGCCTTGTAATTGTGGATGACTATTCTCGCTTCACTTGGGTATTCTTTTTGCAGGAAAAATCACAAACCCAAGAGACCTTAAAGGGATTCTTGAGACGGGCTCAAAATGAGTTCGGCTTAAGGATCAAGAAAATTAGAAGCGACAATGGAACGGAGTTCAAGAACGCTCAAATTGAAGGTTTCCTTGAGGAGGAGGGCATCAAGCATGAGTTCTCTTCTCCCTACACTCCACAACAAAATGGTGTAGTGGAGAGGAAGAATCGAACTCTATTGGACATGGCAAGAACCATGCTTGATGAGTACAAGACACCGGATCGGTTTTGGGCCGAGGCGGTCAACACCGCCTGCTACGCCATCAACCGGTTATATCTTCACCGAATCCTCAAGAAGACATCTTATGAACTCCTAACCGGTAAAAAGCCCAATATTTCATATTTTAGAGTTTTTGGTAGCAAATGTTTTATACTTGTTAAAAGAGGTAGAAAATCTAAATTTGCTCCTAAAACTGTAGAAGGCTTTTTACTAGGATATGACTCAAACACAAGGGCATATAGAGTCTTTAACAAGTCCTCAGGACTTGTTGAAGTTTCTTGTGACGTTGTGTTTGATGAGACTAATGGCTCTCAAGTAGAGCAAGTTGATCTTGATGATGTAGGTGAAGAACAGGCTCCATGCATAGCGCTAAGGAACATGTCCATCGGGGATGTGTGTCCTAAGGAATCCGAAGAGCCTCCAAATGCACAAGATCAACCATCCTCCTCCACGCAAGTATCTCCACCAACTCAAGTTGAGGATGAGGCTCAAGATGTTGAACAAGAAGATCAACAAGATGAGCCACCTCAAAATGACGGCAACGATCAAGGGGGAGATTCAAATGATGAAAACAAGGAGGATGAACAACCAAGGCCGCCACACCCAAGAGTCCACCAAGCAATACAACGAGATCACCCCGTCGACATCATCCTCGGCGACATTCACAAGGGGGTAACCACTCGATCTCGTGTTGCACATTTTTGTGAGCATTACTCTTTTGTTTCCTCTATTGAGCCACACAGGGTAGAGGAAGCACTTCAAGATTCGGATTGGGTGATGGCGATGCAAGAGGAGCTCAACAATTTCACAAGGAACGAGGTATGGCACTTAGTTCCACGTCCCAACCAAAATGTTGTAGGAACCAAGTGGGTCTTCCGCAACAAGCAAGACGAGCATGGTGTGGTGACTAGGAACAAAGCTCGACTCGTGGCCAAGGGGTATTCACAAGTCGAAGGTTTGGATTTTGGTGAAACCTATGCACCCGTAGCTAGGCTTGAGTCAATTCGTATATTATTAGCCTATGCTACTTACCATGGCTTCAAGCTTTATCAAATGGACGTGAAGAGTGCCTTCCTCAATGGACCAATCAAGGAGGAGGTCTATGTTGAGCAACCTCCCGGCTTTGAAGACAGTGAGTATCCTAACCATGTCTATAGGCTCTCTAAGGCGCTTTATGGGCTTAAGCAAGCCCCAAGAGCATGGTATGAATGCCTTAGAGATTTCCTTATTGCAAATGGCTTCAAAGTCGGCAAGGCCGATCCTACTTTATTCACTAAGACTCTTGATAATGATTTGTTTGTATGCCAAATCTATGTTGATGATATCATATTTGGGTCTACTAACAAATCTACATGTGAAGAATTTAGTAGGATCATGACACAGAAATTCGAGATGTCTATGATGGGGGAGTTGAAGTATTTTCTAGGATTCCAAGTCAAGCAACTCCAAGAAGGCACCTTCATTAGCCAAACGAAGTATACTCAAGACATTCTAAGCAAGTTTGGAATGAAGGATGCCAAGCCCATCAAGACACCCATGGGAACAAATGGGCATCTCGACCTCGACACGGGAGGTAAGTCCGTGGATCAAAAGGTATACCGGTCAATGATTGGTTCATTGCTTTATTTATGTGCATCTCGACCGGACATTATGCTTTCCGTATGCATGTGTGCAAGATTCCAAGCCGACCCTAAGGAATCACACCTTACGGCCGTAAAACGAATCTTGAGATATTTGGCTTTTACTCCTAAGTTTGGGCTTTGGTACCCTCGGGGATCCACTTTTGATTTGATTGGATATTCGGATGCCGATTGGGCGGGGTGTCGGATTAACAGGAAGAGCACATCGGGGACTTGCCAGTTCTTGGGAAGATCCTTGGTGTCTTGGGCTTCAAAGAAGCAAAATTCGGTCGCTCTTTCCACCGCCGAAGCCGAGTATATTGCCGCAGGCCATTGTTGCGCGCAATTGCTTTGGATGAGGCAAACCCTGCGGGACTACGGTTACAAACTAACCAAAGTCCCCTTGCTATGTGACAATGAGAGTGCAATCAAAATGGCCGACAATCCCGTCGAGCACAGCCGCACTAAGCACATAGCCATTCGGTATCATTTTCTTCGGGATCACCAACAAAAGGGGGATATCGAGATTTCTTATATTAATACTAAAGATCAATTAGCCGATATCTTTACCAAACCACTTGATGAACAATCTTTTACCCGACTTAGGCATGAGCTTAATATTCTTGATTCTAGGAATTTCTTTTGCTAGTCTTGCACACATAGCTCATAAATATACCTTTGATCATGTCTCTTTTATATATGCTATGACTAATGTGTTTTCAAGTGTATTTCAACCAAGTCATAGGTATATTGAAAGGGAATAGGAGTCTTCGGCGAAGACAAGGCTTCCACTCCACTCTACTACTCATCCTTCGCCGTCGCTCCACATCACCTCTCCAACTTTGGTATAATCTTCACTCATTCATTTCATGACCAAAGGGGGAGAAAGTACTTCATTGGGCTCTAATGATTCCGTTTTTGGCGATTCATGCCAAAGGGGGAGAAAATATGAGCCCAAAGCAAAAGGACCGCACCACCACCTAATTTTATAAATTTAATGATTTTATATTGGTAAATTTCAAAATTGGTATCTCTTTGTGTTCTAAAGGGGGAGCAACTAGTATTTTCAAAATTGATGTCTTAAAACCCTCTTGAACACTAAGAGGAGGATCTCATTTAGGGGGAGTTTTGTTTAGTCAAAGGAAAAGCATTTGGAACAAAGGAAGAAAATTTCAAAACTTGAAAATGCTTTGCAAATCTTACTCATTTACCTTTGACTATCTTGCAAAATGCCTTTGAAAAGAATTTACAAAAGAGTTTGCAAAAACAAAACTTATGGTGCAAATGTGGTCCAATATGTCAAAAACAAAGAAACCATCCATGCGCATCACATAAGTATTTATATTGGCTCAATTCCAAGCAACCTTTGCACTTACATTATGTAAACTAGTTCAACTATGCACTTCTATATTTGCTTTGGTTTGTGTTGGCATCAATCACCAAAAAGGGGGAGATTGAAAGGGAATTAGGCTTACACCTAGTTCCTAAATAATTTTGGTGGTTGAATTGCCCAACACAAACAATTGGACTAACTAGTTTGCTCTAGATTATATGTTCTACAGGTGCCAAAGGTTCATCTATAACTATACTAAATCGACTGTCCGGAATACCGTAGATTATTCCGGACAGGAGAAGCTTTTTGGAAAAACAGGCCAAGCGCGGACCGTCCGGGCCCTTGCGGCGGACCGTCCGCGACACTAGGATGACTCTCGGACAGAACCAATGCAAAAATACAAGTTTCCACTACGGACTGTCCGGAGGAAAAGGAAAGACCGTCCGAGCCCACTCGCGGACCGTCCGGCCTCAGGCGCGGACCGTCCGGTCGGTAAGAAACCGAAAAACCCGAAGGTAACGGGTTCGGAGAAATGAATTATAGAGGGCCTCGCGGACCGTCCGGGGTGCACGACCGGACCGTCCGCGACTGGCTCTGTCTGACATCTGACGTCGCATTAAATGCAATATAGCCGTTGATATAGCCGTTACTGCTGACCGTTGCATTTTCAGCCGTTGATCTACAGGGGCGGACCGTCCGGACCTGGCTCGCGGACCGTCCGCGCTCAGCAGAATGGTGCAACGGCTAGGAAGTGGTTGGTGGCTATAAATACAACCCCAACCACCTCCATTCACTTCATCCAAGCATTCCAACCTTCAACATTCAATACAAGAGCTAGCAATCCATTCCAAGACACATTCAAAGCCTCCACCTCTCCAAGTTTCACAATTGAGAAAAGAGATCATTAGTGATTAGTGGCTTGAGAGAGAAAGTGATCCGTGTGCTATTTGTCGCTCTTGTTGCTTGGCTTTTTAATCGTGCTTTCTTGATTCTTTCATTGCAACCAAACTCACTTGTAATTGAGGCAAGAGACACCAATCTTGTGGTGATCCTTGTAGGAACTTTGTGTTCCAAGTGATTGAGAAAAGAAAGCTCACTCGGTCGGAGGGACCGTTTGAGAGAGGGAAGGGTTGAAAGAGACCCGGCCTTTGTGGCCTCCTCAACGGGGAGTAGGTTTGCGAGAACCGAACCTCGGTAAAACAAATCCACGTGTCTCACTTGTTATTCGCTTGCGATTTGTTTTGCTCGCTCTCTCGCGGACTCGTTATTGTTTCTAACGCTAACTCGGCTTGTAGTTGTGATTATATTTGTAAATTTCAGTTTCGCCCTATTCACCCCCCCTCTAGGCGACTATCAGTGACCATGTCTCCTACCTCCCTTATGCATTGCGTCTTTCCATCTTCCGAGCCCCCGGATGGGGGGAAACCGCCGTCTTTTCGCTCCATCGCCGGAGGGACGCAACTCCGTGGGAGTTGGTACCTTTCAGCCATCGTTCGGCTTCAAGGATTCTCATCAGGCAGCCCGGTTGCCCCCCTCGGCTGGGGGTCATCCGAGACGGTGACCACCAGCTCCTGGGTGGGGAGGAGCAAACCGGACTGCGATCTTGGTCCCACCCTCAGCTTCAAGGATGTTCATCATCCTCGCTGGGGTGGGTGCCGGACTGAGCCGGCGCTCCTCCTCCCGCACGGGTTCGTGGGTCATCCTCTCCCACGATATTCGAGGGAGAAGGCGCTCACTGGCCCTGCGGGCGGCGCGGACTTCGACAACGCGGGATGGGTCGGCGGCGAACGCCGTCACCTCCAGCGTGTCGGGTCCGCTAGCTCGGCTCCGGCGGGCCCCTTTGTCGGGGGGTGGCTGCCGCGCCGTGTACACGGGAGGCCCCTTTCTGAGCAATAAGGCTTGCCTGTCGATTGTCTGAATCGCTTCACCAAGCATGAGTCGCCCCGTGTCCAGGTGACGAGTGAGGTATCCGTATCCCGGAGGCGTAGGAATCCCTCGGCTCGGTCGGACCTGTTGTCCGAGGCTCCTCTGGCTTAGTTAAAGAGACCCCTCGGCCGCTCTTCGACGAGCCGAGGCCAGGGGTAGCGATATCAGCACAAGCAGAGGCGTTGTTGGCTCGGAAATGAAACCTGGTTGGCCGGAGCCCAGCTGGGTCGTCTGCTGGCAGGATCGATGCCGGAGCTGATTGGCCGAGGCCTCGGACCGAGCTGGCGCCCTCGGAAGGTGGTCGGCCGAGGCCCCGGAGGTGGCCGGCCGAGCCGTCCGCTCGAGCCGGATTCTCGGGGAAGCCTCTGGCGGAGATTGCTCGAGCGCGGTGACGACGTCGTCCTTCGGAGCGGAGGCCTTCGGACCGCGTCACCGCCCGAGGCCAGGTCGGGCCTTGCCGAAGGTGCTGCTGATGCCGAGGGTGTCGTCGCCCTCTTCCAGCGTCAAGATCCGCGCCTGCAGGGTCAAGTCGTCTTGTAGCGTGGGCCTTGTGCGGCCGTTGAGGCCAGAACACACACCCTTGTTGCGTTGTAAAGCTGTGTCTCTTTTCCTCCTGTTTCGAGTATCTGGACTTTCTGTCGGTAGCAGGGATGTTAGTGCGAGCAAGAGTTGCTTCTCGCGGGAGGTGATGAGTGAGGTATCCGTATCCCGGAGGCGTGGGAGTCCCTCGGCTCGGTCGGCCTCGCCGCTTACGCGTACTTTTACCCATCCATGAGGCCGTGTTACCGACTCGGTCGAGAAGGCTCGAAGAACCGCTTCAACAGAAGAGCTTCCGTACGTAAAGACTCGTTCGATCCGCGGAGTCACTTTATCCGAGCGCGAGTTACTTATCGCAGAAGGTGATGAGTGAGGTATCCGTATCCCGGAGGCGTAGGAGTCCCTCGGCTCGGTCAGCCTTGACTGCTTACGTGTACCCCGTCGTTTCCAGGACCCGCTTTCCGAAGTAGTCAAAAAGCACGAAAGATGTTCTGGTGAAAGAGGTTCTTTGTTTGAGGAAAATTTTGACGCAGAGGGGGTTAACCCCCTTTTAGCCCCCGAGGGAGGGTCGGGCTTTGCCGAGGCGAGGCTGACCCTTCCTTGTTGACTAAACTTTGCGTGGGTGCGAGGTATATGAACAACTTGGAAACATCTTAAGGGTAGAAGCGACGTAGCTGTTGGATGTTCCAAGCGTTGCCGTAGACCTCGCCTTGACTGTTGGCCAGCTTGTACGTTCCGGGCTTCAGAACTTTGGCGATGATGAACGGCCCCTCCCAGGGGGGCGTTAGCTTGTGCCTCCCTCGGGCGTCTTGCCGCAGCCGAAGCACCAGATCGCCCACCTGGAGATCTCGGGGTCGGACCCCTCGGGCGTGGTAGCGTCGCAGGGACTGCTGATACCGTGCCGAGTGTAGTAAGGCCCTGTCCCGAGCCTCGTCCAGCTGGTCCAGCGAGTCTTCTCGGCTGGCTTGGTTGCTTTCTTCGTTGTAAACCCTCGTCCTCGGGGAACCGTATTCTAGGTCCGTGGGCAGGATTGCCTCGGCCCCGTAGACCAGGAAGAACGGCGTGAAACCCGTGGCTCGGCTTGGAGTCGTCCTCAGGCTCCAGACCACCGAGGGGAGTTCCTTCATCCATCGCTTGCCGAACTTGTTGAGGTCGTTGTAAATCCGAGGCTTGAGCCCTTGTAGAATCATGCCATTGGCACGTTCCACTTGCCCATTCGACATGGGGTGAGCTACGGCGGCCCAGTCCACCCGGATGTTGTGATCTTCGCAAAAAATCCAAGAATTTTTTGCCGGTGAACTGGGTGCCATTGTCGGTGATGATGGAGTTCGGGACCCCGAAGCGATGGATGATGTTGGTGAAGAACGCCACCGCCTGCTCGGACCTGATGCTGTTTAGGGGTCGGACCTCGATCCACTTGGAGAATTTGTCGATGGCGACCAGCAGGTGCGTGTAGCCCCCGGGCGCCTTCTGCAGTGGGCCGACGAGGTCCAGACCCCACACAGCGAAGGGCCAGGTGATGGGTATCGTCTGCAGAGCCTGAGCGGGCAGGTGGGTCTGCTTCGCATAGAATTGGCACCCTTCGCAGGCGCGGACAATTCTAGTGGCATCAGCCACCGCCGTTGGCCAGTAGAAGCCTTGGCGGAAAGCGTTCCCAACGAGGGTTCGAGGTGCTGCATGATGACCGCAAGCCCCCGAGTGTATTTCCTGCAGGAGGTCCTGACCCTCGGCGATGGAGATGCATCGCTGGAGGATGCCCGAGGGGCTGCGGTGGTAGAGCTCCTTCTCATCGCCCAGCAGGACGAACGATTTTGCTCGTCGCGCTACCCGCCGAGCCTCGGCTCGGTCGAGGGGCAGTTCTCCTCGGCGGAGATACTGCAGGTACGGGGTTTTCCAGTCTTGATCTGGCGCGACCCCGTTCTGCTCCTCCTCGATGTGCAGCGCTTCGCCCTTGGGCTCCGAGGGTTCCTCGGGTTGAACCGAGGATGGCTCGGGCTGGGCTGAGGTTACCTCGGACGAGGCCGAGGGTGCCTCGGGCTCGGTCGCATCGCCTATCTTGACGGAGGGTTGGTGCAGATCCCGGGAGAAGACGTCCGGGGGAACCGTTGTCCGCCCCGAGGCTATCTTCGCCAACTCGTCCGCAGTCTCGTTGTAGCGCCGGGCGATGTGGTTAAGTTCGAGCCCGTAGAACTTGTCTTCCAGGCGTCGAACCTCTTCACAGTAGGCCTCCATCTTCGGGTCACGGCAGTGGGAGTTCTTCATGACTTGGTCGATGACGAGCTGCGAGTCGCCGCGCGCATCGAGGCGTCGGACCCCTAGCTCGATGGCGATTCGCAGTCCGTTGATCAGAGCCTCGTACTCAGCCACATTGTTGGACGCCGGGAAATGGAGGCGGAGCACATAGCGCAGGTGTTTCCGAGGGCTTCCGAGGGTTCTTGCGCTCGGCGGCGGCGACAAGGTCCGCATCGGGAACGTCGCGCTTCGCTTGCGACTTCCTCCTGCCTCTCTTCTTGGCGCCGCGCGGAGTGGACGCCTCGGGAGCATCTTCCGACGGGCGGCCCTGGGGCTGCTTGTCCTTTCGGAAGATGGCCTCTACCGCCTCCTGGCCGGAGGCGAACTTGGTGGCGATGTCCATCAGCTCGCTCGCCCTGGTGGGGGTCTTGCGACCCAACTTGCTCACCAGGTCGCGGCAGGTGGTGCCAGCGAGGAACGCGCCGATGACATCGGAGTCGGTGATGTTAGGCAGCTCGGTGCGCTGCTTCGAGAACCGCCGGATGTAGTCCCGAAGGGACTCTCCCGGCAGTTGCCAACAGCTTCGGAGGTCCCAGGAATTCCCGGGGCGCACGTACGTGCCCTGGAAGTTCCCGGCGAAAGCCTGGACCAGATCCTCCCAGTTGGAAATCTGCCCCGGGGGCAGGTGCTCCAACCAGGCACGAGCGGTGTTGGAGAGGAACAGGGGGAGGTTTCGGATGATGAGGTTGTCATCGTCCGTCCCACCCAGCTGACAGGCCAGGCGGTAGTCCGCAAGCCACAATTCCGGTCTCGTTTCCCCTGAGTACTTTGTGATAGTAGTCGGGGGTCGGAATCGGGGCGGAAACGGCGCCCGCCGAATGGCTCGGCTAAAGACCTGCGGACCGGGTGGTTCGGGCGAGGGACTTCGATCCTCCCCGCTGTCGTAACGTCCCCCACGCCTGGGGTGGTATCCTCGGCGCACCCTTTCGTCGAGGCGTGCTCGACGGTCGCGATGAGGGTGCTCGACGCCGAGGTGGCCCGGGGCCGCAGGCGCGGTGTTGCGCGTGCGCCCGGTGAAGGCCGAGGCTTCCCGCGTGAGTCGGGAAGTCGCGGCACGAGGTTCCGAGGGGTATCCCTGCCTGCGGGAGGCAGAGCTCTCGGCCCGCCGGGCCGCAGCGCCTTCCAGGAGATGCTTGAGTTCTCCCTGGATTCGCCGTCCCTCGGTGGTTGATGACTCCGGCATCGCGCGGAGGAGCATTGCTGCAGCGGCCAGGTCCTGGCCAGTCCCGCCGGATGCGGGTGGCGGTTTGTCCCTGGCATCGTTGGCGATGCGGTGCTGGAGACCTTGGGGCAGGTGACGTATTCCTCCGGCCGGGGGTTGGCTCGCCCATACCTGCCCGATGTTCTGGCGGATTGCCTCGAGCGCTCCTGCTCCTTCATCGAACCCGGCCTGCGCCCCGCGGACTTGCTCGAGCTGTGGGTCGTGACCCCCCGCCGGAACGGGGACCACAGCTAGCTCCCGCGGGATGTCGGCGCGAGGCGCTGGCCTAGGGGGATCACCATCCTCCGGCATGCCGAGACAGCCGCCTCCGGAGGGATCCCCTAGCTCGATGTGGAAACATTCGCGACTCGGGCCGCAGTCCTTGTCGCCAAGGCTGCGGCTGCCGTCGGAACAGTCGGAGAGGCAGTAGTCACACGCGGTCATAAAGTCCCGCATGGCACTAGGGTTGCCAGATCCGGAGAAATCCCAGCAGAAGCTGGGGTCGTCATCTTCCTCGGACCCAGAGGGTCCGTAGGTCGAGACGCTCGTCAATCGGTCCCAAGGCGACCGCACAGGAAACCCCAGAGAGGTTGCACTCGCCTCAATGTGAGTGCCCGCCAAAGCGAGGTCGCCAGGCGGGCTGAGGCCGAGTCGAAATAACGAAAGATGGGGAGCAGTCGGTACCTTTTTGTCGACGAGGAGCGATGAAGTCGTGTCGGGGGCTGACCGCGCCGTCGTCTTGGGTACGAGGGCGACGTCCTGCAGGCCCTCCGTGAGCGTGCTGGCGTCGTCCACCTGCTCGGGGTCGACGTGTTGCGGGGGGATGGCGCTCGCGTTTGCCTCGAACGCGAGGGCGACGCTTGGCGTGTCCTCCGCTGGGGCGCCGGGGATGTCGATTTGCTCGACAGCCGTCGGAGCGCGGCCTCCCGCTCGGCCCCGGTTGCCCCTCCTCCTCCTCCTCCGATGGCGAGGGAGAGGATGAGGCGAGCTCGAATGTTGTCCTTCCCCAACGCGGGAAAGACGTCGTCGATTCCGCCGCCGGCGGGCGGGCTGTCCGCCACCAATGTCGCTGTCGCGCGGCGGTGGGAGGAGTATCATGTCGTAGTCGCCGTCGAGAGACATGAACTCGAGGTTCCCGAAACGGAGCACCGTCCCGGGTTGGAGAGGTTGTTGGAGACTGCCCATCTGGAGCTTGACGGGAAATCGAACGTCAACACGCAGCGTGCCCCTACCTGGCGCGCCAACTGTCGGCGTTCCGAGACCGGGGGGTCCTCGAGCCGACGAGTGAGAGTGCCGCGTGCCCCAGCCCAGATGGGTCGAGCGCGTGGAGCGAGCGCGAAGGGGGGAACAGAGAGAGAGAGAGAGTCGGTGGCCGGAGCCGGGTCGTGAGGGAGTCGGAGAAATTCCCGCGGCCTTCGTGTTCGTCCCGCGCCCAGGTCGGGTGCGCTTGCAGTAGGGGGTTACAAGCGTCCGCACGAGGTGAAGGGAGAGAGCGGCCCCGAGAGAGCGCCTGCCCCTGCCTTTCGTCCCCGTGAGGCCAACCTTCTCTAAGAAGGCCCTGGCCCTTCCTTTTATAGTCGTAAGGAGAGGGTCCAGGTGTACAAGACGGGGGTGTAGCAAGGTGCTACGTGTCTAGCGAGGGAGAGCTAGCGCCCTATGTACATGCCCAGGTGGCAGCCGGAGAGATCGTGGCACCCTGTTGGTGTGGCGTCGTGGCTGTTGGAGGAGTAACGGAGCCGGACGGGGGGACAGCTGTCGAGGTGGCTGGGTCCTTGCTGACGTTCTCCTGCTTTCGTAAGGGAGCTGGGAGCCGCCGTCGTCATGATCTAGCGGGGCGCCATCATGGCCTATCTGGCATAGCTGGCCAGATGGGACGCCGGTCTTGTTCTCTGCGACCCAAGTCGGCTCAGGGCAGGGTGATGATGACGCTTCCTGTTGACGTGGCGGTCCCGTGTCCTAGGTCGGGCGTCGTGGAGGCTCCTCCGAGGCCGAGGCCGAGTCCGCCCTGCAAGACAGAGACAGAGTCCGAGCCCTGGGTCGGGCGAGGCGGAGATTATTCGGCAGAGGCCGAGGCGGAGTCCGAGCCCTGGGTCGGGCGAGGCGGAGGTCGCCGTCTTCCGGGGCCTTAGCCCGAGTCCGAGCCCTGGGTCGGGCGGAGCGGAGTTCGCCGTCTTCCGAGGCCTTAGCCTGAGTCCGAGCCCTGGGTCGGGCGGAGCGGAGTTCGCCGTCTTCCGGGGCCTTAGCCCGAGTCCGAGCCCTGGGTCGGGCGGAGCGGAGTTCGCCGTCTTCCGGGGCCTTAGCCCGAGTCCGAGCCCTGGGTCGGGCGGAGTCTCCTATGGCACCTCTGGCGAAGTCTGGTCGCCCGTTGGTCTTACCTTTTGCGTTAAACGCCCCGGTGACTCGGTCGGTTGGCGCGGTGATTTAGTCAGGGTTTCTCCTTATCGGAGGCGGGGCCTAGGGCGAGCCGGAGATGCGTCTGCCGTGAAAGAGGAGACCTCAGACGAGACGGAGTCATCTTAGGGTCGGCTGCCCTCGCCCGAGGCTAGGCTCGGGCGTGGCGTGGTCAAGTCACTCGTACGGACTGATCCCTGACTTAATCAAACCCATCAGGCCTTTGCAGCTTTATGCTGATGGGGGTTACCAGCTGAGAATTAGGCGCCTTGAGGGTACCCCTAATTATGGTCCCCGACAGGTACAGGATTTCAAAGTGCGAAATCCACTTTTGTCTTTAGAATGAAAAGGTAAGAATAATCAGAGTAAAGCGGAAATAGATGAGAAAAAATTAAGATAAGTTTAGAAAGATCAGAGTAGCAAAGGTAAGTAAACAATGGTTGTCCATTTCTATCTAGGTTTCGTCCTACAGTCAACATTCCTCTGATACCACTTCTGTCACACCCGGGTTTCGGGGTCTAAAGCCCGGGCGCGAACATAATCACCAGGTGTGCTGGGACCAAGTCTCACACATATGATGAACCATGGCACAGGATCGAATGTCACATCTTTACTATATAATAGGAGTTCTATACAAAATAAATAAATAATTACATTATAAGGAGACAACGGTCCAACAACCCAAAGTTAACTGGGAGACGACGACCTAGATCTCTCACGAACACATCACAGCATCCTCCATGCGCCTCATCCTGTGGTACCTGTTCTTGACCTGTGGGGGTGTGAGGCAGCAAGAGTGAGCTCACATACGTTCATAGCTCAACAAGTTGTGCGGAATAATGTGCATGAACTCGCCAAAGGTGGGAGCTCACGTGAAGTGTAAGGCTTACCAAAGGAGATGGTTGAAGCTGAGCATTGCTTTTACAGTTGGTCAAAATTTTATTAGCAATTACTAAGTATAAGTAAATACCAACCCAATTAAGTAGTAGAACAAAAGTAACAACAACATCACCTGCGATGCAATGCATATGACAAATTTGAATTTAGTTCCATAAATTAATCATGTGAGTGTCCGAGCTGCTCATGACCGTGAACACGACTAGTATACCAGTTTTACACTCTGCAGAGGTTGCACATCTTTACCCACAAGTCGTGTTACCCATCTGCCAAGAGACAGCCAATCCCATACACCTCTACCGAGGAGGCGAGGCAGGGTAACACTACGAGGCCTTTACAAAGTTCCACTAGCTTCAGAAAACCCACTACAGTTTATAGGAAGCTCCAATGCAGGAATCCCTTGCATGACCGCCATCGCAGCAAAATCATCCCAAGGGCCTCCCTACACTGACCACTCCCCTACTGCCCTTGCCCCTTTCGGGTAAGGTAGTCTTCCACTAGCTTTCCTAGTTAGTTGGCCAAGGGCGTCCCATTAAACCCTTGTGGTAGCACTGTTTTCCCAGGTGGTTCTCCATGTTCCAATTAACATAATGATCTTATCATGAACAGTAAATAACAACTGATAATAAAAGTATAATCATGAATATCTCAATGCCCAAATCCACGTAAAGCACTAGCAAGTACTACCCAGAAATTCAGTGGTAAACAAGGCATAAAGATAGACAAACTAGGGTAACCTATTAGGTCCCATCAAAATTAACCTATGCAGATCATTATGATTAATTAGAACATGAGTGGGTAAAAAGAAGTGATCAAGGGCACAACTTGCCTGGGACTTGAGATTCCAGGTACCAGGATGATCTTCAGATTCTCATGACCTCACCGCTAGTCGTAGCAATACAAGCAAACATGGTATAGACAAAATTAACATTACACCAAACATAAAAACAAACTGCATATTAATAATCTACGTGTTGCTACGAGATCGTAGGTTCGAGAATGGCTAAAATCAGAGTTACGGTTAAGAAGTTATGGTTTTCCGAAGATCTACGTGGTTAAGTACAGAATAGACTAAGTGCAACATTTTAACCTCTATTTCATGATAAAGCAAAGTTACCAGATGATAATAAATATTATTGTGAGACTAATGCAACTATAATGGATCAAAACAGAGTTACAGTTATTGAGTTACGAATTTCTGAAATTCTTTAGTGCTTAGAATAGATTACTCCAAATGAAAAATTTTAATTCGAGTTTCATGGCTAAACAGAGGTACTAGGTGATAAACAATATTAAAACAAAATTATTGCAACAGGAATGCCTCAATTTGGAGCTAAAATGAATTTAATATGAATTATATAAGTTTCTGGATTTATTTTTGAATTAAAAATCCATTTCTAATATTAATTCCCTATTTTCCCAAGTTTCTGGTCTACGCACCAAATACAGAAAAGCGCAGGGTCTGATCTACAAAAACTCCCTAGACTCAGATTGCCCTGCTGGTGGACAGCGGGTTAGTTTCTAGGTTCCCCGAGGACTCTTTAGCAAAAGACCCGGACTGAAAGGGTACCCACCTGACCGCGACTGTCCGATCGGAAATCAGGGGCTCGGATTAGATTATGAAGCGTTATGCCCCGCGGACCGCCGGATCAGACTTCAGCAGCCACGATCTAAAACAACCCCGAGTCGATCACGATCGCCCGATCCGGATCAACGGCCACGCATTAATTATACCAAGGGGTATTTGGGGTTTTAATCTCGGCCGTCAAATTATATCCGACGACCGGCACTACCCATCCTCACCCGACGCCGGAGTACAGTCTCCACGGCGGCGCTACTCGCTGGCGCGATGGCCATCCCCCGCGCCATTGCCCAAATCTCCAAATCAACGACGTCTTACCGTCAATCGAGACTGCACAGTCGCTGGACCACGACGCGAGGTGGGTTCACGGCAACCCATGAACGTCGTTGAGAAATCGCCCCAGCCACGACGCTCTGACCCCCGAATTGGTAATCGTCGTGACATCCACGCGCTCTGGCGAGGCATCGGGCGGATCACCGAGCGGTGGCGAGGAGGGGAGAGGGAAGAGGATGAGCAGCGCGCGGCGAAGGGGCAACGTCGGGCTCCACGGATGGCGAAGGCCTGGCGCGCGCGGGCACAGAGCTCGCAGGGGCGTCCGCACTTGGGTTTGAGGGAGCTCACAGGGAAGGTCAGGGACTTGTCCATGGAGGGAGCTTCGCCCGACCGCCAAGGAAGAGGAGCAGGGGCACCGGGAGCCGAGCGCCATGGATGGGCAGAAGGAGAGGAGTCTGGCAACCCGGTTCGCGACGAGGGATGAGGGATGCGGCATGGCTTTATATCCTGGCGAAAGGGAGTCGAGCCCGTGCACATCGGATCAACGGGATCCACCCGATTCCTCGCGTTTCTGTTAGAACAGAACGAAGGTTGGGGATGACCTGACCACGAGGGCCCACCTGGCAGGGGCAGTAGTTCCGCGGCATAGGGGCACACCGTGCGAGCGCGCCAGAAGCGGGCCCAGATATTTGAGATTGGGTATTCAAAAATTCAAAAGATTAAAGAATTTAGTGTTCTAACACTATTTTATATAATACATTATTGACAAATTAGTGTTCTAACACTATAGATCACCAAAAACATGGGTATTCAATGAATACCCTTGAAACCCCCCTGGGCCCGCCCATGGAGCGCGCCCGGGAGCGCATGGGCTTGTGTGGGCCGGTCTGTCGCGCCCGAGAGAGAGGAAAGCATGCCCATGTGTAATAGTGCACTATCTCACCTCTTTTCTTTTTCATTTCAGGTTTTGAATTTCCTATTTTAACTTGAAAGGCACAATTTAAAGAACCATCATGAATGCAAAGTTTGACTATTTACATATTTATCATTTCATTCATGATAGAAAAAAACTCCTAAACATGTTATGCACACACACAAATAATTTTATTTTACGATAATACTTTTTTTAATGTATGGTCCACTCACAAGCACATTCAAAAATTCATTGTTTTATTATTTATTTAACCCAATTATTTTCTAATGTTTTATTGTTTATTAAGAGCCATTTTAACTTGAACCTCTTGGAGAATTTTTTTTATAATTCGTCAAAGAATTCTGAAATCCATCTAAGGGATAAATATGTTTTTTAGTCTTTTATTAGAAGACATATTTATTTTAGGAGATATGGGTTTAAAGGTTATGGGAATTCAAAAAGGAAAAAAAATATTGTAATTCAAGATCTTTGAAAATTTTTACTACAATTCTCAGAATGAGATTTTGAGGTGTTACATCATGCGCCCTCCTCTGCCCAGTTCGCCACTGCCTCTGCGCCCTCTGCCGTCGTGTCGTCCGTTGAAATAGCAGGTAGAAGACTTCAAGTGTTCTATCCCTCGTACTAGTGGTATGTATCAATTACTAATATTATTAAATTTATTCAACATTACCTTTCAAGTCGCGTTCTTAATATGATTTCCTTCAAGTTTCTGGAGCAAGAAGCACTGATGTTGATATTGACATGATATATTTGGAAGGAGCTATATCATAACTTGTATGTCATCTTTAACATCTAAGACAACGTTGTTTCGCTGTACAATTTTTCTTTATATGCTACTATTAGAGTTTATAGTCGCTTCGGCCCGGATCTTGGCCAATTTCTGAATCCATTACTGTCTATTGTTCCGCGTCCCCTATTTTAGACTATCCATCGAAGACCGCTATGGGAAACGTTCACGTCTAAGTAGATGTCTATTTGAAAGCATCCATTTCTTTAACAGCCGATGAGATGCTTTTAAATAGGTCAGCCTATCCTTCACTTTCTAGAAACTGGATTATCAAGAAGCCGGTCTTTCCCAATTAAAATTATTTTTGTTAGTAAATTATGTATTGCTCTTAGTTGGTTTGGTACGAATTATTGTGATTACCACCGCTTTTAGGACTGTGCATGCGACCCCCTCGCTCTGCCCAATTTTAATGTTTAATTAATTAATATTTGAAATTTTGAATTAAAGTGTATGAATTCCTATATATAAAATTGACAAAAAATGAAGGGAATAATTGAATCAGTTACTTTTAAATCGAATAATGGTAGAATTGCCTTTGTACGGAAAAACTAGAAACTAAGTTTAAAACACGCACACTCAGATTTTTTTTTCTAAACCAGTTTGTAGAAACCGTAGAAACTTCCAGAAAGACCTCTACCTTTGACGTTGACAGTTGAGAGAATAAATGTGCGTGAAGATACTCTTTAACTGTTTGTATAAAACATCTATTCTTTTTAGAGCAAGTATAAAACATTTCTTGTTGGCACAAAGGCACTTATCATGCATTCAATTTTCTTTCCTCACAGCTAGAAGGTTCACCGTCCTAATTATTCAAGCTAAGTGTATAAGTTTGTTTTTTTCTCAGTTCTCTAGGACAAAGTAGCAATGAAATCATCCACTTTGTCATTCATATGCCTCGATAGGAACTTCATGCATATCGGCGGCTTGACGTTGAAAAGAGAGAGCAGCGCCTGCGGCAGAGACCATACTCCGTCGCCGCAGATCAAGCCGGACGCGACGGCATACGCGAAGGCGTTTGCCTGATCCTTGTCCACCCATTCCCACGCGAAGAGTACCACGCTCCCCAGGAACATGTCGATGGCGAAGTACGGGCCAATGTAAAACGGGATGGCCATCGCCATGGGCAGCGGCACGAACTTGGCCACCTTCTCCGGGGCCATGTCCCTGGCCATGTCGACGGCGATCGCGCCGACGAAGAAGACGCAGCAGAGCGTGAGGCAGTTGTCGGGGAGCTTGGAGAAGCCGTCGACGCCGAGGATGGCCATGTTGCGGTAGATGAGCGCGTAGGGCGCCGGGTACGCGCTCCTGTGCGTGCCCACGCCGGGGAACGCGCGGTAGAAGAGCCAGAAGACGCTGGGCCCGACGACGCAGCCCATGGCGGTGCCGACCACCTGGCTGACGAACATGGAGCGCGGCGAGGCCAGCGTCATGTACCCCGTCTTCAAGTCCTGCATGAGGTCCGCGGCGGTGGACACGATGTTCATCATGATGCCGCAGGTGGCGAGTCCCACCAGGACGCCGCTGTGGGGCTTGCCGGCCCACGCGCCGAAGGCGAAGATGGCGAGCTTGCCGTACGTGGACGCGAGCGACCAGTCCGTGAGCCCCATCCCGTAGGCGTTGCAGAAGGCCAGCACGGGCGCCATCAGGTACACCGCCAGGACGTGGTACCACTCCAGCTGCGGGAAGATGAGGCGGGGCACGGCGGCCACGGAGACGGCGGCGATCACCACGTACCCGCCGATCGCGACCGGCACCGGGATCTGGTCCTTGGTGAAGAACTCGGTCCTGCGAGCGTCGTCGAACGAGGAGGGTGGCGCTGGAGTGGCGGCGCCGCCGTTGCTGCTGTCACCGTTCATCACGGGGAGCGCGCCGAAGAATTTCCTCTTCTCGGTTGACGCCGCTATCGAGGCCACGGTGCGAAGGAGCACCGTGGCGAACTTGTACAGGCCGTCTCCGAGAATGATGGCAATGGCGATGAACACCTGCAACGCAGTTCAGATTGCGTGGCTTCAATCAGATCCAGACCTCACCCAAGATCTGGACACATGGATCAGGAAAATGTTGAACAGAAGGATAGCGAAGTAGTAGTACCCGATAGCCTTGCATTCCTTCAAGTGAGCTGTCCGGGAGTTTCGCATCGAACCAGCTCCCTCTCTTCTGTGCTATCAGAGGCCATAGAAGTCCCCACGAGAGGATCCCTCCAAGCAGGACAGAGACGTTGACTATGTGCGGGCAGATCATTCCTGCGCCGACGTAAGTCGTCGAGAAATCGAAGTAGAACCTGGCAGCAGCAAAGACAGTGCGTGAAAAGTTCTCATGAAGCAAGCACAGGAAGTCAGGGACTGCAGACAGGCCAGGGCTGGTTGCTAGTGGTTTCAGAAAGAAGCACAGGAAAAAAGAAAGAGCAGGGATACCTGTTCTGATAGGCAGCCAGGCCCAGCGCAGGGAACTGGCCGAACCCGCAGCCGTCCCCGGCCGTGTAGAACCACTGGAAGAAGCCCCAGAAGAAGCTGGCCACGGAGCTCTTGATCAGCGTCAGCACTTGGCTCCTGCAATATACGTATGGATCACGGATGTTAGCTGCCTAGCTGGTGATGACTGCAATCGATCAGTGCACAAGCATATATGATATATCTCTGAACTAGCTTTAGTATGCGTTTACTTGGCCCGTTCAGAGCCATCCGGGGTGTGGAAGCCGTTGATGAGGTGAGCAGTAGCGGTGCCGCTCGGATACGTGAGCCTGTAATCTATGATCATGACCTGGAAAGCAAAGGGCAGCAGTGCCTTCCTGTCAATTTCAGATTTTTCGGACTTTTCAGTCTGTGATGCAAAGGAGGAGCCGGGAGCGATCACAGTTCAGAGGCAGGAAACCTTTCTGAGGGGGACGAGAGCGAAGAGGCCCACGAAGCTAACGAGGAACAGGAAGCCGATCATCCACGCCAGCCTGGGCTCCTTCACGTTCCCCGCATTGTTTTCTTCGGCCGCCTGGCTGGCGATCGTCTCGCTCATGCCAAACAGGTAGCTCCCAAAGCCACCTGACCCCGTGCCCAGCAGACAGACAGACAGACAGAGACAGTGGTAAGCTTGGAACAGGGAGCAGAGCTGAGCAGCTGTCGGCCGCGCCGTATCGTATCGTATCGTACCGCTGAAGGCGATGCCGTAGGCGGCGACGACGCAGGTCTGGACGACGGTGTTCTCCTGGCGGGTGAAGGGCCGGCGGGGGTCCTTGACGGCCGCCGTCCAGACGCGGAGGAGGAAGAAGCCGAGCAGGCCCGCGGAGACGTTGAGCGAGGGGATGATGCCCGTGGTGAGGCTGAGCTTCATGACGATGACGCTGAACAGGACGGCCAGGAACAGGCTCGTCACCAGCGCCCGGGGCGTCACCTGCTGCGGCCACGGCGGCACCGGCTCCGCCTCGAACACCCGCTCGATCGAGTCCGTGACCGTGACCTCGCAGCCCCCCGCCGCGCCCGCGCCCCTCCCCGACTCCTTGTCGTCGTCCTCCGCGTCCGTGCCGGGCTTCTTGTGACCCTTGCTGCCCCTCTGCCTGAGCTCGCTCGCGTCCACGACGACGCTGCTGGTGGCACCGCCGGCGGCGTCACCTCTCGCCTGCTCGTGGGCGGACGCCATCATCTAACGATCTTTCACTCTGATGGGAACGAAACCGATGGGTATTAAGTATTTAAGCAGTACATAGGCAGACACCACACCACTCGCCCAAACAAATCTGGAGCCTTGGAAGCCTGGTTACAGCAAGAAAAGACGTTCTTGTTGTCCTTTCATGCCCGGCATCGCTGCTGCTGTCGCTGACGCCTTGGAATCTTTGACAGCTGAAGCCTGAATCTTCCGCAGACATCCAATAGTTTCGGCGAGCCATGTATCGTGAACCATGACTACGTGAAGATGACGAATAATCCTGCGACACTTGACGTCGGGACAGGCGACAGGCAGCTGAGGAACCGAGACGACAGGGCGAGGATTACGGCTAGAGATGGCAATGGGTACTCGCGACCCGATATCCGATGGTTATTTACTCTATTAGGGTATGTATGTGGGCTAAATATTCTACCCGTGGGTCTGTTATTGGGCAAAAATCTTCACCCAATGGGTAAACGGGTATTAGAACGTTCTGCTTTCACCCATACCCGCTAACCCGTGGGTATAAAATACCCAATATAAACTTATCCGAATCATGAACTTTGACTTTAGTCATCCAACTTTTTTACTATTTAACAACAATTTAATGACCATATAATGGAACATGTAATGTGCTATGTAGTACTATCATAGTGTTACTACTTTATCCAATTATCTTTGGTATGTTGAATGGATGGTTAAATGATGCTAGAAAATTTTGTAACAGTATTTATATGGATATACTTGACATTTGTATAGTATAATATTTTAATAGTTGTTTAATTTTTGTGGGTACGAGTGATCCGATGGGTGACCCATACCCACATGGGTATGGGGGTAAATCCATAACCGCCAGTGTATATGGGTAACCCGGTAAGATTATTTTTGCGTTGTGGGTATGAGTATGAGATACTAATACCCGGTGGGTATTTACCCATTGCCATCTCTAATTACGGCGAGCTCGTAACAATCCCTGATCTCATTTGCTGCTGCAGACTTCGCCGCGCGGGGCTCAACTGTCCATCGGACCAAACAAAGCCCAGCCTCGTGCCTGTCGGGTGAAGTGAAGCACACAGATGCAAAGCCACAGGCCGGCTACAAAGGGCTCCCACACGGGGACCACGCCTTCGTTTGGTCATTTCATACCCGTCTTAAGAACATGTACAAGAGAGCGATATTACATGCCTGCATTCTCAAGCTCAATTTGGCGACAGCAGCAGCCATGGATGAGCTAAACAAGGCAGAGCGAAACCCGTTTTGTTTACAGACGATTATACGATTTTACACTGTTGCTCAACGATAGTAGTGTTGCTCCTCAAATTCTTAGCATCGTTAATAGATCTAAATGTTTTTTTACAATAAGTTAAGGTTTTTAATAAGTTTTAGTTTAGAAATAAACAGTAATATAGTTCGATTTCAATTCGATTTAATCTTTAGATTTTATATTGTAAATATAAAGCTCGTTACCGCTCCTAGCCACGCGACGCAACATCAACATGCTTATTACATGCATGTGCTACTGTGCAGTGCATGAAAAAAAAACATTGGCACGGTCATTTCATAATATATAGATCCAGATTTAACTCGACCTTCTGGACAATCTCTCCTATACACACAGCCGTACCGTAGCTTACGTTTAACCTCAAATTAAAATTCGATCTTACGGGAAGTCAAACTCAAACATAAGAAATATTACTCAGACTAACTAACAAACGTAGTTAGACTCTCTTTCACATATTTTTTTGATTATAGAAACAAAAATATTCCAAACTTTTGCAATTTCTTGCATACAACCTTAAAAATCAAAAAATAACAAATGTTTACCATAAACATTTTCCAGGAAAAAAATTAACGACTCAAGCTCCCTTTAATTTAATATTGGACATCCACTCATGTTTTGCAATGATCTTCATAGCCACCACCTCTAAAGCTCGACATACCGTAAGAATCTCTTTTTGAGTTTGGCCTTTATGCATCAATTTTCAGAATCTAAGTCAGTATATTCCCATGAAAAGAATATGTATAATTGGTGGTTTTGGTTTAAAATCAAAGACATCATCATTACGACAAAGTCAAATAGAACAAAATATTGCCGCCACTCTAATTAGGAGCTTTTCTCTATATGTCGTTCCCTTTAGCAATCCAAGACCCTATTAAATGATTAATATTGTTGTGTCTCTTAATATTTAAGGTAAAGAAAATAATTCTCTAAATATTTCTAGCGACATAACAATAAAAAATAGATGATGCTCATTTTAATTAAAAAACTGCATTTCGAACTCCCATTCCAACCACGTTTAGCTAAGTTGTTTTTAGTGAGAATAACTCCCCTGGCTAAATACTATATTTTTTTTTGATTTTTTAGGAAGATTTAGTCTCCAAAGTATATTATGATTTAATGGAGGAGCAACCATCGAAAGAAAGTACATTCAACGCTGTCGCCCCATTGGCACCAGCCTAAACTAAATAGACCACTACACAATAGACCAATATAAATTTACAAGACTAGAATTATTTAACCACTTTCATCTTAGCATACAAAGGAGAATTATACTCCGATCAAACTATCACTCGTCTAGTTCCCAAGGAAGGTGTCCACTTTGGCATTCAAAGACCTCGACAAAAACTTCATGCAAATAGGAGGTTTCACATTGGCTAGAGAAAGAACAGCCTGGGGCAGTGCCCAGAGCCCATCGCCACACATCAAGCCTGACGCAACAGCTGGTCCGAACGAGTCTGCTTCAGCTTTGTTCTTCCATTCCCAAAAGAAGAGTATCACACTGCCCAAGAACATATCAATAGCAAAGTATGGTCCAAGGTAGAAAGGAATTGCTGCTGCCATGGGGATGGGGATGAACTTGGCAACCTTCTTTGGCACAAGATCCTTGATCAAATTGATGGTGAAGGAAACAGCAAAGAAGATGTAGCATAGCGTGAGGCAGTTCTTTGGAAGCAAGGACAGGCCATCCACGCCCAGGATTGACATATTACGGTACATGATGGCGTAAGGTGCTGGATAAGCGCCACCACTCGCACCAATGTCGAAGGACTTGTAAAACAACCAGAAGACACATGGTGCAGTAACACATCCAATGGCAGTGCCTATCACCTGGCTGATGAACATGGACCTTGGCGAGGCAAGAGTCAGGTACCCGGTCTTGAAGTCTTGCATCAGATCAGAAGCTGTTCCCACAATGCTCATCATGACACCGCATGCAGCTAACCCAACAAGCACTCCGCCATGTGAAGCCCCTGCCCATGCACCGATGACAAAGATTGCAAGCTTGCCATAGGTGCTGGCGAGGGACCAATCTGTTAGGCCAGACCCATAGGCATTGCAGAAGGCTAGTATAGGTGCGAAGATGTATGCCACAAAAATCTGGTACCACTTGATCTGAGGGATGATGAGAGGGAGGCAGCCGATCGATGTAGCTGCCAGAACGACATAGCCACCCAATGCAACTGTCTTGGGAATCTGATCCTTAACGAACAGCTCAATGCGACGCTTGTCGTCAAATGACCCGGTTTCAACTGTGGCAGGAGGGGTCCTATTGTCAGACACAGGAAGTCTGTTTGCATGTTTCTTCCAATACATTGATATTAATGCGCCTATTGTGTGACCGAATACTTTCAAGAAGTTGTACAGGCCGTCCCCAAGAATTACGGCTATGGTTATAAACACCTGCAATTATACGTCGTCAGTTCATAGTAGTTGTGACAATGAAAAATTCCGAATTCTAATATGACCCAATGTAATTTAATTATTGTTTGAACGAAATCACCGACGGACCGTTTGGATCTATTCAGGGGCATATTGCTAATAATATCTTCCGCATATTACTAATACTAGTATACAAATATATTTCGTATAAAACCATATTAGCTTAATTGATCTTTACCTAAATTACTATTATTAAATGGAATTCAATTCTAAGGATCTAAATGGGGCGTCATTGTGACTCACCTTGTAACCATTTAGTCCATGTAGACTGCTATCAGGAAGAGATTCGGGGTACCAACTTCCTTTCTTTGTGCTGATAAGTGGCCACATTACTCCCCACGAAATGATGCCTCCAAGAAGAAGAGAGACATTTACGATATATGGGCATATCATTCCAACACCAACATAAGTAGCTGAGAAATCAAAATAGAACCTGTAAAAACAGCGAATGTTTTTTAATAAGTAATCGAAGACAATAGAATTATAACAAATCATATACGAGATCATAATACCGTAAAAATAACAATAACTAGTAGACAATTTATCACGGCCGCCGGTTTCCTGCCCTGGTCGCTGTACCGAAGGATAGCAGCAGAGATGAGATAACAGAGAAAGGAGGAGAGAATTGGATTGGCTGTAATTGCTTGTCCATTCCTTTGATCATGACTGTTTATGGAAAGGAATTACAGCAATTTTTCTCCTAAGAACTCTGCGAACCTCCCTTCACTGACAACATAGAGAAAGATTGCATCTCACGAGCTATTGTTATCTACTGGTTATTGTTTTCCCCTTTCACACCGCATATATAAAAACAGGAAGATGACCGACAGGTGGACAAAAGAGTGCGGAGCTACTCTCTCTCGAAATTTAACATTGTTCGAATCTGAGACAGGGATTTAGTGGTACTGACTTGTTTTTGTAAGCTTCAAGACCGAGTGTTGGGAAGGAGGCAAATCCACAGTCTTCACCAGCTGTGTAGAACCACTGGAAGAAGGCCCAAAGGAAACTGAGTGAGAAGTACTTGCCCAAAGTTCGAACTTGCTTCCTGAAATAGATTACATTATTATTAAAAAAACACACGTTGATTTTATAGGCTAGCAGAGTTCATTTTGCCTACTTTGCACGTTCGGCACCCTGGGGTGTGTGGAATCCATTGATGAGATAAGCGGTTGCAGTTCCACTAGGGTAGGTCAGTTTGTAGTCGACAATCATAACCTGAAAGCATTTACTTCAGTTGACATAACCATAGAAAGGTTGTTTTAACATACTATTATCCTTCAAGAATTAGTGTAAAAAAGAAGCATCTACCTTTCTCAGAGGAACCAGAACGAAAAGTCCAACAAAACTGACGAGGAACATAAACCCTATCATCCATCCGAGTTGCGGATCCTTGATATTCTGGGCATCATTGGCCTCTGTTGCTTGTATAGCAATGGTTCGACTCATACCAAACAGATAACTGCCAAACCCACCTGTTCAATTGGAATTTGTGATGAATTGATGCTAATAAAATTTTATATTGGTCTGTTTGATATTTCACAATTCAAAAAGAAACAAGAAAATTTTGCAGCAATTATCTTGCAATGTAATTGCTAAAAAAAAGTATTCGCAATCTTGCCCACCGTCGGAATTAACCTCTGAAAGATCCACCATGTACATTTCAGATCGCCATGTTTATCGCTCCCCTTTGCAGAATTGCGATCAGACAACAATTCATAGACTTTTGACGGACCCATAATTCATAGACTCATAGGCAATTATAATCACAAGGAGGCAACGTGGCAAATTTCCAATTATTTCATATTTGGATATTTGAAATCTGTTTCGTAACAAGCCAGTGTAATCCTATAAAAGCGTTTTGTGGATACTATTCTGCATAGATCTAATCTGTAGATTCAATCTCAGTACAGGACAGTGGCGATGAACAGAAACTTGTTGATCTTACAAAATCGACGAGGAAGAGAACGCAGAGAAACACTTAATTAGTGATGACGAAAGCACTCTGGGTTCGAGGGTTTTACCACTAAAGGCGAGGCCATAGGCGGAGACGACGCAGGTCTGGATGACGGTGTTCTCCTGTCGCGTGAAGGGGTGCTTCAGCAAACCCACGCTCTCGATCGCCTTCGTCCAGAGGCGGACGAGGAAGTAGCCGAGAAGGCTGGCGGAGACGTTGAGCGAGGGGATGACGCCGGTGGTGAGATTCAGCTTCATCACGATGACGCTGAACAAGACGGCGAGGATGAACCCCACCACGAAGGCGCGCACCGTGAGCTGCTCCCGCCACGACGGCACGGGCTCGTCCGCGAACGCCTGCTCCACTGAGGCCGCCACCTCCTCGGCATTGCCAACCCCGTCGTCGTCGCCCGCGCCCGCGAGGCCGCCGGCGTGGCGTCGCCGCAGCAGCATAGCACCTGACTCCAAGGAGTCGGCTCCCACGCCGGAAGCGCTGGCGGCGGCGGTGCCAGTCGCCATGGTGGTTGTCAATTTGTTCGTGGCTCGGTTGATGATCGTTGTATTTATTGGAAGGTGATTGGAATCCCAGAACGATACGATCGGGCTCCGGCCTCCGGGATTCTGGTGGGCACTGGGCTGGACTCTGGAGTTGGTAGCAGCGGTCCGATCGGAATTGCACGGCCCAGATGTTCTTCCGCTTGGAGAAGGGAAATTCTAGTCAAAACATTTTGGCTTACCCTTGCAGATATATCGATGATTTTACGGGAAAGTAGTTATGAAATTTGAACCCAGGTAACATACAGATGTTGGTACTTACTCATGTACATTACTAATGCTGACGCGTATACGCCAAACATTAATTTAGCAATCCCTACGACTAGTGTACTTACTCATGTACATCAAAACCAGAACGTGTCGACACAACATTACCCGGTACGTTTTCCAGCACGCATGGTGCATCAACACAATATACATGCACGTCACGATTTCAACAGTTCAACTTCCGAGGAAGCCGTCCACCTGGGCATTCACCGACCTGGACAAGAACTTCATGCAGATGGGCGGCTTCACCTTGGCAAGCGCAAGAATGGACTGCGGCAGGGTCCAGATGCCGTCGCCGCAGATCAGCCCCGACGCAACCGCTGGCGCGAAGGCGTTGGCTTTGGCCTTGTTGATCGTCTCCCACGCGAAGAGGATCACGGTGCCGATGAACATGTCGATGGCGAAGAAGGACCCGAGGTAGAACGGGATCGCCATGGCCATCGGGAGCGGGATGAACCTGGCGACCTTCTTCGGCACCAGGTCCCTGACCAGGTTGACGACGATGGCCGCCGCGAAGAAGATGTAGCAGAGGGTGAGGCAGTTCTTGGGGAGCGAGGAGAAGCCGTCCACGCCGAGGATGGCCATGTTCCGGTACACGATGGCGTAGGGCGCCGGGTACTCGCTGCCGCTGAGGCCGATGTCGGCGAAGGCCTTGTAGAAGAGCCAGAAGACGCAGGGCGCGATGACGCAGCCCATCGCCGTGCCGATCACCTGGCTGATGAACATGGACCTGGGCGACGCCAGCGTCAGGTACCCGGTCTTGAGGTCCTGCATCAGGTCGGCGGCCGTCGACACGATGCTCATCATCACGCCGCAGGCAGCGAGCCCGACGAGGACGCCGCCGTTGGACGCGCCGGCCCACGCGCCGAAGATGAAGATGGCGAGCTTGCCGTAGGTGGACGCGAGGGACCAGTCGGTAAGGCCAGTCCCGTATGCGTTGCAGAAGGCCAGCACAGGCGCGAAGATGTACGCCACCAGGATGTAGTACCACTTGAGGTGCGGGAAGACCTGAGGAAGGGTGCCGATTGAGATGGCAGCGACAGCCACGTACCCTCCGTAGGCAACTGATCTGGGGATCTGGTCTTTCAGGAACAGGTCCCTGCGGCGTTCGTCATCGAAGGAAACACCTTCAGTGATGGGGCTGCCATTGTTGGAAACCGGAAGCGTGCTGTTTTTCTTCATCATCGATATGAACCCCGCGGTGGTGCGAATGAGCACCTTCACGAAGTTGTACAGGCCGTCTCCAAGAATTATTGCGATGGATATAAAAACCTGAACTAGTCAGGAATTTCCAGATTAGCTGCTTGGTTAGCAAGTGGCGATATTAGTTAACAGGTGTCAAAACAAAAGATGGATGATTATATGGATCTTTACCCTGTAACCTTGCAGTCCATGGAGACTGCTTTCTGGGAGACTGGCGTCGTACCAACTCCCCTTCTGGTTGCCAATTAGAGGCCACATTATTCCCCAGGAAAGTATGCCTCCCAGTAGAACAGAAACGTTCACAATGTGGGGGCAGATCATCCCAACTCCAACATAGGTAGGAGAGAAATCGAAGTAAAACCTGGAGACGGAACGAGAGGTTCAGTATGGAAGCCAATTCCAGTGTCCAAACATTCGGAATGCTATAAGCAAGTTCAGTGCTCTGACTTGTTCTTATAAGCTTGAAGGCCTAATGTAGGGAAGTTCTGGAATCCACAATTATCCCCACCAGTGTAGAACCACTGGAAGAAGCCCCAGAGGAAGCTCATCAAGAAGAATTTCCCCAGAGTCTTCACTTGTTTCCTGAAACATATAATCAGTAACATTGCTTTGCACCTAGTGCCACACAGGTTACAGCTAAAAACAACACCAAGATAATTTACTTTGCAAGCTTGGCACCCTCTGGCGTGTGGAAACCGTTGATGAGATAAGCAGTCGCCGTCCCACTAGGATATGTAAGTTTGTAGTCGACGATCATAACCTAGACCAGCGATGTCAGCTGATGATTAGTTGGTCTATGCTGTACAGTGACGCTACAAGAATATTAGGCAGCACAGAGACGAATCGAAACGTTTACCTTTCTCAGAGGCACAAGAGCAAATAGGCCAATGAAACTGACAAGGAAGAGAAACCCTATCATCCATCCGATGTGAGGGTTCTTGACATTCTGGGGATTGTCAGCCTCTGTTGCTTGCTTGGCGATGGTTTCGCTCATGCCAAACAAGTATGTACCAAACCCACCTGTCAATCAGAATGGATTAGTACACAATTTAGCACATCTCTTTTCACAAAGAGACCATGGGAGGGAGACAGTGACATTGCTCCTGCCTCCCTTTGATAAAAATATAGAAGGGAGAAAATGAAGAAAAACATAGCATCAATATGTAACAAACAATGTTGCTTTAGTTTTTTTTTTTCTCAAACAGAAGGCAAAAGATTTGCTGTGATATTAATAGAATGAAGCGAAACCCAATTTATAAGAGAAACCGGGCCAAAAAAAACAGTGCAGAACACCCTGCACAACTTGGTCAGGAGAGCCGCACCAAAATTAATTGAAGGAGTTGTAGCACATCATTCGCAACAAGAAATTAGTTGTGCAACCGCATAATATATTAAATATGTCCCCAGACATACTAATTAGGCAGAAAGCAACATGATGGTCGATTGTAGTTAGCCTTGCTTTACAATGAACTAGTCCAGTTAAAAGAACAACTCAAAAGAGTCAATTTATATATTTTTTTAAAATCTGTAGCCAAACAATAACAAAACCTGCATGTTGCTTAAACATCAACAAAAAAAAAAGAGTCAGGTGCGCTTGAAATACATGTAGCAACGTCACATCCGTGGGATACATCCCATCCCATGGCATTAAAATAATTAAGATCACTCGGAGTCTCGCCGTTCTGGATGCTAGGTCGTGTATTTCAGCTCGAGGTTGTCTGAATTCAGACGTGCTTCGAGTTAGATCTTGGCTTGCGTGTACCATCTTGATAACGTGTTATATAATCATCAACATGCTAAAAACATCTTCTTTTTTTGTGGTAACTGACTGCGAGATTTTTCCTATCGAAGTTGACCCCAATACTAAATTGTTCGCCATGTTCGTGACGCCATGCTTCCTACTCTACTCGTATGCTAGGATATAAAGAAATCTCACTGCAAACCATTCACAGAGTGGTCATACAGTATCCCCTCAAAAAAAGGGTGCTCATACAGAATCACAAATCTGTGTACCGAACGTTAATTATCTCGAGTACAAGCAGAAGAAGAAGAAGAAGAGGAGGAGGAGGAAGAAGAAGAGGAGGAGGTAGCATACCGCTGAAGGCGATGTCGTAGGCTGCGACGACGCAGGTCTGGATGACGGTGTTCTCCTGGCGCGTGAAGGGCTGCCTGAGGAGGCCGACCCTCTCGATGGCAGCGGTCCAGAGGCGGACGAAGAAGAAGCCGAGGAGCCCCGCGGAGACGTTGAGCGAGGGGATGATCCCCGTGGTGAGGTTGAGCTTCATCACGATGACGCTGAACATGATGGCCAGGAAGAAGCTGACCACGAAGGCGCGCACCGTCAGCTGCTCCCGCCACGACGGCACCGCCTGGTCCGCGAACGCGCGCTCCACCGACAGCGCGTTCCCCTCCCCGTCGTCGTCGTCGGCGGCGGCGACGAGATGGGAGGCGGCGACCCCGTTGTTGGCCTGGCCCTCCTCGCCGCCGTCCTTGGCAGCGCTGTGGCGGTGCCGGAGAGTGCTGGCCTCCTCCACCGCCTCCTCGCCGCCGCCGCCGCCGGCTGCGGTGGTATGCGGCGCCATCTCTGGTTGGGCGGCGCACTGTTCAGACTTTCAGAGTTGTAGCTTGTAGCTGTAGCCCTCTACAGCTACAGGCAGGGCAGGCCGTAGGCTGTGTGGACTGACTGGTGCGCGGGCCTTCGAGGTGGTGCCAGTATTTATCGTGGATGAGGTTGGGATGGTTCCTGCGCGTGCGTGCGGGAGTGGGGCCGGGGCCGTTCGTTTTGAATCGGAGGACAGAGATGGCGTCGGGTAGTGTGAGACAGGCTGGTTCACATGCATGGCGTTGACCCGCTGACCGCGGTTATTTGCGTAAAATAATGTGTTTTTTTTTCTCTCTCTCTCGAAAACGGTTGGGTGGTGACAGTGATGAATGATTTTTTTTTTCCCTCTGTTGATTGGTGAGATGGCATTGTAGACGTAGAGGTATACTCCTACTTCCGGTTATCTTCTTCAGTTTGTTCGCAGTGTCTGCCTACCTGACGTTGGCCATTGTGAAGAACCTGTGCATAGAGAGAGACACGGGGGAGAACTCGGTATGACGAGACATGGTCGGCGTCCATCATATCTCAAGTCTCGCGCGTAATGCGTCTACTGATCGCTGGCGGTCTATCCCGTTCAACTGTTCACCATTGATTTGATTCTGAATAGTTTCTACAGACTCGACTCGCTGAGACCTGAGAAAGACCGGGCTGGTGGTTTAGTTAATACCATGGTTTATAGAAACAGGGACGGACACAGATTCGGGCCACTCGCTCTGTGGGTCGGGACGTGATCTATATACCTCCATTAATATTTATTGTTTTTAGATTAAGATGTATTGAAAAATATTATATCTAATCTAATACATCACCTCGGGACGTGACCGGATCCTTTATCCGTCCCTTATAGAAATACCAGAGTATTCTACGTCATAACGTGTTTTGTTGTATTTCTAAAAACTATGTTTTCAAAATCATAATATTCTAGTATTTTGTGAGTATTGAAAACTCCGCTTTGATATAAATGTTTTCACAGCATGGCTAGCTTTTACCTAAATACCATACCTTGCAATGTTGTATCGTCCAAATAATGTTTTTAAAAACCCTAAATGGACTTACATGGTCGTTTCACAGCACGCAACGATAGCGGCTTCAGTGTCATGTGTTTTTCATGTGGAGGGATGCCACATTCGCTTAGGCCCTGCCTCACCGATCACCATTGCTTGGTGGCCAGTGGCCTCTTGCTTGCTATAGGCAAGGAGGGCTTATCAATTCCTATCACTAGCTAATTTCTAGTCTTGGATTTGAAAATGGAAACACATGCAGCCAAACCTGACCGAAACTTTAGTCGTTATATTTGATATTTTAGAGACTACAAATAATTAAATTTTAGTCATTAAAGTTTATAAGGTGAGAACCAAACATCCCTTAGCCATGTACATCCTAGTGAGGTCAGAAAAAGCGACAGACACATGGCCACGAGTGTGTTATGAAAAAAATAAAAAAGTGGGTCGAAAACATAGTGCTTTATTCTTTAATATTAAATAGATATAGAGATTAAATATATAGTTGAGACGATATAGTTAACAATTAATAGCCATAGGGCTAGAACCTGAGTCGTCATCTTTCGTCCGGCTAAGCTCTTGCTTGTGCGCTAACATGCTATATCATATCAAACATGATTATTTGAAGTGGCAACACAACCTTCTCGAGGTTCCCATCCCAAGAAAATGCTAGATGGAAAAACAAAAAAAAATTAAACAACACACACAAAAAACAATAAAAATAGGACAAAGATACTATCTAGAGCTTAATATTATATAATTATTGTAAAAAAATGTGTCCATGCTTCGCTTTGTATGGAACTCAATATATGTTAGAATTAGACTCTGTATTATTGTTGGACCCAAGAACTTTATATGCACGGGTCATAAATTCGATATAGATATGGGATCCAGGGAGCACCAAGGCAGGTTTAGAAGAAAAAAGAAATATACTTCCTCTGTTTCAAAATAATAGTCATTTTAGTTCTTGATTTCTATGTCTATATATAAAACACATGCACCAATACTTGTATGAATCAACTAAATCCCTGAAACGACTACTATTTTGGAACCGAAAAGTATAAGATAAAATAGTTAGTTGGAAGAAACGTTTCGCTCTTTAATAATTTATTAGATAGAGAAGAGATTATTATAATTATTATATTAATTAGATATAGGGAGAAAGGTAGACAGGACCACAAAGATATTATGAGAAATTGAAAAGTAGCTAAGAGAATACCTTAGCTTTTTTAACGTTGCGGATATAAAAATGTAGACACCCACGACACACACGTAAACCTGGGGATGTTTGCTTCTGATTAAAGTTAGTTGTTTAGATAGTCGCAATAATGTGACCTTTACTTTTAAACCAAATCTATCAATCATGCAGGTTCTTTTTAGGGAAACATTTTGGTTTAGATTCTGGAGATTGTTGCAGAAACAAAATGCTCAACACGAGGTTCTTAAAGTATATCAATCTTTAGAGGTGGTGGCTACGGGGATCTTTGTAAGATATGGTTGAAGGTCAGATATTAAATTAGAGGACGCTTGACTGTGATTATATGTTCTTTTTAAGGATGTTTATTTTTATGGTGCGTGTTTGGTAAGTTTTCGATCTGTAAGGTTGTATGTAGGAGATACAAAAGGTTGGAACATTTTTTTTGTTTCCATATAAAAAAAACCGATTGAAAGGGAAATGTGCCCTTGGGCCATTTCTAAGTATTTTGGTGATTTAGTGACCAACACAGGTGCCTAATTGTAAAATGGAACAAAGTACAAATCACGGAGTAAAGGTATGTTTCTAATCCGTAGTACATTGGTTTTGTGGACTAACATATTTGTCTAAGTGTTAGAAACAGGAAGAGAGAAGAGGAGAAAAGACTTGGCTGTGGGCTGCCAAGTCCCAGCTCGGTCTGGAGCACCGGACTGTCCGGTGTGCACCGGACAGTGTCCGGTGCGCCAGACTGACTCGACTCGAACTGGCCGCTCTCGGGTTTTTGGCCGGCGGCGTACGGCTAAAATTCACCGGACTGTCCGGTGTGCACCGGACTGTCCGGTGAGCCAACGGTCGGCCAGGGCCAACGGTCGGCCGCGCAATCCGCGCGGGACACGTGGCCGAGCCAACGGTCGGAAGACGGCACCGGACTGTCCGGTGTGCACCGGACTGTCCGGTGCGCCAACGGTTCGCAGATCCACGGCAGTCTTCCAACGGTCGGAAGCACCAGAAAAGGAAACAAATCGGGCACCGGACAGTGTCCGGTGTGCACCGGACTGTCCGGTGCCCCCGACGACAGAAGGCCAGGATAGCCTTCCAGAATTGCTCTCAACGGCTCCTAGCTGCCTTGGGGCTATAAAAGGAGCCCCTAGGCGCATGGAGGAGACACACAAGCAACTCTTAAGCATTCTTGATCATCCACACAAGTTCTTTGCGCATTCGTTTGTGATTCTAAGTGATTCGAGCTCTGTTCTAGTGTGAACTCTGAGATAGTCATTCGAGCTCGAGTCTTGGCCGTGTGTGTGCGCTTTTGTTGTGGATTTGTGTGTGTTGCTTCCCTCCCTTACTCTGTGCTTTCTTTGTGATCATATACTTGTAAGGGCAAGAGACTCCAATTTGTGGAGATTCCTTGCAAACGGGATAGTGAAAGGAACAACAAAACACCGTGGTATTCAAGTGGGTCTTTGGACCGCTTGAGAGGGGTTGATTGCAACCCTCGTCCGTTGGGACGCCACAACGTGGAAGTAGGCAAGCATTGGCTTGGCCGAACCACGGGATAAACCACTGTGTCCCTCTGTGCTTGATTCTTGTGGTATTGTGTTTTGTTGAGACTTCACCTTAGCCACTTGGCAATAATCGTGCTAACACTTAACAAGTTTGTGGCTTAAGTTTGAAGTTTTTACAGGATCACCTATTCACCCCCCCCCCTCTAGGTGCTCTCAATTGGTATCAGAGCCGTTCTATTCACAAAGGGACTAACCGCCCGAATAGATGGATCCTAAGGGGAAGGGTATAGTGATCAACGACAAAGAGAAGGAGACCTTCGTCAACGAGCCGAAGGACGACAAGCCTACTGACTCCGGCTCGGGTCAAAGACGGAAGGAAGGGAAGAAGAAGAAGACCAGGCGCATCAAGGAGATCATCTACTACGACAGCGACGAGTCTACTTCTTCCCAAAAGGATGAGGACCTCAACGACTACGAGAGGAGAAAACCGGTTAATTCGAACTTTTCCTTTGATTACTCTCGTATTCCGCAAAGTTCACATTCTCATTTGCTCTCCATTCCACTTGGCAAGCCCCCACACTTTGATGGAGAGGACTACGGATTTTGGAGTCACAAAATGCGTAGTCACCTATTCTCTCTCCATCCTAGTATATGGGAGATTGTAGAGAGTGGAATGCACTTTGATAGTTCGGATAGTCCCATGTTCATTAATGAACAAATTCATAAAAATGCACAAGCTACTACTGTTCTTCTAGCTTCCTTGTGCAGGGATGAATACCATAAGGTGAGCGGCTTGGACAACGCCAAGCAAATCTGGGACACCCTCAAGATTTCTCATGAGGGGAACGACGTCACCTTACTCACCAAGATAGAGTTGGTGGAG
This sequence comes from Zea luxurians, assembly GCA_029449295.1. Taxonomy (NCBI): domain Eukaryota; kingdom Viridiplantae; phylum Streptophyta; class Magnoliopsida; order Poales; family Poaceae; genus Zea; species Zea luxurians. Next base: position 1,766,895 of record JAOPSE010000144.1, read on the forward strand.
GGCGAGCTTGGACGGTTCGCAATGGTAAGGGGCGAGGAGCCAACGCAAACGTACAACCGGCTCAAGACCCTTATCAACAAGATAAGAAGCTACGGGAGCACGCGATGGACGGACCACGACGTCGTCCGCCTAATGCTCAGGTCTTTTACCGTACTTGATCCTCATCTCGTGAACAATATTCGTGAGAATCCCAGGTACACGATGATGACGCCCGAGGAAGTACTTGGAAAATTCGTAAGCGGGCGGATGATGATCAAGGAGGCAAGATACGTTGACGAGGCGTTGAACGGTCCGATCAACGAGCCGCAACCCCTTGCTCTCAAGGCAACACGAAGCAAGGAGGCGCTACCTAGCAAGGTGGCACAGATTGAGGCGGCTGGCCTTAATGATGAAGAGATGGCTCTCATCATTAAAAGATTCAAGACGGTGCTTAAAGGTCACAAGGGACAACCAAGCAAGACCAAAGCCAAGGGGAAGCGCTCATGCTTCAAATGCGGTAAGCTTGGTCATTTCATTGCTAACTGTCCCGATAATGAAAGTGACCAGGAAAAGGGGAACAAAAGAGAGAAGAAGAAGCAGTACAAGAAGGCAAAGGGCGAGGCGCATCTAGGAAAGGAGTGGGACTCGGATTGCTCCTCCTCCGACTCCGACAACGAAGGACTCGCCGCCACTGCCTTCAACAAATCGGCTCTCTTCCCCAACGAGCGTCTCACTTGTCTTATGGCAAGAGAGAAGAAGGTAAGTACTAAAGACTCCACTTATGCTTCTTCTAGTGATAGTGAGTCTAGTGATGATGATATAGATTATTCTTGCTTGTTCAAGGGCCTAGATAGATCTAAGATAGATAAAATCAATGAATTGATTGATGCATTGAATGAAAAGGATAGGCTTTTAGAAAAGCAAGAAGATTTATTGTATGATGAACATGATAAGTTTGTAGAGGCACAAAAATCATATGCTTTAGAAGTGAAAAGAAATGAAATGCTTTCTAGTGAAATATCTTCCTGTCATGAAACCATTTCTACCTTAAGAAGTGTTAATATTGATTTAAGTGCTAAACTAGAAGTAGCTAGTAAATCAAATTCTTGTGTTGAACATGTTGAAATTTGTACTAGGTGTAAGGATTTTGATGTTAATGCTTGTAGTGAACACCTAGTTCTAATTTCTAAATTAAATGATGAAGTGGCTAGTCTTAATGCCCAACTTAAGACTAGCAAAAATGAAGTTGATAAAATAAAATTTGCAAGGGATGCCTACACGGTTGGTAGACACCCCTCAATTAAGGATGGGCTTGGCTTCAAGAGGGAAGCCAAGAACTTAACAAGCCATAAGGCTCCCGTCTTCGTCAAGGAGAAAGGGAAGGCCCCTATGGCTAATAGTACTAAAAAGAACCATGCTTTCTTATACCATGATAGGAGACATGCTAGAAATGTTTATAATGATTTTGATTCACATGTTTATGATTCTCATGCCATGTTTGCCACTAGTTCCTCTCATAAGCATGATAGAAATATGAGTAGGAGAAATGTTGCGCATATGCCTAGGAGAAATATTGCTCATGTGCCTAGAAAGAATGTTATTCATGCTCCTAGGAAAGTAGTGAATGAACCTTCTACCATTTATTACGCTTGTAATGCTCCCTTTGCTATTTGTAGAAAGGGAAAGAAGGTTGTTGCTAGGAAATTAGGGGCTAGATGCAAGGGAGATAAATCTTGCATTTGGGTCCCTAAAGACATTTGTGCTAACCTTGCAAGGACCCAACATGAGTTGGGTACCTAAGACCCAAGCCTAAATTTGCCTTGCAGGTTTATGCATCCGGGGGTTCAAGCTGGATTATCGACAGCGGATGCACAAACCATATGACGGGGGAGAAGAAGATGTTCACCTCCTACGTCAAGAATAAGGATTCCCAAGATTCAATTATATTCGGTGATGGGAATCAAGGCAAGGTAAAAGGGTTAGGTAAAATTGCAATTTCTAATGAGCATTCTATATCAAATGTATTCCTAGTGGAAAGTCTTGGATATAATTTGCTATCTGTTAGTCAATTATGTCAAATGGGATATAATTGTTTATTTACAAATGTAGATGTGTCTGTCTTTAGAAGATGTGATGGTTCACTAGCTTTTAAGGGTGTACTAGACGGCAAGCTTTATTTAGTTGATTTTGCAAAAGAAGAGGCCGGTCTAGATGCATGCTTAATGGCTAAGACTTGCATGGGCTGGCTGTGGCATCGCCGCTTAGCACATGTGGGAATGAAGAATCTCCACAAGCTTCTAAAGGGAGAACACGTGATAGGTCTAACCAATGTTTATTTCGAAAAAGATAGACCTTGTGCAGCTTGTCAGGCAGGTAAACAAGTTGGAGGAGCACATCACAGCAAGAATGTGATGACCACGTCAAGACCTCTGGAGCTGCTGCATATGGACCTCTTCGGACCCGTCGCCTATCTAAGCATAGGAGGAAGTAAGTATGGTTTAGTTATTGTTGATGACTTTTCCCGCTTCACTTGGGTGTTCTTTTTGCAGGATAAGTCTGAAACCCAAGGGATCCTCAAGCGCTTCCTCAGGAGAGCTCAAAATGAGTTTGAGCTCAAGGTGAAGAAGATAAGGAGCGACAACGGGTCCGAGTTCAAGAACCTTCAAGTGGAGGAGTTTCTTGAGGAGGAAGGAATCAAGCACGAGTTCTCCGCTCCCTACACACCACAGCAAAATGGTGTGGTAGAGAGGAAGAACAGGACGCTAATCGATATGGCGAGGACGATGCTTGGAGAGTTCAAGACCCCCGAGTGCTTTTGGTCGGAAGCCGTGAACACGGCTTGCCACGCCGTCAACAGGGTCTACCTTCACCGCCTCCTAAAGAAGACGTCATATGAGCTACTAACCGGTAACAAACCCAATGTATCTTACTTTCGTGTTTTTGGGAGCAAGTGCTACATTCTAGTGAAGAAGGGTAGAAATTCTAAGTTTGCTCCCAAAGCTGTAGAAGGGTTTTTATTAGGTTATGATTCAAATACAAAGGCGTATAGAGTCTTCAACAAATCATCGGGTTTGGTTGAAGTCTCTAGCGACGTTGTATTCGATGAGACTAATGGCTCTCCAAGAGAGCAAGTTGTTGATTGTGATGATGTAGATGAAGAAGATGTTCCGACGGCCGCTATACGAACCATGGCGATTGGAGACGTTCGGCCACAGGAACAGGATGAACGTGATCAACCTTCTTCCTCAACGACGGTGCATCCCCCAACTCAAGACGATGAACAGGTTCATCAAAAGGAGGCGTGTGATCAAGGGGGAGCACAAGACGATCAAGTGATGGAGGAAGAAGCGCAACCGGCACCTCTAACCCAAGTTCGAGCGATGATTCAAAGGGATCATCCCGTCGACCAAATTCTGGGTGACATTAGCAAAGGAGTAACTACTCGATCTCGATTAGTTAATTTTTGTGAGCATTACTCTTTTGTCTCCTCTATTGAGCCTTTCAGGGTAGAGGAGGCCTTGCTAGATCCGGATTGGGTGTTGGCCATGCAGGAGGAACTCAACAACTTCAAGCGCAATGAAGTTTGGACGCTGGTGCCTCGTCCCAAGCAAAATGTTGTGGGAACCAAGTGGGTGTTCCGCAACAAACAGGACGAGCACGGGGTGGTGACGAGGAACAAGGCTCGACTTGTGGCAAAAGGTTATGCCCAAGTCGCAGGTTTGGACTTTGAGGAGACTTTTGCTCCTGTGGCTAGGCTAGAGTCCATTCGTATCTTGCTAGCATATGCCGCTCACCATTCTTTCAGGTTGTACCAAATGGATGTGAAGAGCGCGTTCCTCAACGGGCCAATAAAGGAGGAGGTGTACGTGGAGCAACCCCCTGGCTTCGAGGATGAGCGGTACCCCGACCACGGTGATGACGCAGAAATTCGAGATGTCGATGATGGGCGAGTTGAACTACTTCCTCGGGTTCCAAGTGAAGCAACTCAAGGACGGCACCTTCATCTCCCAAACGAAGTACACGCAAGATCTGCTGAAGCGGTTTGGGATGAAGGACGCCAAGCCCGCAAAGACTCCGATGGGAACCGACGGACACACTGACCTCAACAAAGGAGGTAAGTCCGTTGATCAAAAAGCATACCGGTCAATGATAGGATCTCTACTTTATTTATGTGCTAGTAGACCGGATATTATGCTTAGCGTATGCATGTGTGCTAGATTTCAATCCGATCCTAAGGAGTGTCACTTGGTGGCGGTGAAGCGAATTCTTAGATATTTAGTCGCTACGCCTTGCTTCGGGATCTGGTATCCAAAGGGGTCTAACTTTGACTTGATTGGGTACTCAGATTCCGACTATGCTGGATGTAAGGTCGATAGGAAGAGTACATCGGGAACGTGCCAATTCTTAGGAAGGTCCCTGGTGTCATGGAACTCTAAGAAACAAACCTCCGTTGCCCTATCCACCGCTGAGGCCGAGTACGTTGCCGCAGGACAGTGTTGCGCGCAACTACTGTGGATGAGGCAAACCCTCAGGGACTTTGGCTACAATCTGAGCAAAGTCCCACTCCTATGTGACAATGAGAGTGCTATCCGAATAGCGGAAAATCCTGTTGAGCACAGCCGCACAAAGCACATAGACATCCGGCATCACTTTTTGAGAGACCACCAGCAAAAGGGAGATATCGAAGTGTTTTATGTTAGCACCGAGAACCAGCTAGCCGATATCTTTACCAAGCCTTTAGATGAGAAGACCTTTTGCAGGCTGCGTAGTGAGCTAAATGTCTTAGATTCGCGGAACTTGGATTGAAATATAGCATACATGTATTTATGCCTTTGATCATGTTCCCTTCTGCATTTTGTTGCTTATTATGGTGCTCAAGTTGTACAAACACTCCCTGGACCTCACAAGTCCGTTGCAATGTGATGCACATGTTTAGGGGGAGATGTGTTACAACTTGACCCTTTGAGACTAACCATATGCTTGAGTTTGTTTGATTTAGTCTCAAAGGAGAATTGAAAGGGAAAAGGTGGACTTGGATCATGCAAGACTTCCACTGCACTCCGATGAGAGGGTAACTTATTCCAAGTCCATCTCTGAACTCTTATTGCCATCTGCTCTTAATTGAAGATTTTGGTGAGGCAATGGGGTTATAGGGCCACAATTGATCCCGTTTTGGTGCTTGATGCCAAAGGGGGAGAAAATAAAGGCCAAAGCAATAAATGGATCAGCTACCACTTGAGAGATTTTGAAAATAGTAGAATAGAGTTTTTGATTTGTCAAAATTCTTAAGTTGTCTCTCTTGTCAAAAGTTGGCTTCTTGTGGGGAGAAGTATTGATTACGGGAAAAAGGGGGAGTTTTTGAAATCCTTGATCAATCTTTTTTTGAATGACTCTCTTTATGCTTAAACATGTGTGTTTAACTTAGAGATAGAGATTTGTGTTAGATTTGCAAAAACAAACCAAGTGGTGGCAAAGGATGATCCATATATGCCAAAATCGATTCAAAATAATTTGAGTTATTATTTGAAGTGTTTTTGTACTTGTTAAACTTGCTTTATGTTGTGTTGGCATAAATCACCAAAAAGGGGGAGATTGAAAGGGAAATGTGCCCTTGGGCCATTTCTAAGTATTTTGGTGATTTAGTGACCAACACAGGTGCCTAATTGTAAAATGGAACAAAGTACAAATCACGGAGTAAAGGTATGTTTCTAATCCGTAGTACATTGGTTTTGTGGACTAACATATTTGTCTAAGTGTTAGAAACAGGAAGAGAGAAGAGGAGAAAAGACTTGGCTGTGGGCTGCCAAGTCCCAGCTCGGTCTGGAGCACCGGACTGTCCGGTGTGCACCGGACAGTGTCCGGTGCGCCAGACTGACTCGACTCGAACTGGCCGCTCTCGGGTTTTTGGCCGGCGGCGTACGGCTAAAATTCACCGGACTGTCCGGTGTGCACCGGACTGTCCGGTGAGCCAACGGTCGGCCAGGGCCAACGGTCGGCCGCGCAATCCGCGCGGGACACGTGGCCGAGCCAACGGTCGGAAGACGGCACCGGACTGTCCGGTGTGCACCGGACTGTCCGGTGCGCCAACGGTTCGCAGATCCACGGCAGTCTTCCAACGGTCGGAAGCACCAGAAAAGGAAACAAATCGGGCACCGGACAGTGTCCGGTGTGCACCGGACTGTCCGGTGCCCCCGACGACAGAAGGCCAGGATAGCCTTCCAGAATTGCTCTCAACGGCTCCTAGCTGCCTTGGGGCTATAAAAGGAGCCCCTAGGCGCATGGAGGAGACACACAAGCAACTCTTAAGCATTCTTGATCATCCACACAAGTTCTTTGCGCATTCGTTTGTGATTCTAAGTGATTCGAGCTCTGTTCTAGTGTGAACTCTGAGATAGTCATTCGAGCTCGAGTCTTGGCCGTGTGTGTGCGCTTTTGTTGTGGATTTGTGTGTGTTGCTTCCCTCCCTTACTCTGTGCTTTCTTTGTGATCATATACTTGTAAGGGCAAGAGACTCCAATTTGTGGAGATTCCTTGCAAACGGGATAGTGAAAGGAACAACAAAACACCGTGGTATTCAAGTGGGTCTTTGGACCGCTTGAGAGGGGTTGATTGCAACCCTCGTCCGTTGGGACGCCACAACGTGGAAGTAGGCAAGCATTGGCTTGGCCGAACCACGGGATAAACCACTGTGTCCCTCTGTGCTTGATTCTTGTGGTATTGTGTTTTGTTGAGACTTCACCTTAGCCACTTGGCAATAATCGTGCTAACACTTAACAAGTTTGTGGCTTAAGTTTGAAGTTTTTACAGGATCACCTATTCACCCCCCCTCTAGGTGCTCTCACCGATCACACCCCAGAAACCCTAATCAGCTGACAAACATTCAATTGGCTTGCTGTTTTTTTTTGGTTGACACTCACGCTGCCAGGTTATTTTGTACTATGTAGTTTCTCTTTTCTATGGTCATCACTATGTACTGATCTTCTTTCTTTTTAAGGAAATACGTACTTCACATATAGTATAAAAACTTTTGTTGACATTATTATGTTCCAAAAAATACTTTCACGGTGTATTTTTTTACATTTAAAATTTAAGGTACGTATGACCTGAAAAATACTAGTCAAATTATTGTTTTTAAAACGAAGACGTTACCTAAAAATATATTAGTAAAATACTCGTACGTCCCGTTTGGATAATTGGAATTGAATTTCATTCTAATAACAATAATTTAGACATATATCAAATAAACTAATTCAATTTTATGTAAAATATATCAGTATACTATTATTAGCAAGATGACGAAGATATTTATGTACTACATTTTTACTATAGAGGAGTTAGTCAAAAATCATTTTCCATCCTTCAGCCCATGAATTTGAGATAAACTTATATCAGAACTTTGGAAAGTGATGGAATGCCAAATTCTAAACTAAATATGTTATTTTATTAAGTGAATTTTAATTCCCCTAAAATAAAGGGATTCAAACGCTTCAATAGTGTATTATTAGAGACTGCGACGATCTCTTATTCAACTTATTTTCAGTACGTACGATTAGCTAGGGATTGTACCAGGCTACATGTGCAATGAGAAATGAAGACTTGTCGTTCAACGAACTGTATAAAAATCCTACTAGTATGTGAATCGGCACTTGCAGCCGTCTACGTCTGCTCATACGATTCCCGTCGCTGTCCGGGTACACAGTTGAAAAGTTGGCAAATAATAGCGGCACGTACAGCAGCTAGTTGGGCGTTTGGCATGGCCGCGTCCATACCTCCTCGCAGGAATTCCAGGAACAAGAGTTCAAGCCGTCTTCGCTGAAAAGCAGGAGAGGATCTAGGGGTTTGTTAGATCAGTTGACCCGATAAAAATTATAGATCATTTACCAAAACACTGTTAAAATCTAAAAAATTTATATCATACACTTAAAATCTTAATATATGATAATATTATTATGTGATTATGAACTTATTATCTAAAATTATGATGTCATCTAACGATAACATGCTATTTTTTATAGTCACTTGTTATGATAATAATAATTTTAATCTATTATTCATTATATATATTTTAACAAAAGATATTAATCAGACTAAATTCGGATAAAATTACCCTAATAAACCGAATACCCGATCCTAATTGAGTTTCCTACAGTTCTTCTCGTGTCCCCCGGCCGGCCCGGCGGTGTGAACTGTGAAGCAGTGCAGTATGCACATGCGGCCTGCCGCCTGGACCGGACTGGCAGCGTGAGGAAACCCGTAACGTATGCTGACCTCTCGCTAAAATTGGAGTGTGGACGCTGACATGGCTATGGCTTGTTGACGCGTATCATGGATCTCTTATCCTCGCTGAGATTCCGTGGACTCTAATGCCAAGACTTTGACTAGAACGTACATGCTACATTTTAATTTGGCTTCTTTTTCTTTACGATAACTTTTCCCTACTCAGTATTACAACGCAGGATCGTATCGTTGCCCGCTAATACAGGATTCCTTGAGTCTACTACTAGAACTTCAGCCATACACTGTATCAAGGTTTACGGAAAAAAGGTATGTAGCCTATGTTGGATCTAAATGGATTAATCTATTTAATTTAATTAATATTTCATGGTTCATATTAATGCTAATTAAAAAGTGAATTTAGAGCATTTTTGTTTGGAATTATAATCTGATCGGTTTATATAATCTAACTTATTTTAAACTAACACTTAGTTCAAAATACGTTAGATTATATAACCTGAATAGATTATAATCTAAAACAAACAATATCTTAGTATATACCTTTTGTGAGGTTGAAAAAGTGACTTATGTGCCACTTGTACAAGTTGTACGTGTGCTCGCTCGCCCGCCTCGTCGGGCTGTGTCCAGTTGCGCCCGAAAGTAATATGCTCTAGTAAGGATGAATGTTTATGTTTGTTTTGCTAGCGCCCATGGTCATTAAACTAAGCTTCTCCCGCGCCTATATTAGAGAGCGCCCCTTCTGCTCAACCACACAAAGGGACAACTCATAGTTACTCCTACGCAGGAGACTTGTCAAGAGCAGGTCTTTCGAAACTACTGATGTTCAAGTGTTCATCTACTCAGTTGAAGGATGCCAATCATGTTTTGGGAAGTGACAGTGACACAACTACTCGCTTCATCTCCTTCCTGGTACTGAGCTCCAACATCCGGTTGCTGATCACTGCATCAAGCAGGATGAATAATACTCCAATTGATAACATGTCTGTCCTTAGGTATAGTTCCTCTTTTCAGTCATATTCAGTTACGTTGTTTTCTACTTTGTTCATATGCTAAGATCACACACGTTTCTTTATATTGTCACCAACCTATGTATATCGCTTTACGGGATTAAAATATATTTAAAAGGGGCTAATATTTTAACAGCTCAATGGTTTGAAAAACCTCAGTAGCATCAAAGGTTCTACGTTCATAAGAAATATGGATGAGTGTATTCGTTATGAGCATCTGTGTTTTACCGCAACTCGAAGAATTTAGAGTGTCGCCTTTGGTAGGCTGTATCCAGCAGTCCGACACAAATAGAGAAGAGGGGGAGAGGATCCGTGAATTTGGGTTACGAGGAGAGGCAGCGTCCTTTTTCTGTGTCTTCGTGACTTCATCCGTGGTCCGTTGGAAATGTGAACAGTTGTTTGTGGACACTTGTCTTACGCATTTGCGACCGTTTACACACTCCGATATATATATATATATATATATATATATATATATATATATATATATATATATATATATATATAACGGCGCTGCTAAAATACACCTGGGTGCATTCTCTATATTGAATGCACCCAGGCGTTTTCGCGCGCCTCCCAGCCCTCCGCCGCCGCCGCGCGCATCCCTTTCCCCGCGCCGCCGCCGTCTCCTCGATGCTCCTCCCCTAAATCCCACCGCCGCCGAGCGCCTCCCTGTCCTCGCGCCGCCGAGCGCCTCCCTGTCCTCGCGCCGCCACGCGCCTCTCTGTCAGCGTGTCTCTGTCCCCCGCATTTGAATAACTCTGAGAAATTTTGTTAAAAAATATGATTGCAACTGTTGGTCTGATGTAATTGCAACTGCTGGTCTGGTGTGATTGCAACTTCTATATAACTGTCCAAAAATCTATTAAACAAACAAGATTGCAACTGCTGGTCTGGTGTAATTGCAACCGTGGGTCTGGTGTGATTGCAACTTCTATATAACTATGTCCAAAAATCTATTAAACAAACAAGATTGCAACTGCTGGTCTGGTGTAATTGCAACTGTGGGTCTGGTGTGATTGCAACTTCTGTATAACTATGTTCAAAAATCTATTAAACAAACAAGATTGCAACTGCTGGTCTGGTGTAATTGCAACTTCTGGTCTGGTGTGATTGCAACTTCTATATAACTATGTCCAAAAATCTGTTAAACAAACAATGATTGCAACTGCTGTCTGGTGTGATTGCAACTGCTGGTCTGGTGTGATTGCAACTCCTATATAACTATGTCCAAAAATCTGTTAAACAATGATTGCAACTACTGCTTGGTGTAATTGCAACTGCAAGTCTGGTGTGATTGCAACTTATGTGAAGAGGTTGAGCCGTTCGCGAAGGAGCCGTTCACGGAGGAGCCGTTCACGGAGGAGCCGTTCATGGAGAAAGAGGGGCGGGGGCGGGAAAGTGAAAATATTCTGTCGGGAGCGTGCGGGAGGGACAAAAACGACCTGGGTGGAACGGTTGGCTCGGACCTGGCACGTAGGTTTGGCCTGGGTGCATTCTCTATATTGAATGCACCCAGGTGTAATATATAAATACAGTATATATATATATATATATATATATATATATATATATATATATATATATATATATATATATATATATATATATATATATATATATATATATAGGGCAGGTATAACGGGAGCCCTGGGCTTCCAATAGTTAAAGGAAGCCCAGACCGACCACCCCTGCAAACTAGTTCAACCAGCGCGCCCAAACAGGCTGTCAGGTGCGCCACCTGCCCCACGTCTGTTAGCGCAAAAAAAGGAATGCATGCATGAGTCAAACACGATCCAATGCATGCGCATAAATTTAGAAAAGATATGTGCGGCAGTTTCTGTTTTTAAAATCCTTTATTTCCTCCATAAATTTAGGATCGCTGCAACAGCCATGCAGCTAGACGCGTAAGGACCATTTTATGATATATACTGAGGCTAAATATGCTACACTGTGTTAATAATTATGCAATTCGATATACTGCGTAAAAATCTGTTACCAGCTGCATGCACACGAATTTATGATAAAAATAATGTGCAATGAAAGGAAATGAATTACACGCATAGAAACAAAAAATCGTATTTAATGTTTTATTTCCTTCATAAATATAAGATCCCTCCAACAGCCATGCAGCTAAAACACATTAAATCTAGTTTATGATATATACTGATACAAATTATACTACATGGTGTAGGTATTTATGCAATTCGTTACACTGCGTAAAAAATCTGGCATGTTGTTCACTGGTGGACGCACCTCCGGGTTGGAGCGTAATAACCTTAAGTTTTGAGCATAAAATCCCTCAATTATAAGCGTATATACCGAGCCAATGTGAGAGGTTGATAGCTCTAGTAGGTTGTTATTACGATCCTATTTTTATGGCAGATTCGAAAAACATGGCAGTCGCATGCATGCGGTTATATAGATCCTAAAATTATGGCAAAATGCATGCATAAGTCAAACACGTTCCCTTGCTTGCGCGTAAATTTAGGAAAGATATGTGTGGCGGTTTCTATTTTAAATGCTTTATTTCCTCCATAAATTTAGGATCGCTGCAACAGACATGCAACTAAAACTCGTAATGACCATTTTATGCTATATACTTATACTAAATATGCTACACTGTGTAGATAATTATGCAATTCGGTATACTGCGTAAAAATCTGCTACAGGCTGCATGCACACGAATTTATGATGGAAAGAATATGCAATGAAAGGAAATGAATTGCATGCATAGAAACAAAAAATCACATTTAATGTTTTATTTCCTTCATAAATATAGGATCCCTCCAACAGCTATGCAACTAAACGCATTAGAACTAATTTATGATGTATACTGAAACAAATTATACTACACGGTGTAGGTATTTATGCAATTCCTTACACTGCGTAAAAAATTTGGCATGTTGTTCACTGGTGGACGCATCTCCGGGTGGAGCGTAAAAACCTTAAGTTTTGAGCATAAAATCCCTCAATTATAAGCGTAAATACCGAGTCAATTAGAGGTTGATAGCTTTAGTAGGTTGTTATTACGATCCTATTTTTATGACAGATCCAAAAAACATGGCAGCCGCATGCATGCAGTTTCTATTTTTATACAGATCCAAAAATTATTGCAAAATCGTGGGAGTTTCCATTGCATGCGCGCAAATTAAGAACAACATAAATCAAGGAATAGCCTTTCCAATGTGCATGCAGTAAACTGATATACGAACTCTGTGTTAAAGCATAAAATCATACAGTTTTTAGTGTAAATAATACATGTGGTAGGCATAAAACACAATAAACGAAAAGAAAAATGCGCCGGATCAGAGGATGTCACGCGCGATCATCGCTGCGCGCATCTCGCCCCTTCCGTGACGTCGCTCGCTCGAACATCGCGCCTCATGCGTCCCCGTCGCTACTCGCACGTCGACGGGCGTCGCTTGCTCGCCGGCCTTGGAAGTGCCGCCTCCTCGGGGCTTCAGGGACGCCGCCGCTTGCCTGCACAAGGGTCTCGCTGCGGATCGAGGAACCTCCTCCACTGCGCGTCGAGGTAATGGAGTTGCGGCCACCGGTCTGGGATCCGCCGCCGCTCGCCCTCTGGATCGGGGGCCGCCACCGCCGGCCTAGGAACCACCGCCACCGCATGTCGAGGTCGGGGAGCCACGGCCACCACAGCCACTGGCCGGGGTCCACCGCCGCGCGCGCTATCGGGCAACCGTCGTCGCTAATGAATCGAGATGGGGCGTGAAAAACTGAACCCTAGCACTCCAGGTCCTGTTTTATAGACGTCCGGATGTGGTCCGGCTCGACCGGATTGCACTGTCTGGACCGGGCTTCCTTTAGTTATTGGAAGCCCAGGGCTCCTAATATATATATATATATATATATATATATATATATATATATATATATATATATATATATATATATATATATAGCTGCAATTCATTTTTTTCTAGATCAAATTCGGTCAAAATTTATCCAACAATCGAGGTTTTTTAACCGAGGATCGTCTACCAGTTCTATTGGGCACTCTGAATCTTTTTACATAAAAAACAAGTATGCAAAGCTATTTTATAAATTGGAGGCTCCATCATATTTATGTGGCAAAACGATATGCATATCCAAACTCTCGACTGGTATATACCACGGAAACCCCACTCTTTCCACTTCCCTTGTCTTTTGTGGGTCTACTGTCACAATGTTCACATCTTTATTCTTGTGCTAGTTGTTGGGTGTCAAATTAGGCGGTCGGACGATCCACCCTGTTGGTTCGGACTGTCCGCGCACGCAGAGCCAATTAGGGTTTCGAGTTTCTTACTATGGTTGTTAGCTAAATTTACGGAATTAGCCCGGGAGATTGGTTTGTAACGGGTCCAGCCCCTCCTCTATAAATATAGAGGAATACGGTCGATTAATCATCATCAATCGAACCTACAATCAATACAATTCACATTTTATCTTGTATATTTAGGATTAGTTCTAGTCTAGTTCTAGTTTAGTCTTCCAAGCCCTAAATTCTTCGCTTCTCTTCAGCTCTACATCGATTAGAGTTGTCTAGGTCGGCCTGCCGAGCCTAGACAACACCTAAGATCTCTCCTCCTCGATGGGGTCCCTCCCGGGAGCGAGATCCAGGCGTCGCTAGCGAACCTCGCCGCTCCTGCGCACACGCGTACCGTCCGGCCATCAGGCGCGGACCGTCCGGCTCGTCAGGCAGGGAACTCGAGCCCTGCATCAGGTCACGGACCGTTCGACCCCTAGCCGCGGACCGTCTGCGCCTATGCAGAGAGCACCGCCGTCGATTATCAATGCAGTGATTGGCACCTGGATCGGCGCCAACACACTTTTTGGCGACTCCGGTGGGGACCAACACATTTAGACCTATCAAGATCGACCCTCAATGGTCGTTTCAAGGGATAACTCTAACGTCTCCCCTAGCAATATCATAGTGCCGATTTGGGAAACCTTGCCAACTGACGAATAGCGCCAGTTCGAGGAGCACAAGGAGCAGCTGATCCAAGAAGCAAAGGCAAAGTTCCTAGCCAACTTCAAGGTGGATAGGAACAACAAGGTTGTTCGGCAACGAGCGACTGATCTGGCTTCGCTCCGACCCACAACGGATACCCTCAATATAAGTAACACCAACGAGCTCCAATCTCTTAAATCTTATATAGATGAACAGCGAGAGCAAATACAACATATCGTAGGGGGTATACAAAAGTATTATAAAAGGCTACTACGTGCGTTTGATGAATACACTGTTGCAAATTTTCCTTTGCACGAGGTTGAATTGGGGGAAAACACACGTAATTCATGGGCTACAGGTTGTCACGACCAGTCACAACCCCTTTATGGGATGCCGATGGACACATACCCTGAGCAACCACAACCTCCTACGCATATCGGCAATAAATTACCTGATATGCATAAGTCCGGACCGTCCGCACGTGAGCGCGGACCGTCCGGGCCGGCAACGGCCGGTCCCATTTTTGAGTTACGGAGGTATGCGTCCGAGCCGCCACATGTTACACAAGCCCTAAACCACCCAGACAGACCGTCCGCATATGATCACGGACGGTCCACGTATCTGACCGGACGGTCCGGCACAGGGGTGTTTGAGGAAGATGGTTACCTAAATCCTTGCCCGTCCCAGCAACACTTCTCATCACACTATACAATGCACCAGCCCATTAATACAGAATCCCAAGGCCATTGGGGCGAGTACTTTCCGGACCCGCCTAGAAGGCCGGAAAGAAATGGTCAATCCTATAAACTATATAGGGCAAATAGTAATGTACCACAGAACTCAAACCAATGGGGGAAGACAACAAACTAGTGTCCAAACAACCTCACCTATGATGGGACAAAGATCCGGTGGTCTCCCACCGGCTGCTATTGATATAGTAAGGGATGAAATAGCCGGGGTGTTCCGAGATAAGCTCAGAGTAAGCATGGTCCCTGGGGGACACTCATATCAGAGGCCTTATGACAGCCGATTTGACCATCACCCATACCCACAGGGAACTAGGATACCCGAATTCGCAAAATTTGCGGGTGACCAAGGAAAGAGCACACGTGAACACATAGGCCAGTTTCTAGCATAATTAGGAGAATTGGCTGACACAGAAGCGTTTCGTGTGCGTTCATTTTCATTTTCTTTAATAGGAACCGCATTCGCATGGTATGCCACATTACCTCCCAATTCTATTTTGTCATGGGGGATTTAGAACAAAAATTCCATGATCATTTCTTTTCCGATGATTATGAGTTAGATTTAGTAGACTTAGTGGCCCTGCAACAAAGGAAAGATGAATCGGTTAATGATTACATCTAGAGATTCCGGGATATAAGAAACCGATGTTTTCAAATTCATCTAGCAGAAAAACAACTAGTGGGATTAGCTTTTAATGGAATGAGGTATTATTTAAAGGAAAGATTAGAAGGCATCCAGTTTTTCACGCTAGCAGAATTACATCAGAGAGCTTTGGCTTGTGAAAGCCGAAGCAAAGAAACTGCTAAAACGATTCGTCACAACGTTCATATAGTAGAGTATGACCAGAGTAGTTCGGATGACGAATCAAAAGAAGTATACGCGGCTGAAATGGTTTGGCCAAAGCAGACCAAATCTTCGGCTTGTTCCTCCTTACAGCCGGTTCAAAAGAAACGATAAGAGGAGGTTAAATTTACATTTAATGTTGGCAAATGTGACAAGATATTCAATGAATTACTCAAAAATGAGAACATTAAAATAAACCATACTGTTCCATCCGCCGACGAACTAAAGTTTCGTGTATACTACAAGTGGCACAACTCGTTTTCTCATGCCACTAATGATTGTAATGTATTTTGACGACAAATCCAATCAGCCATTAATGAAGGACGATTGAAATTTTAGGAAATGCAGGTGGATACGGAGCCCTTCCCAATGAATGTGATCGACTTCGAAGGCAAAAAAGTCCTGATTCGGCCCAACACAACCGATAAGGGCAAGGGCAAAGGCAAAGAAGTCATCATCGGCGATGCACAGAAGGTCGATGAAAATAATAAAATCTCTTGCAGGAAAGTGGTGGCGGAAAAGACTCCTAATGGAGGGGAGACTTTGAAAGTTACCATCACCACCTCCAACGTTGGGGGGCGGGCGCAAGCAAGGGCCAGACATGTGCACCTATTTTGCGCATCACGGACGGTCTGGGACACCGTTGGACAGTCCAGACCATTCCAGTGGACGGTTCGGCAACGCCCAGGAACCACAACGACCACGTACCTTCAAACCGTGACGACTAGAAATAAGTACGTGGAAAACTAACATGGTAAAGGCAGCTGGCCGACTGGTAAGATCCGTCCCGACCTTTAACCAGTTATTATCTAAATATATAAAAAAGAAGGCCAGCCCAAGTGATCGACCAGCAAAGCGACCTCGCTCACCCACTCAGAGCGACCGCAGGTAAGACCGATTGGACCACCTCACCAATCGGAAAGAATGATGGGTCATAATGTCCAATTACGACCCAACATACCTGCATGGACACCTCCACCCCCATATTCACCTGTGCCATATCAATATACATACATGCCACCATCATATGTCCCGAATCAAATGTGGGGCATGCCACCATACCCATTTGGGATGCCCCAGTACCCCACTTGGGGGACACTCCAAACATCTGTATTCAACAGGCTGGCACCTCCAGTACAAGACTGATTGGGCACCACTTAATCTAGTCATCAGGCACGGCCTAGTGAGATTGCTGGACCACTCGGCCGCAAAGGCCGACCAATCCGGCATGGGGGCATATAGCTACAACCTCCAACATGATGAAAAAAGGAGACGTCATCAAAATAGGAACAGCAGATGTCGTCATACAAGAAAATAACGAAGGGCCGATGATTTTTGGTGATTTGGCCGACACAAGCAAAAAAGAAGATACAACTATCAACAATATAGCCGATCCAAAATACTCCATGGCTCGATGGTGCCCATCAGGATTGACATGATCGCAAAAGCGAAAATTACAGCGCCTAAGAGCGAAGGAGAACCAGGAAAAGGAGGTGGAAAAAATATTCAATGACAACATCCACAGTACCCGCCACCACAAAAGAGATGGAGGCCAAAGGCCGTTGTGGAAAAGCAAACGGCCACAAAAACAGAAAATAAAACAACAATTGTGCAGCTCTCTGCAGGTATGGCGGACAGTCCGGCTATAAAGGCAGGACCATCTGCACACGGCACGGATCGTCGGACCCCTGAGTCCGGACCGTCCACACTACACCAGGACACCTCCAATGACGTGCCGACACCCATGGAGGAAGAGGACCTACTGGGGGAAAACCTGGTCGACTACGAAGCTTCTCCAGAATGCCCAGGTATGAACATAAATGTTATTACATTCTCCATCGATTGTACTATTATCGGTGACGATGAACCTATCGTTGCTCAGTTCGACTTTGGTCCTAAAGAGGCCGCCTTCGCTAAACCAAAGGAATCGGTAAATCATTTAAAGCCGTTCTTCGTGCACGGTCACATTGATGGGATACCGATTGCTAAAATGTTGATAGACGGGGGGGGGGGCGTAAATCTAATGCCTTATTCATTGTATAGAAAATTAGGTAAACATGACGACGAACTTGTCAAGATTAACATGACCCTCAGCGGCGTTGGAACTGATAGTTTGATCAAAGCCAAGGGAGTCACGTCTGTTGAGTTAACCATCGGGACTAAGACCCTTGCTGATGTGTTATTCGTTGCTAATGTAGAAGGAAATTTCAGTCCAATCTTAGGTAGAGATTGTATTCATGATAATCAATGTGTACCTTCTATGCTACATCAAATGTTACTACAATGGGTGGGCAACGATGTAGAACAAGTACATGTTGATGCATCAGCCTATATTGCCGTGGCCGATGCCCCTGTACTTTGGACCTATGAGACTGCTACGTGTCTCAAAGGAGTGTATTTTTCTGATTATCAATTCATAAGTATAGATAAAAAAGGGTTCATTCCTGTAATGCTAGAGCGGATGGAGAATCGACTGAATCCTAAATAAAGTTTAAATGATGAGTACACATAGAATGGATGATTCCCTGGTCATGAACGATCTGGCCTCTGAGACCGGACGGTTCGGTCTTTCACAGAACAGTTCGGCTTTTAAGGCCGAACAACCAACACAACATAAAACCAGTGTCGCAGACGGTCCGACTCTCGATACCGGATGGTCCGCCGTCACACATAGATCATCTAATTCCCTTGTGGGAGACATAATAGAGGAATTCAGAGATCTTAACAAATTAGGACAGAGGTTTACATCGGCCGATCCTTTGGAGGAGATCGATATAGGGGATGGTAAAACTCCAAGGCCAACTTTTGTGAACAGGACCCTGGAGACCAATCCTATAGATGAAATGATCGGTCTATTGAAGGAATATTATGATTGCTTTGCTTGGAACTACACTGAGATGCCAGGATTAAGCCATGAGATAGTAGAGCATCAGCTGCCCATTAAGTCTAGTTTTAGACATTTCAAGTAGAAAGCTAGAACATTTCGTCCAGACCTTCTCCCACGAATAAAGGACGAATTCACCGGCTGCTAGAAGCTAATTTTATTAGACCTTGCAGATACGCAGAGTTGGTTTCCAATATTGTGCCTGTGAAGGAAAAAAGAATCAGGTAAGCTCAGAGTATGCATTGATTTTCATAATTTGAATAGAGCAACTCCTAAAGATGAATATCCCATGCCCATAGCCGGCACATTAATCAATAATGCGTTAGGAAATAGAATTATTAGCTTTCTTGACGGTAATGCCGGATATAATCAGATTTTCATGGCCGAAGAAGATGCGTCTAAAATGGTCTTTATATGTCCAGGCTTCATTAGTTTATTTGAGTGGGTTGTCATGACATTTGGTCTAAAAAATGCAAGTGCTACTTATCAGAGGGCTACAAATTTGATCTTTTATGAGCTGTTGGGAAACACTATGGAAGTCTGCATTGATGATATTGTAGTGAAATCGGCTAAGTTTAGTTATCATATAGCTGATTTGCGTAAAGCCTTTGATAAAATGTGTCGGTATGGTCAGAAAATGAACCCACGTAAATGCGCTTTTAGAGTGTCGGCTGGTAAGTTCTTAGGATTCATCATTCATGAACATGGTATAGAGATAGACTCTAACTGAAGTAAATCCATTCATAATGTGGGACCTTCGACCTGTAAGCTTGAAGTGCAGAAATCCCTCAACAAGATAAATTATTTACGAAGGTTTATTTCTAACCTAGCCGGGAAAATTGATGCATTCACTCCTATCATTCAGCTTAATGATGCCGAATTCACCTGGGGGGAGAACAACGGGAAGCGTTTGATCTCATCAGATAGTATTTTTCTTCGGTTCCTATGTTAAAAGCGCCATAGGTAGGAGTACCGTTCAGATTATACATTGCAGCTGAAGGTAAGGTTATTGGAGCTGTTCTGACGCAAGAGACCAGATGAAAGGAGCATGTGGTAACCTACCTAAGTCGAAGGTTGGTGGATGCTTAAACGAGGTACACTTTTATCAAGAAGTTATGCTTATACCTGTTTTATGCATGCACCAAGTGTAGGTGTTATTTACTGTCTAGTCATTACACTGTTGTCGGTCAAACCAATGTGATCAAATACATGTTGCAAAACCCGATTATGAGTGGTAGGATTGGTAAATGGGCTTATGCACTCGTAGAATATGACTTGGCCTATGAACCGTTGAAATCTATGAAAGGCTAGATCGTAGCAGATTTTATTGTAGAACATCGGATTGATAATACTCATAAACTAGACATATCATACCTCACTGTTACTCCCTGGACTTTATATTTTGATGGATCGGTTTGCAATGAAGGACAAGGAATTGACATCGTGCTTGTTTCACCAAGTAATGTCTCCTTCGACTTCTCTAACCGGTTGAAAATTTATTGCAATAACAATCAAGCCGAATATGAGGCCCTTTTGTTCGGCTTGGAACTTTTAAATTTTATGGGAGTAAAACATGTCAAGGCATTTGGTGATTCTCAGCTGGTTGTCCAACAGGTATTAGAAGAATATCAATGTTTTGATGGTACTCTAAACAGTTACCTTGAAAATGTTAGGGCATAATTCATTCTTTTGTCGAATTCAGTATTCGGCACATCTCTAGAGTTGAGAATCACAGAGCCAACAATTTAGCACAAGATGCACCTGGTTATCGGATAAAGCGAGGGAATTTTCACAACACCGAAAATCTAATAACCGATACAGGGCTAATTCCCCAGGTCACGGACCATCCGGGTGAGGGCTCCGGACCGTCCGGGGTTGCCAAAAAAGTTCTCCTGATTGATTCGGCTGGTAATGAAACCGATGCAAGTGATTCGAGGACACCCATAATTAATTATCTACGAAATCCCAGTGTTAGGACGGATAGGAACGTTCGACTTACAGCTTTCAAGTATGTTTTAATGAGTGATGAACTCTACCGCCGAACAGTCAACGACGTCCTGCTGAAATGCTTGGGTCCAGGTGATGCTATATTAGCCATGGCCAAAGTACATGAAGGGATTTGTGGTACCCATCAATTGACTCCAAAGATGAAGTGGTTGTTGCGAAGGTCTGGCTTCTATTGGCCTAACATGATTGTCGGCGTTCCGAGACCGGGGGGTCCCCGAGCCGACGAGTGAGTGTGCCGCGTGCCCCAGCCCAGATGGGTCGAGCGCGTGGGCGAGCGCGAAGGGGGGAGAGAGAGAGGGAGAGCGAGAGCGAGGCGGCCGGAGCCGGGTCGTGAGGGAGTCGGAGAAATCCCGCGGCCTTCGTGTTCGTCCCGTGCCCAGGTCGGGTGCGCTTGCAGTAGGGGGTTACAAGCGTCCGCGCGGGTGAGGGGAGCGAGCGGCCCCGAGAGAGCGCCTGCCCCTGCCCTTCGTTCCCGCGAGGCCAACCTTCTCTAAGAAGGCCCTGGTCCTTCCTTTTATAGGCGTAAGGAGAGGATCCAGGTGTACAAATGGGGGTGTAGCAAGGTGCTACGTGTCTAGCGGGGGAGAGCTAGTGCCCTAAGTACATGCCAAGGTGGCAGCCGGAGAGATCTTGGCACCCAGCTAGTGTGGCGTCGTGGCTGTCGGAGAAGCGATGGAGCCGGACGGAGGGACAGCTGTCGGAGTGGCTGGGCCCTTGCTGACGTCCTCCTGCTTTCGTAAGGGAGCTGAGAGCCGCCGTCGTCATGGGTCTAGCGGGGCGCCATCATTGCCTATCTGGCGGAGCTGGCCAGATGGGACGTCGGCCCTGTTCTCTGCGGCCCGAGTCGGCTCGGGGTAGGGTGATGATGACGCTTCCTGTTGACGTGGCGGACTTGTGCCCTAGGTCGGGCGACGTGGTGGCTCCTCCGAGGCCGAGGTCGAGTCTATCCTGCATGGCCGAGGCCGAACCTGAGCTCCCGGGTCGGGCGAGGCGGAGGTCGCTCGGCAGAGGCCAGGGCGGAGTCCGAGCCCTGGGTCGGGTGAAGCGGAGTTCGTCGTCTTCTGGGGCCTTAGCCCGAGTCCGAGCCCTGGGTCGGGCGGAGCGGAGTTCGCCGTCTTCCGGGGCCTTAGCCCGAGTCCGAGCCCTGGGTCGGGCGGAGCGGAGTTCGCCGTCTTCCGGGGCCTTAGCCCGAGTCCGAGCCCTGGGTCGGGCGGAGCGGAGTTCGCCGTCTTCCGGGGCCTTAGCCCGAGTCCGAGCCCTGGGTCGGGCGGAGCTTCCTCTGGCGCTTTCGGCCAAGCCTGGCTACCCGTCAGTCTTACCTTTTGCGTTAAAGGCCCCAGTGATTTGGTTGGTTGGCGCGGTGATTTAGTCAGGGTTACTTCTTATCGAAGGTGAAAGGGAATTAGGCTTACACCTAGTTCCTAAATAATTTTGGTGATTGAAATTGTCCAACACAAACATTGGACTAACTAGTTTACTCTAGTGCATAAGCTACACAGGTGCAAAAGGTTCACATTTAGCCAATAAAAAGACCAAGTGTTGGATTCAACAAAGGAGCAACGAGGCAATCGAGGGCACCTCTGGCTAGAGGCACCGGACTGTCCGGTGTGCACCGGACAGTGTCCGGTGCGGCCAGAGGAATCCAACTCCAATTCTTCGCTCTCGGGAATTCTCGGAAGCCGGCGCGCTATAATTCACCGGACTGTCCGGTGTGCACCGGACATGTCCGGTGCTCAAAGGAAGCGCGGTCTCCAGGAACTCGCCAGCCTCGGGTTCGCGCGGGAGCCGCTCCGCTAAAATTCACCGGACTGTCCGGTGTGCACCGGACTGTCCGGTGTGCCAGCGGAGCAACGGCTCTCTGCGGCGCCAACGGCTCCCTGCGGTGCATTTAATGCGCGCGCAGATGGCAGGCACGCCCATACCGATGCACCGGACATCAAACAGTACATGTCCGGTGTGCACCGGACACCCAGGCGGGCCCAGAAGTCAGAAGCTCCAACGGTCAGAATCCAACGGCAATGGTGACGTGGCAGGGGCACCGGACTGTCCGGTGTGCACCGGACTGTCCGGTGCGCCATCGAACAGACAGGTTCCAGCAACGGTCACTTTTGGTGGTTGGGGCTATAAATACCCCAACCACCCCACATTCATTGCCATCCAAGTTTTCCACTTCTCAACTACTACAAGAGCTCTAGCTTTCAATTCTAGACACACCAAATAGATCAAGTCCTCTCCAAATTCCACACAACACCATAGTGATTAGAGAGAGTGATTTGCTTATGTTCTTTCGAGCTCTTGCGCTTGGATCGCATTCTTTTCTTTCTCACTTGTTCTTGTGATCATCACTCAATTGTAACCAAGGCAAGAGGCACCAATTGTGTGGTGGCCCTTGCAGGGAAGTTTTGTTCCCGGTTGATTGAGAATAAGAGAAAGCTCACTCGATCCGTGGGATCGTTTGAGAGAGGGAAGGGTTGAAAGAGACCCGGCCTTTGTGGCCTCCTCAACGGGGAGTAGGTTTGCAAGAACCGAACCTCGGAAAAACAAATCCGCGTGTCACACTCTTCATTTGCTTGCGATTTGTTTTGCGCCCTCTCTCGCGGACTCGTTTATATTTCTAACGCTAACCCGGCTTGTAGTTGTGATTATTTTTGTAAATTTCAGTTTCGCCCTATTCACCCCCCCTCTAGGCGACTATCAATTGGTATCAGAGCCCGGTGCTTCATTAGAGCTTAACCGCTCGAAGTGATGTCGGGAGATCACACCAAGAGGGAGATGGAGACCGGCGACAAGCCCACTACAAGCCAAGGGAGCACTTCATCGGGAGAGTCCCGCACCAAGAGAAGGGAGAAGAAGAAGAACTCCTCCAAGCGGAAGGAGAAAAGATCTTCCTCTTCTCACCACAAGGAGAAGAAGAAAAAATCCTCTTCTCATAAGCCGCATCGGAGTGGGGACAAGCACAAGAGGATGAGGAAGGTGGTCTACTACGAGACTGACACTTCATCGACATCTACCTCCGGCTCCGACGCGGCATCCGTCACTTCTAAACGCCAAGAGCGTAAGAAGTATAGTAAGATTCCCCTACGCTACCCTCGCATTCCTAGACATACACCTTTACTTTCCGTCCCATTAGGCAAACCACCAACTTTTAATGGTGAAGATTATGCTATGTGGAGTAATTTGATGCGATTTCATCTAACCTCTCTCCACAAAAGATTATGGGATGTTGTTGAGTATGGTGTACAGGTACCATCCGTAGGGGATGAGGACTATGACACGGACGAAGTAGCCCAAATCGAGCACTTCAACTCCCAAGCCACAACCATCCTCCTTGCCTCTCTAAGCAAGGAGGAATACAACAAAGTACAAGGGTTGAAAAATGCAAAAGAGATTTGGGACCTACTCAAGACGGCGCACGAGGGTGATGAACTCACCAAGATCACCAAGCGGGAGACGATCGAGGGGGAGCTCGGTCGCTTCCATCTTCGCCAAGGGGAGGAGCCACAAGACATGTACAACCGGCTCAAGACCTTGGTGAACCAAGTGCGCAACCTCGGGAGCGCAAAATGGGATGACCACGAAGTGGTTAAGGTTATTTTAAGAGCACTTATTTTCCTTAACCCTACTCAAGTACAATTAATTCGTGGTAATCCTAGATATCCTCTAATGACCCCCGAGGAAGTTATCGGGAATTTTGTAAGCTTTGAATGCATGATTAAGGGGTCAAAGAAAATCAATGAGCTTGACGAGCCCTCCACATCCGAGGCGCAACCGGTGGCCTTCAAGGCAACAGAGGAGAAGAAGGAGGAGTCTACACCAAGTAGACAACCAATTGACGCCTCCAAGCTCGACAACGAGGAGATGGCCTTAATCATCAAAAGCTTTCGGCAAATCCTCAAGCAACGGAAGGGGAAGGATTACAAATCCCGTTCCAAGAAGGTTTGCTACAAGTGTGGTAAGCCCGGTCATTTTATTGCAAAATGTCCTATGTCTAGTGATAGTGACAGGGGCGACGACAAGAAGGGCAAGAGGAAGGAGAAGAAGAGATACTACAAGAAGAAGGGCGGCGATGCCCATGTCTGTCGGGAGTGGGACTCCGACGAAAGCTCAAGCGACTCCTCCGACGACGAGGACGCCGCCAACATCGCCGTCATCAAGGGCCTCCTCTTCCCCAACGTCGGCCACAAGTGTCTCATGGCCAAGGACGGCAAAAAGAAGGTAAAATCAAGGTCCTCCACTAAATACGAAACATCTAGTGATGAGGATAATGATAAAAATGAGGAGGACAACTTGCGTATTCTTTTTGCTAACCTCAACATGGATCAAAAGGAAAAATTAAATGAGCTAATTAGTGCCATCCATGAAAAGGATGATCTCCTGGACTCTCAAGAGGACTTCCTAATCAAGGAAAATAAGAAACATGTTAAGGTTAAAAATGCTTATGCTCTAGAAAGAGAAAAATGTGAAAATTGTCTAGTGAGGTAAGCACTTGCCATGAGACTTTAGACAACCTTAGAAATGAAAATGCTAATTTGTTAGCTAAGGTTGATTCTCATATTTGCAATGTTTCAATTCCAAATTCTAGAAATGATAATGATAATTTGCTTGCTAGGATTGAAGAATTGAACATTTCTCTTGCTAGTCTTAGAAATGAGAATGAGAAATTAATTGCTAAGACTAAGGATTTTGATGTTTGCAATGCTACCATTTCCGACCTTAGAGCTAAAAATGATATGTTGCATGCTAAGGTTGTTGAACTAAAATCTTGCAAACCCTCTACATCTAATGTTGAGCATATTTCCATTTGTACTAGATGTAGAGATATTAATGTTGATGCTATCCATGATCACCTAGCCTTAATTAAAAAACAAAATGATCACATAGCACAACTTAATGCTAAAATTAGAGAGCATGACTTAGAAAATTAGAAGCGACAATGGGACGGAGTTCAAGAACTCTCAAATTGAAGGCTTTCTTGATGAGGAGGGCATCAAGCATGAGTTCTCTTCTCCCTACACTCCACAACAAAATGGTGTAGTGGAGAGGAAGAATCGAACTCTATTGGACATGGCAAGAACCATGCTTGATGAGTACAAGACACCGGATCGGTTTTGGGCCGAAGCGGTCAACACCGCCTGCTACGCCATCAACCGGTTATATCTTCATCGAATCCTCAAGAAGACATCTTATGAACTCCTAACCGGTAAAAGGCCCAATATTTCATATTTTAGAGTTTTTGGTAGCAAATGTTTTATACTTGTTAAAAGAGGTAGAAAATCTAAATTTGCTCCTAAAACTGTAGAAGGCTTTTTACTAGGATATGACTCAAACACAAGGGCATATAGAGTCTTTAACAAGTCCTCAGGACTTGTTGAAGTTTCTTGTGACGTTGTGTTTGATGAGACTAACGGCTCTCAAGTAGAGCAAGTTGATCTTGATGATATAGGTGAAGAACAGGCTCCATGCACAGCACTAAGGAACATGTCCATTGGGGATGTGTGTCCTAAGGAATCCGAAGAGCCTTCACATGCACAAGATCAACCATCCTCCTCAACGCAAGCATCTCCACCAACTCAAATTGAGGATGAGGCTCAAGATGTTGAACAAGAAGACCAAGAAGATGAGCTACCTCAAAATGACGGCAACGATCAAGGGGGAGATTCAAATGATGAAGACAAGGAGGATGAACAACCAAGGCCGCCACACCCAAGAGTCCACCAAGCAATACAACGAGATCACCCCGTTGACACCATCCTCGGCGATATTCATAAGGGGGTAACTACTCGATCTCGTGTTGCTCATTTTTGTGAACATTACTCGTTTGTTTCCTCTATTGAGCCACACAGGGTAGAGGAAGCACTTCAAGATTCGGATTGGGTGATGGCGATGCAAGAGGAGCTCAACAATTTCACAAGGAATGAGGTATGGCACTTAGTTCCACGTCCTAATCAAAATGTTGTAGGAACCAAGTGGGTCTTCCGCAACAAGCAAGACGAGCACGGTGTGGTGACTAGGAACAAAGCTCGACTCGTGGCCAAGGGGTATTCACAAGTCGAAGGTTTGGATTTTGGTGAAACCTATGCACCCGTAGCTAGGCTTGAGTCAATTCGTATATTATTGGCCTATGCTACTTACCATGGCTTCAAGCTTTATCAAATGGACGTGAAGAGTGCCTTCCTCAATGGACCAATCAAGGAGGAGGTCTATGTTGAGCAACCTCCCGGCTTTGAAGACAGTGAGTATCCTAACCATGTTTATAGGCTCTCTAAGGCGCTTTATGGGCTTAAGCAAGCCCCAAGAGCATGGTATGAATGCCTTAGAGATTTCCTTATTGCAAATGGCTTCAAAGTCGGCAAAGCCGATCCTACTTTATTCACTAAGACTCTTAATAATGATTTGTTTGTATGCCAAATTTATGTTGATGATATCATATTTGGGTCTACTAACAAATCTACATGCGAAGAATTTAGTAGGATCATGACACAAAAATTCGAGATGTCGATGATGGGGGAGTTGAAGTATTTTCTAGGATTCCAAGTCAAGCAACTCCATGAGGGCACCTTCATTAGCCAAACGAAGTATACTCAAGATATCCTAAGCAAGTTTGGAATGAAGGACGCCAAGCCCATCAAGACACCCATGGGAACAAATGGGCATCTCGACCTCGACACGGGAGGTAAGTCCGTGGATCAAAAGGTATACCGGTCGATGATTGGTTCATTACTTTATTTATGTGCATCTCGACCGGACATTATGCTTTCCGTTTGCATGTGTGCAAGATTCCAAGCCGACCCTAAGGAATCACACCTTACGGCCATAAAACGAATCTTGAGATATTTGGCTTTTACTCCTAAGTTTGGGCTTTGGTACCCTCGGGGATCCACTTTTGATTTGATTGGGTATTCGGATGCCGATTGGGCAGGGTGTAGGATTAACAGGAAGAGCACATCGGGGACTTGCCAGTTCTTGGGAAGATCCTTGGTGTCTTGGGCTTCAAAGAAGCAAAATTCGGTCGCTCTTTCTACCGCCGAAGCCGAGTATATTGCCGCAGGCCATTGTTGCGCGCAATTGCTTTGGATGAGGCAAACCCTGCGGGACTACGGTTACAAATTAACTAAAGTCCCTTTGCTATGTGACAATGAGAGTGCAATCAAAATGGCCGACAATCCCGTCGAGCATAGTCGCACTAAACACATAGCCATTCGGTATCATTTTCTTCGGGATCACCAACAAAAGGGGGATATCGAGATTTCTTACATTAACACTAAAGATCAATTAGCCGATATCTTTACCAAGCCACTTGATGAACAATCTTTTACCCGACTTAGGCATGAGCTCAATATTCTTGATTCTAGGAATTTCTTTTGCTAAACTTGCACACATAGCACATGAATATACCTTTGATCATGTCTCTTTTATATATGCTATGACTAATGTGTTTTCAAGTGTATTTCCAACCAAGTCATAGGTATATTGAAAGGGAATTGGAGTCTTCGGCGAAGACAAAGGCTTCCACTCCACTCTACTACTCATCCTTCGCCGTCGCTCCGCATCATCTCTCCAACTTTGGTATAATCTTCACTCATTCATTTCATGACCAAAGGGGGAGAAAGTACTTCATTGGGCTCTAATGATTCCGTTTTTGGCGATTCATGCCAAAAGGGGAGAAAATATGAGCCCAAAGCAAAAGGACCGCACCACCACCTAATTTTTTTTTAAATTTGATGATTTTCAATGGTAAATTTCAAAATTGGTATCTCTTTGTGTTCTAAAGGGGGAGCAAGTAGTATTTTCAAAATTGATGGAAAACCCTCTTGAACACTAAGAGGAGACCCTATTTGAGGGGGAGTTTTGTTTAGTCAAAGGAAAAGCATTTGAACAAAGGAAGAAAATTTCAAATCTTGAAAATGCTTTGCAAAATCTTATTCATTTACCTTTGACTATCTTGCAAAATGACTTTGAAAAGATTTTACAAATGAGTTTACAAAAACAAAACTTATGGTGCAAATGTGGTCCAATATGTCAAAACAAAGAAACAATCCATGCGCATCATATAAATATTTATATTGGCTCAATTCCAAGCAACCTTTGCACTTACATTATGTGAACTAGTTCAATTATGCACTTCTATATTTGCTTTGGTTTGTGTTGGCATCAATCACCAAAAAGGGGGAGATTGAAAGGGAATTAGGCTTACACCTAGTTCCTAAATAATTTTGGTGATTGAAATTGTCCAACACAAACATTGGACTAACTAGTTTACTCTAGTGCATAAGCTACAAAGGTGCAAAAGGTTCACATTTAGCCAATAAAAAGACCAAGTGTTGGATTCAACAAAGGAGCAACGAGGCAATCGAGGGCACCTCTGGCTAGAGGCACCGGACTGTCCGGTGTGCACCGGACAGTGTCCGGTGCGGCCAGAG
This sequence comes from Zea luxurians, assembly GCA_029449295.1. Lineage (NCBI taxonomy): Eukaryota > Viridiplantae > Streptophyta > Magnoliopsida > Poales > Poaceae > Zea > Zea luxurians. The sequence continues at coordinate 1,795,968 of JAOPSE010000144.1, forward strand.
GAATCCAACTCCAATTCTTCGCTCTCGGGAATTCTCGGAAGCCGGCGCGCTATAATTCACCGGACTGTCCGGTGTGCACCGGACATGTCCGGTGCTCAAAGGAAGCGCGGTCTCCAGGAACTCGCCAGCCTCGGGTTCGCGCGGGAGCCGCTCCGCTAAAATTCACCGGACTGTCCGGTGTGCACCGGACTGTCCGGTGTGCCAGCGGAGCAACGGCTCTCTGCGGCGCCAACGGCTCCCTGCGGTGCATTTAATGCGCGCGCAGACGGCAGGCACGCCCATACCGATGCACCGGACATCAAACAGTACATGTCCGGTGTGCACCGGACACCCAGGCGGGCCCAGAAGTCAGAAGCTCCAACGGTCAGAATCCAACGGCAATGGTGACGTGGCAGGGGCACCGGACTGTCCGGTGTGCACCGAACTGTCCGGTGCGCCATCGAACAGACAGGTTCCAGCAACGGTCACTTTTGGTGGTTGGGGCTATAAATACCCCAACCACCCCACATTCATTGCCATCCAAGTTTTCCACTTCTCAACTACTACAAGAGCTCTAGCTTTCAATTCTAGACACACCAAATAGATCAAGTCCTCTCCAAATTCCACACAACACCATAGTGATTAGAGAGAGTGATTTGCTTGTGTTCTTTCGAGCTCTTGCGCTTGGATCGCATTCTTTTCTTTCTCACTTGTTCTTGTGATCATCACTCAATTGTAACCAAGGCAAGAGGCACCAATTGTGTGGTGGCCCTTGCAGGGAAGTTTTGTTCCCGGTTGATTGAGAAGAAGAGAAAGCTCACTCGATCCGTGGGATCGTTTGAGAGAGGGAAGGGTTGAAAGAGACCCGGCCTTTGTGGCCTCCTCAACGGGGAGTAGGTTTGCAAGAACCGAACCTCGGAAAAACAAATCCGCGTGTCACACTCTTCATTTGCTTGCGATTTGTTTTGCGCCCTCTCTCGCGGACTCGTTTATATTTCTAACGCTAACCCGGCTTGTAGTTGTGATTATTTTTGTAAATTTCAGTTTCGCCCTATTCACCCCCCCTCTAGGCGACTATCAGAAGGCAAGGCCTCGGGCGAGCCGGAGATGCGTCTGCCGTGAAAGAGGAGACCTCGGGCGAGACGGAACCATCTCAGGGTCGGCTGCCCTCGCCTGAGGCTAGGCTCGGGCGTGGCGTGATCAAGTCGCTCGTATGGACTGATCCCTGACTTAATCAAACCCATCAGGCCTCTGCAGCTTTATGCTGATGGGGGTTACCAGCTGAGAATTAGGCGTCTTGAGGGTACCCCTAATTATGGTCCCCGACAGTAGCCCCCGAGCCTCGAAGGGAGTGTTAACACTCGCTTGGAGGCTTTCGTCGCACTTTTTTGCAAGGGGACCAGCCTTTCTCGGTTGCACTTTGTTCCGGTGGGTGCGCGCGAGCGCACCCGCCGGGTGTAGCCCCCGAGGCCTCGGAGGAGTGGTTTCACTCCTTCGAGGTCTTAATGCCTTGCGTAATGCTTCGGCTGGTCTGGCGGTTCCCTCATGCGAACAGGCCGTAGCCCAGGTGCACTGTCGGGGCCCAAGTTCTCGGGCTGGTATGTTGACGCTGTCAACGGTCTGGCCGGAGCCGGGTTTGCGAGAGCAGCCCCCGAGCCTCCGCACAGAGCGAGAGGACGATCAGGGACAGACTCGGCTTTTTTACATACGCCCCTACGTCGCCTTTCCGCAAGGAGGAGGGGGGGAGAGCGCCATGTTACCCTCGATGGGCACCGAACATGGTGTCTCCGGTGAGCTGCAATCGGGTAATCCGAGTGGACGTCCGTGCCCCGTTCGTTGGGGTCGGCTAGGGGCCCGGAGGCACACCCAAAAGTACCTGCGGGTGATCTGCCGGACCCGGTCCCCTGGCGACGGGGTCCGAGGGCTCGTTGCCTCCCTCCGATGGGATTCCGTTACAGAGTCGTTCCCGCTGGTCTCGGAAATGTCCTAGGGTACCTCGGGAGCGCAGCCCGAGCCTTGGTTATGTATCGAACGTACCCCTGGTCATCCCTCGCTCGGTGTCTGAGGCAACTGTGAACCCTTCGGGGGGCCAGCCTTCGAACCCCTGATCAGTAATGGGCGCGGAGCCCGAGTAGCCTGAGGCGGTCGTGGAACCTTTCGGGAGGCCGACCTTCGAACCCCTGACCAGTAGTGGGTGTCGGGCCCACGCGATCTGAGGCGGCTGTTGAACCCTTCGGGGGGCCAGCCTTCGAACCCCTGATTAGTAAGGAGGCTCGGAGCCTAGTTCCTTCACGGGGAAGGATCCCTTTGGGGGTATCCCCTTTCCCGGTCTCTGTCGCAAGAGATAGAGAAAGTAGGAAAAGAGAAAAAGGATTCGAAATTGAACGTCGTGGCGTACCTTTTTCGGTGTGGTTGCTTTGGCGAAGGCGAAACGTCGCCAGCTGCTCCTGCCAGTAGCGCTGTCCGTCGAGCCGCGGAGTTAATGCGCCGGGGCGAGTAGTTGGCGAGGCTGCCGCTGCGCGTGCGCGAGCCGTTCGAGGAACGGGTCACGGGCGTGTCGTCTTCACACCGTGAGAGAGAGGGGGTTCTCTTGCGGCCTCCGGATGGGACGTGAGCCTGGCTGATGGCGTGATCGCTGCTCTTGCGCGCCTGCCACTGTCATTACTGCCGGCCCACTTTTGACCGTGTTTGACCGCCGCGTCAGGCTGGCGCAGCTGGGCCGCGCGCTGGGCCGCCTTGGGTCGCGGTATTGGTTCCGCAACCGAGGAGGTGCGGTGGTGGCGCAAGTGGCATAATGGCTTACGTGCAGCATCCAGCGCGCCGGTTGCGCGACGCGTGGGCTTGAGCTTTCATGCTGGCCTGTCAGGAGTCGGAGAGGCGCGTCCACTTGGCACGGTTGCATGCCGCCCGCATGGCTGCCCGCCCCCTTCGCCCGTTGGTCTGGGCAAAAGTGGAGGGTCATTTGTAACCGCTGGGTGGTTGCGCGCACGCCGCGCGCGGCAGTTTGGCTTCTTTTGCTCGGAGCCGGTCCGCATGACAGGTGGGTCCTAGCCCCCGCGCCGCAGGGGAGGGCTTTGGAGGTGTGTTGGAGAAGACTCAGCCCGTGACGGTTGGGGGCGCGAGCACGGAGAGTTGCCTTTAAAAGGAGGGCGACCCCTTTCGTAGGGCGACCATGTCTTCTTCCTCCCTTATGCATTGTGTCTTTCTACCTTTCAAGCCCCCGGATGGGGGAAACCGCCGTCTCCGTGCCTCGTCGTCGGGGGATACCACTCCGTGGGAGCGGGTACCTTTCGGCCATCGTTCGGCTTCAAGGATTTTCATCATGCAGCCCGGCTGCACCCCTCCACCGGGGGTCACCCAAGAGGGCGACCTCCGGCTTGATGGTGGGGGAAAGCGAGCCGGGCTGCGGCCTCTGCCCCTCCCTCAGCCTCAAGGATTTTCATCACCAGGCCGAGAGGGAGGACGAGGCGAGTCAGGGGGCTGTCTCCGTGTGGGTCGGTTGCCCTCTTCTTCCCCGTGTGTCTGGGGGAGAACGGCATCCTCCAGCTTCACGGAGACTTCCTCCAGCCATGTCGGAAGTGGCGGGTCCCGAGGCGTCGGCGGACGGAAGTGGCTTCTCTACCGATGAGATTGCCAACTCCGTCAGTAGCCCTGGGTCTCCGTCTCCTGGCCTGAATGGCTGGCTCTCGTCCCCGGGGGGTGAGAGTTTTTTCCGCCGCCCCGCAGGCCCGCCCCTATCGAGTGGGGTTGTTCGTACCTGCGGGGGGGGGGGGGGGGAACCGGAGTTCCGTTTGTAATGGCACTTCGAGTGCCGGGTTTTTTGTTCATTTCGGCTTTCGGGGCCTGAACATGTATGTAATTACGGCACAGAGCCGTGTTTTTTCCTTATTTCTGAGCGCTAAGACTCGTCTGCTGATTGTTTGAACCGCTTCACTAAGCATGAGTCGCCCCGTGTCAAGGTGACGAGTGAGGTATCCGTATCCCGGAGGCGTAGGAGTTTCTCGGCTCGGTCGGCCCTGTTGTCCGAGGCTCCTCTAGCTCAGTTAAAGAGACCCCTCGGCCGCTCTTCGATGAGCCGAGGCCGGGGGTAGCGATATCAGCATGAGCAGAGGCGGAGTTGGCTCGGAAATGAAACCTGGTTGGCCGGAGCCTAGCCGAGTTGTCCGTTGGCAGGATCGACGCCGGAGTCGGTCAGCCGAGGCTTCGGACCGGGCTCGTGCCCTCGGAAGGTGGTTGGCCGAGGCCCCGGAGGTGGCTGGCCGAGCCGCCTGCTCGGGCCGGATTCCCGGAGAAGTCCCTGACAACGATCGCCCGGGCGTGGTGATGACGCCGTCCTTTGGAGCGGAGGGCCTCGGATCGCGTCGCCGTCCGAGGCTAGTTCGGGCCCTGCCGAAGTTGCTGTCGATGCCGAGGGTGTCGCCGCCCCCTTCCAGCGCCAAGACCTGAGCCTGCAGGATCAGCTTGTCTTGTAGCGTGCGCTTTGTGCGGCCGTCGAGGCCAGAACACACATCCTTGCTGTGCTGTAAAGCTGCGTCCCCTTTCCTCTTGTTCCAAGCATCTGGACTTTTTGTCGGTAACAGGGATATTTGTGCGAGCGAAAGTTGCTTCTCGCGGAAGGTGAGGAGTGAGGTATCCGTATCCCGGAGGCGTGGGAGTCCCTCGGCTCGGTCGGCCTTGCCGCTTACGCGCACTTTTACTCATCCATGAGGCCCTATCACCGACTTAGTCGAGAAAACTCGAAGAATCGCTTCGACAGAAGAGCTTCCGAACGTAGAGACTTGTTCGATCCGTGGAGTCACTTTATCCGAGCGCGAGTTACTTATCGCAGAAGGTGATGAGTGAGGTATCCGTATCCCGGAGGCGTAGGAGTCCCTCGGCTCGGTCAGCCTTGGCTGCTTACGTGTACTCTGTCGTTTCCATGACCCACTTTTCGAAGTAGTCAAAAAGCACGAAAGATATTCTGATAAAAGAGATTTTTTGTTCGAGGAAAATTTTGACGCAGAGGGGGTTTCCCCCCTTTTAGCCCCCGAGGGAGGGTCGGGCTTTGCCGAGGCGAGGCCGACCCTTCCTTGTTGACTAAACTTTGCGTGGGTGCGAGGTATATAAACAATTTGGAAACATCTCAAGGGTAGAAGCGACGTAGCTGTTGGATGTTCCAAGCGTTGCCGTAGACCTCGCCTTGACTGTTGGCCAGCTTGTACGTTCCGGGCTTCAGAACTTTGGCGATGACGAACGGCCCCTCCCAGGGGGGCGTGAGCTTGTGCCTCCCTCGGGTGTCTTGCCGCAGCCGAAGCACCAGATCGCCCACCTGGAGGTCTCGGGGTCGGACCCCTCGGGCGTGGTAGCGTCGCAGGGACTGCTGATACCGCGCCGAGTGTAGTAAGGCCCTGTCCCGAGCCTCATCCAGCTGGTCCAGCGAGTCTTCTCGGCTAGCTTGGTTGCTTTCTTCGTTGTAGGCCCTCGTCCTCGGGGAGCCGTATTCCAGGTCAGTGGGCAGGACGGCCTCGGCCCCGTAGACCAGGAAGAACGGTGTGAAACCCGTGGCTCGGCTTGGCGTCGTCCTCAGGCTCCAGACCACCGAGGGGAGTTCCTTCATCCATCGCTTGCCGAACTTGTTGAGATCATTGTAAATCCGAGGCTTGAGCCCTTGTAGAATCATGTCGTTGGCACGTTCCACCTGCCCATTCGACATGGGGTGAGCTACGGCGGCCCAGTCTACCCGGATGTTGTGATCCTCGCAAAAATCCAAGAATTTTTTGCCGGTAAACTGGGTGCCGTTGTCGGTGATGATGGAGTTCGGGACCCCGAAGCGATGGATGATGTTGGTGAAGAACGCCACCGCCTGCTCGGATCTGATGCTGTTCAGGGGTCGGACCTCGATCCACTTGGAGAATTTGTCGATGGCGACCAGCAGGTGCGTGTAGCCCCCAGGCGCCTTCTGCAGAGGGCCGACGAGGTCCAGACCCCACACAGCGAAGGGCCAGGTGATGGGTATCGTCCGCAGAGCCTGAGCGGGCAGGCGGGTCTGCTTTGCATAGAATTGGCACCCTTCGCAGGCGCGGACAATTCTAGTGGCGTCAGCCACCGCCGTCGGCCAGTAGAAGCCTTGGCGGAAAGCGTTCCCAACGAGGGTTCGAGGTGCTGCATGATGGCCGCAAGCCCCCGAGTGTATTTCCTGCAGGAGTTCCTGACCCTCGGCGATGGAGATGCATCGCTGGAGGATGCCCGAGGGGCTACGGTGGTAGAGCTCCTTCTCATCGCCCAGCAATACGAACGACTTGGCGCGTCGCGCTACCCGCCGAGCCTCGCCTCGGTCGAGGGGCAGTTCTCCTTGGCGGAGATATTGCAGGTACGGGGTCTGCCAATCCTGATCTGGCACGACCCCGCTCTGCTCCTCCTCGATGTGCAGTGCTTCGCCCTCGGGGGTCGAGGGCTCCTCGAGTTGAGCCGAGGATGGCTCGGGCTGGGCCGAGGTCGCCTCGGACGGGGCCGAGGGCACTTCGGGCTCGGGCGTGTCGCCTATCTTGACGGAGGGTTGGTGCAGATCCCGGGAGAAGACGTCCGGGGGAACCGTCGTTCGCCCCGAGGCTATCTTCGCCAGCTCGTCCGCAGTTTCGTTGTAGCGCCGGGCGATGTGGTTAAGCTCGAGCCCATAGAACTTGTCTTCCAGGCGTCGAACCTCGTCACAGTAGGCCTCCATCTTCGGGTCGCGGCAGTGGGAGTTCTTCATGACTTGGTCGATGACGAGCTGCGAGTCGCCGCGTGCATCGAGGCGTCGGACCCCTAGCTCGATGGCGATTCGCAGTCCGTTGATCAGAGCCTCGTACTCAGCCACATTGTTGGACGCCGGGAAATGGAGGCGGAGCACGTAGCGCAGGTGTTTCCCGAGGGGCGAGACGAAGAGCAGGCCCGCGCCGGCTCCCGTCTTCATCAGCGACCCGTCGAAAAACATGGTCCAAAGCTCCGGTTGGATCGGAGCCGTCGGCAACTGGGTGTCGACCCATTCGGCTACGAAGTCCGCCAGTACCTGGGACTTGATGGCCTTCCGAGGGGCGAACGAGATTGCCTCGCCCATGATTTCCACCGCCCACTTCGCGATCCGACCCGAGGCTTCCCGGCACTGGATGATCTCCCCCAGGGGGAAGGATGACACCACAGTCACCGGATGAGACTCGAAGTAATGTCGCAGTTTTCGCCTCGTCAGGATCACTGCATACAGCAGCTTCTGGACTTGTGGGTAGCGGATCTTAGTCTCGGACAGCACTTCGCTAACGAAGTAAACTGGCCTCTGAACGGGCAAAGCATGCCCCTCTTCCTGCCTTTGGACCACGATCGCGGCGCTGACCACCTGAGTGGTAGCGGCGACGTAGACTAAGAGGGCTTCTCCATCAGCTGGGGGTACCAAGACGGGCGCCTGGGTGAGGAGCGCCTTCAGGTTCCCGAGGGCTTCCTCGGCCTCGGGAGTCCAAGTGAAGCACTCGGCCTTCCTTAAGAGACGGTACAGGGGCAGGCCTCTTTCGCCGAGGCGCGAGATGAAACGGCTCAAGGCCGCGAGGCATCCCATGACCCTCTGTACGCCTTTTAAGTCCTTGATGGGCCCCATGTTCGTGATGGCTGCGATCTTCTCCGGGTTGGCTTCGATGCCCCGCTCGGAGACGATGAATCCCAAGAGCATGCCTCGGGGCACCCCGAAGACGCACTTCTCGGGATTGAGCTTGACGCCCTTCGCCTTGAGACATCGGAATGTCAGTTCAAGGTCGGAGAGAAGGTCGGAGGCTTTCCTCGTCTTGACTACGATGTCATCGACGTAGGCCTCGACCGTGCGACCGATGTGTTCGCCGAACACATGGTTCATGCATCGCTGGTACGTTGCACCCGCATTCCTCAAACCGAACGGCATGGTGACATAACAGTACATGCGAAGGGCGTGATGAAAGAAGTCGCGAGCTGGTCGGACTCTTTCATCTTGATTTGATGATACCCTGAGTAGGCATCGAGGAAAGACAGGGTTTCGCACCCTGCAGTGGAGTCCACAATTTGGTCGATGCGAGGTAGAGGGTAGGGGACTTTCGGACATGCTTTGTTGAGACCAGTGTAGTCTACACACATCCGCCATTTCCCCCTTTCTTCCTCACAAGCACAGGGTTGGCAAGCCACTCAGGATGGAATACCTCTTTGATGAACCCTGCTGCCATCAGCTTGTGGATCTCCTCGCCTATCACCCTGCGCCCTTCCTCGTCGAATCGGCGCAGAGGCTGTCTGACCGGTCGGGCTCCGGCCCGAATATCCAGCGAGTGCTCGGCGACATCCCTCGGTATGCCGGGCATGTCCGAGGGACTCCACGCAAAGACGTCGGCGTTTGCGCGGAGAAAGTCGACGAGCACTGCTTCCTATTTGGGGTCGAGCCCGGATCCGATCCGAATCTGCTTGGAGGTGTCGCCACTGGGGTCGAGAGGGACGGCCTTAACCGTCTCCGCTGGCTCGAAGTTGCCGGCATGTCGCTTCACGTCCGGCACCTCTCGGGAGAGGCTTTCCAGGTCGGCAATGAGGGCCTCGGACTCGGCGAGGGCCTCGGCGTACTCCACGCACTCCACATCGCATTCGAATGCGTGTTTGTACGTGGGGCCGACGGTGATGACCCCGTTGGGGCCCGGCATCTTGAGCTTCAGGTAGGTGTAGTTGGGGATGGCCATGAACTTCGCGTAGCATGGCCTTCCCAACACTGCGTGGTAGGTTCCTCGGAACCCGACCACCTCGAACGTCAAAGTCTCCCTTCGGAAGTTGGAGGGTGTTCCGAAGCAGACAGGAAGGTCGAGCTGTCCGAGGGGCTGGACGCGCTTCCCGGGAATGATCCCGTGGAAGGGCGCAGCGCCTGCTCGGACGGATGACAGATCGACGCGCAGGAGCCTGAGGGTCTCAGCGTAGATGATGTTGAGGCAGCTGCCCCCATCCATCAAGACCTTGGTGAGCCTGACGTCGCCAATGACGGGATCGACGACGAGCGGGTACTTTCCTGGGCTCGGCACGTGGTCGGGGTGGTCATCCTGGTCGAAGGTGATGGGCTTGTCGGACCAGTCTAGGTAGACTGGCGCCGCCACCTTCACCGAGCAGACCTCCCGACGCTCCTGCTTACGATGCCGAGCCGAGGCGTTTGCCGCATGCCCTCCGTAGATCATGAAGCAGTCGCGGACCTCGGAGAACTCTCCTGCTTGGTGATCTTCCTTCTTGCCGTCGTCGCGGGCCTTGTCACCCTCTGCGGGTGGCCCGGCCCGGTGGAAGTGGCGCCGAAGCATGACGCACTCCTCGAGGGTGTGCTTGACGGGCCCCTGATGGTAGGGGCACGTCTCCTTTAGTGCCTTGTCGAAGAGGTTGGCGCCTCCGGGGGGCTTCCGAGGGTTCTTGTACTCGGCAGCGGCGACAAGGTCCGTGCTGGCGGCGTCGCGTTTCGCTTGCGACTTCCTCCTGCCTTTCTTCTTGGCGCCGAGCGGAGTAGACGCCTCGGGAGCATCCTCCGACGGGCGGCCCTGGGGCTGCTTGTCCTTTCGGAAGATGGCCTCGATCGCCTCCTGACCAGAGGCGAACTTGGTGGCGATGTCCATCAGCTCGCTCGCCCTGGTGGGGGTCTTGCGACCCAACTTGCTCACCAGGTCACGGCAGGTGGTGCTGGCAAGGAACGCACCGATGACATCAGAGTCGGTGATGTTGGGCAGCTCGGTGCGCTGCTTCGAGAATCGCCGGATGTAGTCCCGAAGGGACTCTCCCAGCTGTTGCCGACAGCTTCGGAGGTCCCAGGAATTCCCGGGGCGCACGTACGTGCCCTGGAAGTTGTCGGCGAAAGCCTGGACCAGATCTTCCCAGTTGGAAATCTGCCCCGGAGGCAGGTGCTCCAACCAAGCGCGAGCGGTGTCGGAGAGGAACAGGGGGAGGTTGCGGATGATGAGGTTGTCGTCGTCCGTCCCACCCAGTTGACAGGCCAGGCGGTAGTCCGCGAGCCACAATTCCGGTCTCGTTTCCCCCGAGTACTTTGTGATAGTAGTCGGGGGTCGGAATCGGGGCAGAAACGGCGCCCGCCGAATGGCTCGGCTGAAGACCTGCGGACCGGGTGGTTCGGGCGAGGGACTCCGATCCTCCCCGCTGTCGTAGCGCCCCCCACGCCTGGGGTGATAACCTCGGCGCACCCTTTCGTCGAGGCGGGCCCGACGGTCGCGATGAGGGCGCTCGTCGCCGAGGTGGCCCGGGGCCGCAGGCGCGGTGTTGCGCGTGCGCCCGGTGTAGACCGAGGCTTCCCGTGTGAGTCGGGAAGTCGCGGCACGAGGTTCCGAGGGGTACTCCTGCCTTCGGGAGGCAGAGCTCTCGGCCCGCCGGGCCGCAGCGCCTTCCAGGAGATGCTTGAGTTCTCCCTGGTTTCGCCGACCCTCGGTGGTTGATGACTCCGGCATCGCGCGGAGGAGCATCGCTGCGGCGGCCAGGTCCTGACCGGTTCCGCCGGATGCGGGTGGCGGTCTGTCCCTGGCATCGTTGGCGATGCGGTGCTGGAGACCTTGGGGCAGGTGACGTATTCCTCCAGCCGGGGGCTGGCTCGCCCATACCTGCCCGATGTTCTGGCGGATTGCCTCGAGCGCTCCTGCTCCCTCATCGAGCCCGGCCCGCGCCCCGCGGACTTGCTCGAGCTGTGGGTCGTGACCCCCCGCCGGAACGGGGACCACAGCTAGCTCCCGCGGGATGTCGGCGCGAGGCGCTGGCCTAGGGGGATCACCATCCTCCGGCATGCCGAGACAGCCGCCTCCGGAGGGATCCCCTAGCTCGACGTGGAAACATTCGCGGTTCGGGCCGCAGTCCTTGTCGCCAAGGCTGAGGCTGCCGTCGGAACAATCGGAGAGGCAGTAGTCACATGCGGTCATGAAGTCCCGCATGGCACTGGGGTTGCCAAATCCGGAGAAATCCTAGCAGATGCCGGGGTCGTCATCTTCCTCGGACCCAGAGGGTCCGTAGGTCGAGACACCCGTCAATCGGTCCCAAGGCGACCGCACACGAAACCCCAGAGAGGTTGCACTCGCCTCAACGTGAGCGCCCGCCAAAGCGAGGTCGCCAGGCGGGTTGAGGCCGAGTCGAAATGACGAAGGATGGGAATCAGCCCGTACCTTTTGGTCGACGAGGATCGACGAAGTCGCATCGGGGGCTGATCGTGCTGTCGTCCTGGGTGCGAGGGCGACGTCCTGCAGGCCCTCCGTGAGCGTGCTGGCGTCGTCCACTTGCTCGGGATCGGCGTGACGCGGGGGGACGGCGCTCGCCTTCGCCTCAAACGCGGGGGTGATGCCCGACACGTCCTCCGTTGGGGCGCTGGGGATGTCGATTTGCTCGACAGTCGACTGAGCGCAGCCTCCCGCTCGGCCTTGGTTGTCCCGGCTCCTCCTCCGATGGCGAGGGAGAGGACAGAGCGAACTCGAAAGTTGTCCTTCCCCCACGCGGGAAAGGCGTTGTCGATTCCGCCGCCGGCGGGCGGGCTGTCCGCCACCATTGTCGCTGTCGCGCGGCGGTGGAAGGAGTATCATGTCGTAGCTGCCGTCGAAAGACATGAACTCGAGACTCCCGAAACGGAGCACCGTCCCGGGTTGAAGAGGTCGTTGGAGACTGCCCATCTGGAGCTTGACGGGAATCTACTCGTCAACACGCAGCAGGCCCCTACCTGGCGCGCCAACTGTCGGCGTTCCGAGACCGGGGGGTCCCCGAGCCGACGAGTGAGTGTGCCGCGTGCCCCAGCCCAGATGGGTCGAGCGCGTGGGCGAGCGCGAAGGGGGGAGAGAGAGAGGGAGAGCGAGAGCGAGGCGGCCGGAGCCGGGTCGTGAGGGAGTCGGAGAAATCCCGCGGCCTTCGTGTTCGTCCCGCGCCCAGGTCGGGTGCGCTTGCAGTAGGGGGTTACAAGCGTCCGCGCGGGTGAGGGGAGCGAGCGGCCCCGAGAGAGCGCCTGCCCCTGCCCTTCGTTCCCGCGAGGCCAACCTTCTCTAAGAAGGCCCTGGTCCTTCCTTTTATAGGCGTAAGGAGAGGATCCAGGTGTACAAATGGGGGTGTAGCAAGGTGCTACGTGTCTAGCGGGGGAGAGCTAGTGCCCTAAGTACATGCCAAGGTGGCAGCCAGAGAGATCTTGGCACCCAGCTAGTGTGGCGTCGTGGCTGTCGGAGAAGCGATGGAGCCAGACGGAGGGACAACTGTCGGAGTGGCTGGGCCCTTGCTGACGTCCTCCTGCTTTCGTAAGGGAGCTGAGAGCCGCCGTCGTCATGGGTCTAGCGGGGCGCCATCATTGCCTATCTGGCGGAGCTGGCTAGATGGGACGTCGGCCCTGTTCTCTACGGCCCGAGTCGGCTCGGGGTAGGGTGATGATGACGCTTCCTGTTGACGTGGCGGACTTGTGCCCTAGGTCGGGCGACGTGGTGGCTCCTCCGAGGCCGAGGTCGAGTCTATCCTGCATGGCCGAGGCCGAACCTGAGCTCCCGGGTCGGGCGAGGCGGAGGTCGCTCGGCAGAGGCCAGGGCGGAGTCCGAGCCCTGGGTCGGGTGAAGCGGAGTTCGTCGTCTTCTGGGGCCTTAGCCCGAGTCCGAGCCCTGGGTCGGGCGGAGCGGAGTTCGCCGTCTTCCGGGGCCTTAGCCCGAGTCCGAGCCCTGGGTCGGGCGGAGCGGAGTTCGCCGTCTTCCGGGGCCTTAGCCCGAGTCCGAGCCCTGGGTCGGGCGGAGCGGAGTTCGCCGTCTTCCGGGGCCTTAGCCCGAGTCCGAGCCCTGGGTCGGGCGGAGCTTCCTCTGGCGCTTTCGGCCAAGCCTGGCTACCCGTCAGTCTTACCTTTTGCGTTAAAGGCCCCAATGATTTGGTCGGTTGGCGCGGTGATTTAGTCAGGGTTACTTCTTATCGAAGGCAAGGCCTCGGGCGAGCCGGAGATGCGTCTGCCGTGAAAGAGGAGACCTCGGGCGAGACGGAACCATCTCAGGGTCGGCTGCCCTCGCCCGAGGCTAGGCTCGGGCGTGGCGTGATCAAGTCGCTCGTATGGACTGATCCCTGACTTAATCAAACCCATCAGGCCTCTGCAGCTTTATGCTGATGGGGGTTACCAGCTGAGAATTAGGCGTCTTGAGGGTACCCCTAATTATGGTCCCCGACAATGATAGATGATTATTTTAAGTACTACAAAGAATGGCAAGTATTTCAAAAAATTTGGTGACTTACATTTGGTCCCTACAGCTAAATTACATTATATCATCAAGCCTTAGCCTTTCAGAGGATGGGAATTGGACTTTATAGGTGAGATTCATCCTTCATCATCAAAAGGGCATCGGTTCGTGTTAGTTGCCACTGACTACTTTACTAAATGGACTGAAGTCGTTGCTCTGAAGAACATGACACACATGGAGGTAATTGAGTTCATAACTGAGCATATTATTCATAGATTTGGCATTCCCCAGACTTTGACTACAGACCAAGGGGCTTCTTTTATGTCAAAAGGAGGTCCGTGAGTTTGATGAATTATATAGAATTAAGTTACTCAATTCATCTCCGTATTATGCTCAGGCCAATGGACAGGCCGAGTCTAGTAATAGAACATTGATTAGCCTGATAAAAAAGAAGATATCTGATTATCCTAAGCATTGACATAGGATTTTGTCCGAAGATTTAGGGGCTCATAGAATATCTAAACACCGTGCTACTAAATTATCTCCGTTTGAGCTTGTCTATGGGCAGGAAGCAGCGTTACCTGTAGAGATAAGTTTAAATGCTGTCAGGTTCGCCAAGCAAAATGATCTGACTGTCGATGATTATTATAATTCAATGATGGACAATATTGATTAAGTGACCGACAAGAGAGTGACAGCCTTAGGAGAAATAGAAAAGGATAAGATCATGGTCGTCAAAGCTTACAACAAGAAAGTCAAGGCTAAATCGTTCCAAGTAGGGGACCTGGTATGAAAGACTATCCTGCCTCTAAGGAGCAAAGAGCGGAAGTTTGGGAAGTGGTCGCTAAGCTAGGAAGGCCCTTACAGAGTCACGCAGGTGATGTCCGGTAACACCTACTTGTTACAAACATTACAAGGCAAAGACTTGCCCAAGGCGTTAAACGGGCGTTTTCTCAAGTAGTATCATCCTATTATGTGGCAAGATGCCTAAGGAAACATATGTGATCGCATTGTGTTAGTTACTTTTGGTTCGCTCAGCTCCGCCAAAAGGTAGGGGCATATGTTGGGCGCCAAATTAGGCGGCCGGACGGTCCACGCGCACAAAGCCAATTTGGGTTCCGAGTTTCTTGCTATGGTTGTTAGCTAAATTCGCAGAATTAGCCCGGGAGATTGGTTTGTAACGGGTCCAGCCCCCTCCTCTATAAATATAGAGGAATACGACCGATTAATCATAATTAATCGAACCTACAATCAATACAATTCGTATTTTATCTTGTACATTTAGGAGTAGTTCTAGTCTAGTTCTAGTTTAGTCTTCCAATCCCCAAATTATCTGTTTCTCTTCGGCTCTAAGTCGATTAGAGGTGTCTAGATCGGCCTTCCGAGCCTAGACAACACCTAGGATCTCTCCTCCCCGACGGGGTCCCTCCCGGGAGCGAGATCCAGACGCCGCCGGCGAACCTCGCCGTCCCTGCGCACCCGCGGACCGCCCGACCATCAGGCGTGGACCGTCCGGCTCGTCAGGCAGGGAACTCGAGCCCTATATCAGGTCGTGGACCGTCTGGCCCCTGACTGCGGACCGTCCGCGCCTATGCAGAGAGCACCGCCGCTGTTTCTCAATACAGTGATTGACGTCCAGATCGGCGCCAACACTACTATCTTGTGTACTTTGTGGCAGCCATTGACAAAGGTAAATTGACATCAAGAGATCCAAATACACCCGCCGAAAATGAAAAAAAATATGATTCGAACTAAAATTCCGTCATAATTCATGCACCTTCTATGACATAAGCGGATAAGCCCATCCACCCACAAGACAAGTTAGATACTAGCAGGCGGCAGCAGCCCACATGCGGGCCCGGGGGAAGGCAGATGGCCCAAGAACTCGATCTCTGAACCATCAACTGCCGAGTATTCTCTGTGTCCGATGCATTAATCTGCAGTCGCCATCGAGAGAAATTCCAAGGCGGCAATCTGCGGTCGCCATCAGGCGAACGGTTACAGGCCAAATTGCAACATCCAGGATCAGTGTAACGTGGCGTCAAATTCAAATCGAATTGCTTAACCTCTCCCAAGAACGGGCAAAGCCTATTTCTGTGACACTGGCAACGTGTGTAGCAACAGTCACACTGGCAAGCAAGCAGCACCAGCAGCGTTTACTCAAAGTCGCAAACCAACGAATGCCATGGCGAAGCTATTGTGGAAGCTGGCGTACGTCGAGCACCAGCGCTACGCCCAGCGTCGGCTCATCGTGTGGCAAGCAAGCCTGGACATTGTGTAATTTGGACGGTCGCAGAAAAATAAATAACTCGTGGAGTTTGGACAAATCCAGCCGGTCCTTATCAGTTAGTTCAGGCTATACAAAGACGACAATGCACACGTCGCCACCAATCTTGTTTTACTTGGCTTTGTCCACTGCACTTGTGCTGCGGTATATATATATAAGCTCAGCTAGCAGAAGCAAAACATGCATCGGGAACCCTTACAGGTAGATACCACAAACCCTGTGCAGAGTTCTTGTTGCAGTCTCGTCAAGGTGACAGGAACGACATAGGACATGGAGGCCACCCTGTGCCCAAAGCCCCATTTCGTGGTCATCCCATGGCCAGCCACCAGCCACATGATCCCCATCGTGGACATCGGCTGCCTCCTCGCCGCGCACGGCGCCGCGGTCACGATCATCACCACGCCCTCCAGCTCGCAACTCGTCCAGAGCCGCGTGGACCGCGCCGGGCAAGCCTCAGCGGGGGTCACGGTCACCGCGATCCCGTTCCCGTGCGCGGAGGCCGGCCTGCCGGACGGCTGCGAGAGGACCGACCACATCCCCTCGCCTGACCTCGTGCCCAACTTCTTCGTCGCCACCGCGCGGTTCGGCGAGGCCGTGGCGCGGCACTGCCGCCGCCTGCCCACGGCCACGGCGGCGCACCGCCGGCCGAGCTGCGTCGTCGCCGGGATGTGCCACACGTGGGCGCACGGCGTGGCGCGCGAGCTCGGCGCCCCCTGCTTCATCTTCCACGGCTTCTGCGCGTTCGCTCTGCTGTGCTGCGAGTACCTCAACACGCACAGGCCGCACGAGGCGGTCGGGTCGCCGGACGAGCTCTTCGACCTCCCCGCCCTGCCGCCGTTCGAGTTCAGGTTCGCCAGGAGGCAGCTGCCGATCCACTTCCAGCCGTCTTCCTCCATCCCGGAGGACCGCCACCGGGAGCTCCGGGAGTTCGAGCTGGCCGTGGACGGCATCGTCGTGAACAGCTTCGAGGAGCTGGAGCACGGCTCGGTCTCGCGCCTCGCGGCGGCCACGGGCAAGGCCGTGCTCGCCGTAGGCCCCGTCTCGCTGTGCGGCGCCGCCGCACCTCCTAGCCTCCTCGACTCGCGGGCCAACTCGGACGATGCCAGGCTGTGCATGGCGTGGCTGGACGCCAAGAGAGCCGACTCCGTGCTCTACGTCAGCTTCGGCAGCGCCGGGCGCATGCCTCCAGCGCAGCTGATACAGCTCGGGCTGGCGCTCGTGTCGTGCCCCTGGCCTGTCCTTTGGGTCATCAAGGGCGCAGACACGTTGCCCGATGACGTCAACGAGTGGTTACGGCGCAACACCGATGGAAGCGGCCTACCGGAGAGCCAGTGTCTTGCGCTTCGCGGGTGGGCGCCGCAGGTCGCCATCCTGGAGCACCCGGCCGTCGGCGGCTTTCTGACGCACTGCGGGTGGGGTTCGACGCTGGAGAGCGTCGCCGCGGGCGTGCCCATGGCCACCTGGCCGTTCTCCGCCGAGCAGTTCCTGAACGAGAAGTTGATCGTCCACGTGCTTGGCATCGGAGTGTCTGTCGGCGTGACGAAGCCCACGGAGAGCGTGCTGACCGGTGCCAAAGACGGCGGTGGTAAGGCGGACGCAGATGTGGGAATGGAACAGGTGAAGCAAGCCTTGGATATGCTCATGGATGGAGGGGCGGATGGGGAGGCAAGGAAGACGAAAGCTAAGGAACTGAAGGCCAAATCAAAGACTGCTCTGGAGCATGGAGGATCGTCATATATGAACCTGGAGAAGCTGATACAGTTTGGTGCTTAAAAATGGAGTGGTCGTGGTCTGTTTCGGCACCCAAACTTAGTTTATTTCTTCCAAATAAAGGCTAATAAACTAGGACTGCAAGCAAACATGGTACATGTAGGTTTCAGGAACGCTGCAGGCCGGGCAATCTTTGTCCAGGATTGCAACTGGACAGGACAGGAGTAGAGGAAAAACGGTAACAGAAGCGACAAAATGAAGAATAACAAAGAGCCGTTGGATCGAAGATCGATGACTCATGTGCGTTGCCTAAGATTTAGACATTTAGTCATCTTAGCGTCTTCTCTATGATACCTGAGGTTTCTCCGATTCCACGTTTTCCTGTCTAATTTCTCCACTTACAATGGATTAGCTCCTATACAGAGGATCTGGAAGAAAAAAAATCACTACAAAAAACCTGTGATTCCAATGAAAGGGTGCATGAGGTGAATAGATTTCGAAAAATCTATAGATTTCTCATGTTCAATCAAGAATCTCACACATCCTAGATTTTCTAAATTTCTACTATCTAAAATTCTCAAAATATTATCCACCTGATATTGTTTATAAGATCAAATCATTTTCTTTTCTATTTGGAGCCCCCACCTAACTTATCAAAATTTTTCAAAATATTACCCACTGTTATTGTTTATAGAATCAAATCATTTTATTTTCTATTTGGAGCTCCCACCGAACTTGTCGACTCCCACTTGACGACGCCTTCCAACAACGACTAGGATTGCCACTACCTCCCTACGCCCAACTATAATGGTCGATGGTGCCACTGAGCTATCCCTAAATTGCCGCGTCTCTTCCCCATCGACTATCCAGCGTTGCTTATCGCCTAATGTCCACATTGTTTGTCCCCATCTGACGCTGTCTCCTTCAACACCTCCTTAGCCCCCACTTCAATGCTTAGGATGGTAAGGCTCCATCTCCACTGAAGATGGTGACACAACATCTATCACTTTAGTTGGTGTCGTCGTCATGCACGCTGCTCGTGTAGGGCGCTATGCACACGTAGAAGTGGACGTGGCTACAAGCACAACGTTTGTACCTAGTGTTGTTTGTGGGTGTAGGACTCATATGGCACGGTGTACTGCCCCCTCATCGACGATGACTCGTTGTTTGTGCACAACTTTTTGCTCTTCAACAACAATCACAATATCTTCCTCACAACACATAGTTATGAAATTTTTAAAAAATTATAAATAAATGCTTAGGGTTTTTTCTCTACAGTTGATCCAACTATAGGCAACTTAGATCTTTCATTGCTACAAACTTTGTCTGTATTGGGCTATGTAGCCCCGTCTTCGTTCACGGTGGATTCCTTTCCTAAAGTTTGGGTATGTTCGCGAAAGCTCTGGTTTATTTTTGAAACCTCAGTTTGTTCCTAAAGCCGTAGTTCGTTCATAAAGCCTCGGCTCGTTCTCAATAGTTAAAAATTATTGATTAAAGATTATAAAGTTAATTTGAATATCGATATATGTGTATACTTTGTAAATTAGGCCTTATTTGATAGGCTTCTATGTTAAGACATCGTTTTAATATCCGAGGAATGCCCAGTCCTAGTAGAAGCAAACACATCCGAGGAATACATAGAGCAAGGCGGAACAACTGTGCCGAATGACCCAGCTCCCGAAGCCTCACTTCGTTGTCATCCCATCGCTAGTCACCAGCCACATAATCCTCACGGTGGATATCGGCTGCCTCGTCTCCATCACTATGGGAGCTATAGGGGCTGTTTGGTTCAGCTTTTTTCTGACCAGCTTTTCTGAAAATCTGGCTGTGGTGAGAATCTGGCTGTGGGGAGAATCTGAGTATCATTACGATTATGTATGGAGAAAGATAAAATTGTTCATAGGGCTCAGGATCTAGAAAGTGACGGATTCCTACTATTACAACGACTCAACCGATTATGTGTTTATGTTGATTTTAGATGGTTTTTGCCCTAACGAATTTTATAGAAGCTGACTGAAAAGCTGAGCGTTTGGCAGTCCGCAGCAGCTTTTGGTGGCTAGAAGCTGACAGAAGCCGAAACAAACAGGCATATAGTCATTTTCGGCGATCAAAAATCACCGAAAATAAGGCCTTTGCCGCCGAAAATAAGCTATTTTCGACGACCTTAGGCTTATTTTTGGCGGTTCCTGGCCGCTAGAAAAATCAGCCGATTATAAGCCTTTATTTTTGACGACCAGGGACCAGCCGCCGAAAATAGCTTATTTTCGGCGGCCGCCATAGCAACCGCCGAAAATAGTTTATTTTCGGCGGTCGCCAAACCAGACCGCCGAAAATAATGTCTGCCGAAAATAGTTTTTTTATTTTCGGCGGCCGCCAGACCAGGTCGCCAAAAATAATGTCTGCCGAAAATAGTTTTTTATTTTCGACGGCCCCCTGAGGCCGCCAAAAATAGCTAATTTCAGAGAAAAAAATTAAGAAAAATGCAAAAATAACAGCAAATTTATAATATAATCACAATAAAAATAATAAAAACACTAAAACCACAATAGCACAATTCACAAATAGTCCACAATATAAAGTTGGAGTTCATTACAACATACGAGTGCACAAACAGTCCATAGAACATAAAGTTCACAAATAATCCATTACAACGCAAAATTCGGCATAAATCTGACACCATCACATATCGAGGTTATTGGAGTTGTGACCACTCCCTCCAGAAGCGAAAAACTCGTTGACGAAGTCATGTAACGGGTTCGGATTCTAAAGAAAAAAGAAGACATTAATAACGGCAGTGTTTACATGAATGACCATTGTTCAAACAAATTGTTTGTCAAACTAACCTCTGCTGGTATCACCGGTGGTGGCATGTTGTGGCCCATGACCCCGGTCCCTTCAAAATCAAGTTTAGTCAAGATTTGAAAGGTTGATACAAACGACAAGTCTAAACTAAATTGAAGCACCTGAGGTGGAGGTGGCGGAGCATGTAATCCCCACTGAGGCATCGGTGGCTGAAATTGAGGGAAAACAAATGGTTGCTGTTGTGCCTGCTGTGGAAACCAAGACTGTTGCAAATATAATATGTTAGTTATAGAACCAATATCGAGCGTGTTGAGAAGAAATAAGACACTCACGTTCATTGTTTGTTGCGCATGTGCATTGTAAGCAGCCATGTACTCTGATGGCTCTTTGAGGAATGCCATTTGTTGTTGCCGCAGCTCTTCATGAAACTTTTCTTGCTGCTCCCTCATAGCGCCCTCCATGCTAGATACAGAGCGGCGACTACGGCTGCTACTACCACAACCAGCCTGTGACGAAAAACCGTCACGGGAACACAACTCACTCGAATCGATAAAACCGGTAAACATAGAATATCTTGAAAAATAAAAAATTAGCTATTCGGTCATACTTCCAATATTGTCGGGTACCATAATTAGGGGTACCCCCAATGCTCCTAATCATGGCTAGTAAACACCCTTAGACCAACTGACGGGTGCGGTTCAAGTCAAGGCTTCGTCTACCCAAGGGACGCGATCTCACCCGAGCCCAACCTCGGGCTGGAGCAGTAGTCCCAGACGAGTTCACGCCTCGCCCGAGGGCCTCCTCAGGCAGCGGGCACCCCCTCGTCTCTCCCGAGGCCCGGCTCGGGCAGGCTTCATTGTGAAGCAACCTTGGCCAGATCGCCTCACCAACCGACCGCTTCGCAGGCGCATTCAATGCAGGGGATGCTTGACGCCGTATCCTGACACACGCGCCTCAGTCGGCCAGGCCGAAGTGACCACAGTCACTTCGCCCCTCTTCTTTACTGTCTGATGTGACAGGAAAACAGCGCTGCTCGCTCCACTCCGATTGCCGTGTCAACCACCCAGGCGAAGACTGACAGCAAGTCACCATCAACCACCGAGTTCGGCCCCGGGCGCAACGGGAAGCTCCACCTCGCCCGACCTCAGGCTCCGGCCTCGGGAGGAGGTCTCCGCCTCGCCCGACCCCCGGACTCGGCCTCGACCTCAGGCTCTAGCCTCGGGAGGAGGTCTCCGCCTCGCCCGACCCCCGGACTCGGCCTCGACCCCGGTCTCGGGAGGAATCGTGTCCTCGCCCGACCCCGGCCTCGGCCTCAAGAGAAGTCTCCGCCTCGCCCGACCTTAGGCTCGGACCGACCGCGCCAACAGGGGATACATCATTACCCTATTCCTAGCCTACTCAGGCTAGGAGGAACAAGACCGGCGTCCCATCTGGCTTACCCCGGCGACGGGTAATGATGGTGCCCCGCGTGCACCATGACGCCGGTGGCTCTCAGCCCCTTACGGTAGCAAGGAGACGTCAGTAGGACCCTTGCCGCACTGCCAGCTGTGCTCCTACAGGACTAAGGCGCTCCTCCGACAGCCACGCTATCACGTGTACAGGGCTCAAGCTCTCCCCCAACGGCCACGTTGGCATGTACACAAGGCTTAGGCACTCCTCTGTCGGACACGTTAGCGCATAGCTACGCCCCCCGTTGTACGTCTGGACCCTCTCCTTGCGTCTATAAAAGGGAGGTCCAGGGCCACCCTGAGGGGGGTTCGCGCGGGGGAAGGAACGGACGAACTCTCTGTCTCTCTCTCCCCCACGCGACGCGCTTGTAACCCCTACTACGAGCGGCACCCCTAGTGTAGGATAATACAAGGCTTGCCCCACATCTTGTGTTCCATCCCGCGCCAACCCATCTAGGCAGGGGCACGCAGCGATTTCACTCGTCGGTCCAGGGACCCCCCCGGGTCCGAGACGCCGACAGTTGGCGCGCCAGGTAGGGGCCTGCTGCGTGTTAACGAACACCTTCCCATTGAGTTCCAGATGGGGAGTCTTCAGCAACCTCTTCAGCCCTGGACAGTGCTCCGCTTCGGGAGTCTCGAGTTCATGTCCCTCGACGGCAGCTACAACATGGTACTCCTCCCCCCGCGACGTGACGACAACGACGGTCTCCGACTCGCCCGGCGGCGGCGAGCTCTACGACAGCATCTCCCCGCGGCAGAAGAGGAGCACTCCAGTCATCCCCGCCACCCTCCTCGCCGGAGGAGGCGGAGACGGGGCAACCATGGCCACGCAGGAGGCGGCACCTTGATGGCCGTCGCACCAGAGCGAGTCGACAACGCCGGCACTCCCCCGGGGGACATGTCGGGCATTGTCCTCGCACCTGAGATGACAGCGGGTGTCACTTCCCCGCGATGTGTCAGCCCCAAGCGAACTGATGATGCCAGCACCCTCGCAAAGGACCTGCTGGGCGTTGCCCTTGTACCTGAGATGATGGTGTGCTCCGCCCCCGACGCGACTTCACCACCGTCCATCGACCAAGAGGTACCGTCCGTTTTCCATCCCGTACCTTTTCGGTTCAGCTTCGATCCACCTAGCGACCCCGCTATGGTGAGCGCCTTCGTAAAGGCGTATCTGAACCTTCCGGGGTACCGCATGTGGTCGACCTGGGACTCACTTCGAGTTGTTAGACTCAAGATGAAGTGCCTAGCTCTGATACCAATTGAAAGTCGCCTAGAGGGGGGTGAATAGGCGAAACCTGAAAATTAAAACTTTATCCCCCAACTAGATCCCTTGATTAGTGGTTAGAACAAGATATACAATTATCGGAGTATAAAAACTAAGTCCTTGCTTGAAAAGAGTATTGCTTTCAAATAATGCGGAATTGATAAGACAATACAACTAATAAGTCTATGATAACAAAGCAAGAGGGCTTAAATGAGAAGAGCAATAAGTCAAGTTGTTTCTTGCGAAGTGTTGCTTCACTAAATGAGAATTTAACTTGAAGCAACACCAAATAATAGCACAAGAAAACTTAGAGTAAGGGAAAGCAAACAAATCACAAGCAATAAACACAAATGACACGGGTGATTTGTTTTAACGAGGTTCGGCCCTCGAAGGCCTAGTCCCCGTTGAGGAGTCCACTAAGGACGGGTCTATTTCAACCCTTTCCCTCTCTCCACCGATCACACAAGGATCGGCGAGCTCTTCTTCTTCTCAAGGATCACTCTCGATCCCGCAAGGACCACCACACTCTTTGGTGTCTCTTGCTAGCTTTTACAAGCCTCCAAAACTTTGGAGGAAGTTCAATGGGAGTCAAAACTCCACGCACAAATGAACACAAAGATGTAGCACACACTATCTCTCAATGAATCTCACAAGGCACTAGGACTAAACTCAATTGAGTAGCTCTCAATTGCTTGCTCTCTCTTTTGTGGCACTTGTGTGGGTTGTAGTGGTCTAAATCTTGTGTATAGGTGTCACACCCTGTTTTTAGAAGGTAAACCGAATGCGAACCATGTACGTGCCAGGATCAGTTATTCACGTACACGGCAGCTACATAACATGGACATCATCACACAATGCTCAAAATAGTATTAAAAGGGGAAATAATAGTCGATTACATCATACATCTGAGACATCCATATAGTCCTTACAATAAATCAAAGTGCGGAAAAGAAACGTAGATAACCGCGGCCTTCACAGGCAGCCGACTGGGGGTTGCCGCTAACCCACACCTAGAACTCGTCGTAGTCTTGGAACTCCTGGAAGTCTCCTTCCACAGCTTCATCTTCTCCTGAGCAGTGGTTGCAATGCTGACAACCTGGGGGGTTTGGTGTGTAGAGCAAGAGTGAGTACACATCAACATACTCAGCAAGTATCCTGTTTGGCTGTAGTGGACTAGCTTTATGTGGGGATAAGTCAAGCAGTTGCTTTTAGTTGGTCAGTTTGTTATTTACTAGTAGAAAGCCAGGTTTTAGCATTAACCCAAGTTATTAACCCAAAGTACCCTTTCCAAACGGAAAGTATACCACTTACCATTACCATAAGCATAATCATAACCATCCTCATTGTCATCTGTAAACCAAAATGTCTCTGATCAAGTACCACTAATCACTGGAGCTCCCTTGGCCGCTCATAACCGCGAGCACGGCTGATATATCAGTTTTCAAACACTCTGCAGAGGTTGTGCACTTTACCCACAAGCCATGATTCCCTTTCTGCCCGGAGATCATGACTCTCCGTTGATCACTACCAAGGTGACCCAGCAGGGCATCACTACGTAGCCTTTACAAAGATTCCCCGGGACTGTAGTCGCCCGTTAGGTTTCCTAAATGTACCGCACTCCTCCCCAAGGGACAAATCAACCTTGGCAGAGCGAGCCGCATACACCGAGCCCCATTGACGGCACGACGGCTAAGCGAACTACACCCCGGTTCCTCTAATTATTCAGCTAAGGGCGTCCCACTCCACCCTCATGGTTGCACTGTTTTCCCGGGCGGTCATCCATAGAACAGGTCCTTACGGAGAGGCACTCGAGAAACCGCTCGAGCCCCCTTAAAAGCCACAAGTATAACATCATAATAAGAGAGGGGAAAACAACGTATCATATATAATCTCATCATGTTCATTGATTAGAGTTTGAGCAATAGCATGAAGCTAAACAATAATAAACCGACCCAAATAGGTAAACAAGGACATGGATAACAAAAGCTAGTCAATCCTTAGGTATAAATGTGTAATGCGGGAGGTGAATTAAAGAATGAATAGGACAGAGATAGGTCAAAGGACACTTGCCTCCACCAACCGACTGCTGCTCAGGGGCTTCTCCTGCGAGTTCTTCGGGCTCTTCGACCGAATCGTTTCTATGCGATTGCAAGCATACATACATTCATCCATTCAAATTGGGAAACAAACAGTACATCATACAAGGGAACAAATAAAGTAAATATGCATCAAGTATGACATTCGATATCGCATTCATTATGGTTAGAAAGAAACGGGAAAGGGTCTCGCGGGGGGGGGGGGGGGGTTAAAGCTTATGCACTAATGATTAGTTACAATTGGTTCTAACAAAAGAATTTAGTTATATGCACTAATGGAAACCTAGTCATTTTTAGTTGATCAACATTGAACTGGATAAACAATTGATTAAATGAATCAACTAGCGTAACGGGATTCTAAATTAAGTTTCCTATTTCAATAACATGAACAATGATTAACCTGCCTAAAATAAAATATATAACAGTAATGAAAGAAAATAAAATTAAAAAAATAAAAAAAAATAAAAAAGGGGGGGGGGGGGTTGAACCGGCCCGGGGGCGGTTGAACCGGCCTGGGGCAGGGGTGGCTGGGCTAGGCGCGGGCGCGGGGCAGCCGAGCTGGGCGCGCAGGGGGCGGCCGAACCGGCCAGGGGGCGGCCGAGCTAGACGGCTGGGCTGACGAGGCGCGCAGGAGCGGCCGGACTGGGCGGCTGGGCCGGCCGAGCGGCCAGGGGCGGGGGCGCGGCCAGGCGGGCGGCCGAGGGTGGCCAGGGGCGGGCAGGGCGCGGCTGGGGGCGGCCAGGGGGCGGCTGGGGCGCGGCCAGGGCGCTGGGGGCGCGGCTGGGCGGTGGCCGAGGGCGGCTGGGCCGCGGCCAGGGCGGCTGGGCCGGCCAAGGAGAGAGAGGAGGGGAGAGGGGAGAGGGGAGAGGGAGGGAGGAGGGGGAGGGGGGCTCACCGGGGACGGGGACGGGCGAGCGACGGCGGCGGCGGTTGGGCCGGCGGCAGGGGGCGGCCGAGCTAGGGCCAGGGGGCGGCGGCGGCTAGGGTGGGGAGGGAAGGGGAGAAAGGGAGGGAGAGAGAGAGAGAAATAAGGGGAAGGGAGTGGGGGGGCGGTTGGGCCGGCTGGGCCCAAGAGAGGGGGGCGCGGGGGGCGGCTGGGCCGGCTGGGGGCGGCTGGGCCGGCCAGGAGCAGCCCACGGCGCGGGAGAGAGAAAAGGGAGGAGAGAGAGAAAGAAAAAGAAAAAAGAAAGAAAAGGTTTCTTCCCATTTTCGAAATCCGATCTTCCTAGATGAATGCATTTGCACTTTCAAGCAATCAAAGAATGCATAGTTCGGCATGGTGCATCAAACAACATAAAGCAATTTAGGGTTTTTCTTTACACGGGAATTCCAAACCGAATCCCGCTAAAACTTTGGAAAAGGTCAAGGTCTAGCGAGGGAAAAAGAAAAAGAAAAGGTAACGCCCGAATTTTGGCGAGTGAAGAAAAGAAAAAATTCAACTGCAAAAAATTCGGGGCGTTACAAACCTATCCCCCTTAAAAGAATCTCGCCCTCGAGATTCAGGGTTGGCTAGCAAAGAGCTCTGGGTACTTAGCCATTAGATCATCTTCACGCTCCCAGGTTGCTTCTTCCTCAGAGTGGTGATTCCATCTAACTTTGCACATCCTGATGGTCTTCCTTCGGGTGACTCTATCTGCAACCTCAAGGATTTGCACTGGCTTCTCAACGTAGGTCAAGTCCTCCTGGACTTCGAGACCTTCCACTGGCAACTGCTCTTCTGGCACACGCAAGCACTTCCTCAACTGAGACACATGAAAGACATCATGCACAGCAGACAAATTCTCTGGCAGACTGAGCTGATAGGCCACTTCTCCACGCTTTGAGAGGATCTGGTACGGACCAATGTAGCGGGGTGCTAGCTTGCCCTTCACTCCGAACCTTCTGACTCCTCTGATCGGTGACACTTTCAGATAGACACAGTCTCCGACTTCAAAACTCAGCTCTCTTCTTCTTGTGTCTGCATAGCTTCGCTGCCTCGATTGCGCTATCTTCAGATTCTCTCGGACCATCTTGATGTTCTCTTCGGCTTCAAGCAAAATATCTGGCCCAAACACTTGCTTTTCTCCAGGCTGATCCCATTGCAACGGAGTTCTGCAACTCCTTCCATAGAGCGCTTGAAATGGTGACATCTTCAAACTGGCCTGGTAACTGTTGTTATAGGAAAACTCCGCATAAGGCAATCGCTTGTCCCATCCGGACTGATCTTGCAACGCACAGGCTCTCAACATGTCTTCAAGAATTTGGTTGGTCCTTTCGGTCTGGCCATCTGTCTGCGGGTGATAAGCTGAACTGAAATTCAGATGTGTGCCCAAAGCTTCATGCAACTGCTGCCAGAAATGAGAGGTGAACTGCGTTCCTCTGTCTGACACTATCTTCTTTGGCACACCATGAAGACAAACGATTCGAGACATATACAGTTCTGCCAATACTGCACTGCTGTAGTTGGTCTTGACTGGTATGAAGTGGGCTGACTTGGTCAAACGGTCCACTACTACCCAAATAGAATCGTAGCCGGCTCGAGTGCGAGGCAATCCGACTATGAAATCCATACCGATTTCATCCCATTTCCACTGAGGGATCTGCAACGGTTGCAACAATCCAGCTGGTTTCTGGTGCTCTGCCTTAATTCTTCGGCAACTATCGCACATAGCCACGTGCTCTGCGATTTCCCTCTTCATTCCGTACCACCAGAATTTCTTCTTCAGATCCTGATACATCTTCTCACTACTAGGGTGAATCGAATAGGCTGTCTCATGAGCTTCCTTGAGAATCAACTCCCGAATGGACTGGACATTGGGAACACACAAGCGGTCTTTGAACCATATCACGCCTTCTGCATCTTCTCGAAAATCTTTGCCTCTGCCATCTAGAATCAGTCGCCGGATCTCACTGATCTTCTCATCATTCTTCTGCGCTTCTTTGATTTCGCGCTCCAAGGTAGGTTCCAACTCAACTGTGACTCCTCGCGAATTGTTCAGAAATCCGAGACTCAACTTGTCGAACTCCTTAGCCAACTCATAAGGCATCGGACGAGCGACCATCAGATTGACTTGACTCTTTCTGCTCAAAGCATCTGCCACTACGTTCGCTTTGCCTGGATGGTAATAGATCTCCAACTCATAGTCTTTAATCAACTCTAACCATCTTCGCTGTCTCATATTCAATTCTGACTGAGTGAATATGTACTTCAGACTCTTGTGGTCTGTGTAAACATCGCATTTCTGTCCATACAGATAGTGCCTCCATGTCTTCAGTGCGTGAACCACTGCTGCCAACTCTAGGTCATGGATTGGGTAATTCTTCTCATGAACCTTCAGCTGTCGGGACGAGTAAGCCACAACTCTTCCCTCTTGCATCAACACGCATCCCAAACCTGTGTAACAAGCATCACAGTACACAGAGAAGGGCTTGTGCACATCAGGCAAGACTAGGACAGGCGCTGTTGTCAACTTCCCTTTCAGCGCTTCAAAGGCCTCTTGGCATTTCTCGGTCCACTTGAACTCAACTTTGTTGCCTAGCAACGCTGTCATAGGTTTCGCAATCTTCGAAAACCCTTCAATGAATTGCTGATAATATCCGACCATTCCAATGAAGCTCTTGATTCCTCGAGCATCCGTTGGCGCTTTCCAGTTCAGAATGTCTGCCACTTTCTTCGGATCCACAACCAATCCTTCTTTGTTGATTATGTGACCCAAGAACAGGACTTCACTGATCCAGAACTCACACTTGCTCAACTTTGCATACAACTGGTGCTCTCGCAATCTCTGCAATACCATCCTCAAATGATCTGCATGTTTTTCTTCGCTTTGAGAATAAACCAGAATGTCATCAATGAATACCACCACAAACTTATCAAGATAATCCATGAATAAACTGTTCATCAAGTTCATGAAGAACGCTGGTGCATTGGTCAAACCAAAAGTCATCACTGTGAACTCATACAAACCATACTTGGTAATGAATGCCGTCTTCGGAATGTCCGAAGGTCGGATCCTGAGCTGATGATAACCTGACCTCAGATCAATCTTGGAGAACACACTGGCTCCTCTCAACTGGTCGAACAAATCTTCTATTCTGGGCAAAGGGTACTTGTTCTTGATCGTGACTTCATTCAAAGCTCGATAATCGATACACATCCTTTTGGTGCCATCTTTCTTCTCCACAAACAGGACAGGGGCGGCCCAAGGCGAGGTGCTTGGCCGGATGTAACCTTTCTCTGACAGCTCATCAATCTGCTTCTTAAGCTCAACCAACTCTGGTCCGGATATTCTGTAAGCTCTCTTAAAGATGGGGGCGGTTCCAGGAAGAAGCTCTATGGGAAACTCAACTTTCCGCTCTGGTGGCATACCCGGTAAGTCCTTTGGAAACACATCTGGGAACTCGGACACCACCTTGATACTCTCAATTGGGTCTGCTTCACTGCTATCGACAGCCATCTGATAACAACTTCCTCTCTTCGGCTCAGGCGGGGACTAACTCGGTCACCACTTCCTCTCCTAGTGGGGACACCAACTTGATTGTCCTTTTATCACAACTGATAACTGCCTGATACTTATCTAGCCAATTCATCCCTAGGATGACATCTATTCCCTGAGTACCCATTACTATAAGGTTAGCGGGAAACGCTATCCCCCTTATTTCCACACTTACATTCAAACAAATGTTATCGGCTCGAATTCTACCACCGGCTGAGTCAATTTGAATGGGGGTTGACATGGTAGTAATTGGAAGATTATGTGCTTCTACCCATGATGCAGTAATGAAAGAATGCGTTGCTCCAGTATCAAATAACACTTCTGCAATATGGGAATCGACTGGGAACATACCTACTATCATGTCGGGGGTCTCCTGAACTGCTTCAGCCTCCAAGTGGTTCAGTCTCCCATGATTATAGCGCGGTTGAGAGCGGTTGCCTGCTCCAGGCTGAGACACATTCTGCTTTGCTGGGGCATTGGGGCCTGATTGCTGCTGGGCTGCCTTCTTCGGACATTGCATCACCCAGTGGCCTTGCTCTCCACAGTGGAAACATGCTCTGTTTCCAACCTGAGCTGGTGCTGCCTGACTGTTCTGCTGGTTTGCTGGGGCAGGAAGACGAGGTGTCTGCTGATTCTGCCTCTGAAACTGACCTCCTGACTGATTGCTCTGACGGTTCTGGTACTGATGCTGAGGATACTGCCTTTGGAACTGCTGATGCTGCTGAGGTGGACGCTGGTTCTGCCTGAACTGCTGAGGTTGATTGCCTGAGAAACGAGGACGACTGCTGCTTCCAGGCTGGGGTCCACTGATCTTGCGCTTACGATCCTCCATCTCCTTACGCTTCCTTTCTGTCATGATTGCCCTGTCAATCAGGTGTTGTAATGTCGGGAAGGTATGATTCATCAGCTGATACTGCAGAGGGTCAACCAAGCCTCTCAAGAAACGGTATTGTCGCTTGGCGTCGGTGTTGACATCCTCAGGAGCATAGCGAGACAACTGCAGAAACCTGTCTCGATACTCACTGACAGATGATGACCCTTGCTTAAGGGCCAGGAACTCCTCCTTCTTCACTGTCATCAGACCTGCAAGCACATGGTACTGGTGAAAGCTACCTCTGAACTCTTCCCAGGTGATGGCATCGGGGTTGGCATGAGTGGCGAGGTAAGACTCCCACCATGATTGGGCTGCTCCTCTCAACAGACGGGGACCATACAAGACTTTCTCCCTGTCATCACACTGAGCGGTATGCAACTCCCGCTCCACAGTGCGCAGCCAATCTTCAGCATCCATGGGGTCAGAAGAGTGAGCGAACGTTGGGGGATGACCTCTCATGAATTCAGCACGCTTGTCTCTGGGCATCTGAGGCATCTGAGGCTGGGGTGGAGCCTGCTGCTGGGGAACCTCATCCTGCGGAGCGGCTCGCTCTTGCTGAGCACGCCTTCCTCCTCTGCGCCTGTTCTCTGACATCTACAGAATGCAACCACACATCAGAACTGATCTGGCAAATCTTGCAGCATAAGAAAAGAGTATAGAATTCTCCAACAGCACTGAACAGATGAGCATCTTCACTGATCTCCATCGCAGACCACACAGCTTCTCAGATAAAGAGGAGAGTAGAATAAAGGGTTTCCCAACTATATAACTAACTCCATTAACATAATAGGTAAACCAAAATGCAGGGGATACCCACACTCTGGTGACAGTCATTACAAAGATCCAAACCAAACATAGTTCATCATGACAAACATAAATGCACAGGATATAGCAAACTACCCTGTCTAACTAAGACTAACTTAAACCGAGACTAACGCTAAGACTGTAGCTTCTACGTATATATATTTCGTATTAATTACAGGATCCAACTCTAACGAGCTATGGTTCTAGAGTTATCTTGGTCTTGCAGTCGGGATTGCCATAAGACTGGAGTCCACGCCGAGGTGAGCGGTACGGGTGCTGAGTCCCAACGGGAGCGGGGGAACCATCATCCAGGTGACGACGTTCCGCACGCTCAGCCCGCAGCAGGGCGATCTCAGCACGAGCCCTACTCAGCTCGTCTAGTGCATGGTCCAGCTCCGTGTTTAGCACGGCGGCTAGGTTGACTGTGCTGCTCAACCTAGGATTGTCCTCACCAGCAGGTGAAACAATCACGCCTCCTGTGCTGCCAGATGGACGGCGGGGGTAATACTTCAGGTCGAGACCGTCAGCTACCCCACCGAGAACCGAGCAGTAGTGCGAAAGCGCACGCCATGCAGCATCCTGCATGGCTGCCTCAGCTGAGTCCCGCTCAGAGATAGAATAGTGCTCTGAACAAGCCTCCGCGCCCTGGAGACTGTTCTCCGGACGGCGCACCAAACAGGCTGCCTCCCAGCGGTCCGGGTACCCCGCGACTATGCTGGTAGACCACACAGCGATACTCGATGGACCAAGTACGCCGGTCAAGTGCCTGACGTAGCAGGGTGTCGAGCGCGTCGTGGAAGTGACACCCGCGAGCAGCGTCGCGAGTGATGGATCGAGCAACCCATCCTTCCGGCTCATGGTCAGCAGGGAGGTCAGTGTCGTGGCTCGGGCTGTCGTCGCCATCTCCGTCGTCTGGGTCTCCTCCAGCAGCTACTCCAGAAGCTGGGGCGCCCAGTGGTGGTGCAAGGGGCGCCTCCAGGGGAAGCACAGGAGAGCAGCTCCTCACAGACTCTATCTCTTGCTGGAGCGAGAAGGAAGAGCCCTGCTGCTCCTGTCGTCGACGTTCCTGCTCCTCATGCAGGCGGTGGTGCAGTCTCTCCAAGTGGCTGGACTGTCCAGCCACGGGACGGCGAAGCGGACGCTCAGCAAGGCGGGAGGGTAAGAAGGGGATGACGGACTTTCGTGCAGTGTGTCTAAGACGAGCCATCTACAAAAGACATCGCGAGCAAAAGGGTGAGAACAGAATCAATATGACCAGCAAGTAATGAATCATAAATAAATGAAGGATCAGAATAAAACATAATTTTCAGCAAGGTATAATATATAGTAGAACATAGGTTTGGTCGGTATGACCAACTTTTGAAGGGATATCAAAGTCAAGGCAGTGACAGAGGTCTATAATCCTTAGAACGACCATTCTACTCTAGGTTAGCGGTCCTACAGTCAGCACGGCTTTGATACCACTTATGTCACACCCGGTTTTTAGAAGGTAAACCGAATGCGAACCATGTACGTGCCAGGATCAGTTATTCACGTACGCAGCAGCTACATAACATGGACATCATCACACAGTGCTCAAAATAGTATTAAAAGGGGAAATAATAGTCGATTACATCATACATCTGAGACGTCCATATAGTCCTTACAATAAATCAAAGTGTGGAAAAGAAACGTAGATAACCGCGGCCTTCACAGGCAGCCGACTGGGGGTTGCCGCTAACCCACACCTAGAACTCGTCGTAGTCTTGGAACTCCTGGAAGTCTCCTTCCACAACTTCATCTTCTCCTGAGCAGTGGTTGCAATGCTGACAACCTAGGGGGGGGGTTTGGTGTGTAGAGCAAGAGTGAGTACACATCAACATACTCAGCAAGTATCCTGTTTGGCTGTAGTGGACTAGCTTTATGTGGGGATAAGTCAAGCAGTTGCTTTTAGTTGGTCAGTTTGTTATTTACTAGTAGAAAGCCAGGTTTTAGCATTAACCCAAGTTATTAACCCAAAGTACCCTTTCCAAACGGAAAGAATACCACTTACCATTACCATAAGCATAATCATAACCATCCTCATTGTCATCTGTAAACCAAAATGTCTCTGATCAAGTACCACTAATCACTGGAGCTCCCTTGGCCGCTCATAACCGCGGTGCACTTTACCCACAAGCCGTGATTCCCTTTCTGCCCGGAGATCATGACTCTCCATTGATCACTACCAAGGTGACCCAGCAGGGCATCACTACATAGCCTTTACAAAGATTCCCCGGGACTGTAGTCGCCCGTTAGGTTTCCTAAATGTACCGCACTCCTCCCCAAGGGACAAATCAACCTTGGCAGAGCGAGCCGCATACACCGAGCCCTATTGACGGCACGACGGCTAAGCGAACTACACCCCGGTTCCTCTAATTATTCAGCTAAGGGCGTCCCACTCCACCCTCATGGTTGCACTGTTTTCCCAGGCGGTCATCCATAGAACAGGTCCTTACGGAGAGGCACTCGAGAAACCGCTCGAGCCCACTTAAAAGCCACAAGTATAACATCATAATAAGAGAGGGGAAAACAGCGTATCATATATAATCTCATCATGTTCATTGATTAGAGTTTGAGCAATAGCATGAAGCTAAACAATAATAAACCGACCCAAATAGGTAAACAAGGACATGGATAACAAAAGCTAGTCAATCCTTAGGTATAAATGTGTAATGCGGGAGGTGAATTAAAGAATGAATAGGACAGAGATAGGTCAAAGGACACTTGCCTCCACCAACCGACTGCTGCTCAGGGGCTTCTCCTGCGAGTTCTTCGGGCTCTTCGACCGGATCGTTCTCTATGCGATTGCAAGCATACATACATTCATCCATTCAAATTGGGAAACAAACAGTACATCATACAAAGGAACAAATAAAGTAAATATGCATCAAGTATGACATTCGATATCGCATTCATTATGGTTAGAAAGAAACGGGAAAGGGTCTCGCGGGGGGGGGGGGGGGTTAAAGCTTATGCACTAATGATTAGTTACAATTGGTTCTAACAAAAGAATTTAGTTATATGCACTAATGGAAACCTAGTCATTTTTAGTTGATCAACATTGAACTGGATAAACAATTGATTAAATGAATCAACTAGCGTAACGGAATTCTAAATTAAGTTTCCTATTTCAATAACATGAACAATGATTAACCTGCCTAAAATAAAATATATAACAGTAATGAAAGAAAATAAAATAAAAAAAATAAAAAAGGGGGGGGGGCGGTTGAACCGGCCCGGGGCGGCTGGGCTGGGCGCGGGCGCGGGGCGGCCGAACCGGCCAGGGGGCGGCCGAGCTGGACGGCTGGGCTGACGAGGCGCGCAGGAGCGGCCGGACTGGGCGGCTGGGCCGGCCGAGCGGCCAGGGGCGGGGGGCGCGACCAGGCGGGCGGCCGAGGGCGGCCAGGGGCGGGCAGGGCGCGGCTGGGGGCGGCCAAGGGGCGGCTGGGGCGCGGCCAGGGCGCTGGGGGCGCGGCTGGGCGGTGGCCGAGGGCGGCTGGGCCGCGGCCAGGGCGGCTGGGCCGGCCAAGGAGAGAGAGGAGGGGAGAGGGGAGAGGGGAGAGGGAGGGAGGAGGGGGAGGGGAGCTCACCGGGGACGGGGACGGGCGAGCGACGGCGGTGGCGGTTGGGCCGGCGGCAGGGGGCGGCCGAGCTAGGGCCAGGGGGCGGCGGCGGCTAGGGTGGGGAGGGAAGGGGAGAAAGGGAGGGAGAGAGAGAGAAATAAGGGGAAGGGAGTGGGGGGGCGGTTGGGCCGGCTGGGCCCAAGAGAGGGGGCGCGGGGGGCGGCTGGGCCGGCCAGGAGCAGCCCACGGCGCGGGAGAGAGAAAGAAAAAGAAAAAAGAAAGAAAAGGTTTCTTCCCATTTTCGAAATCCGATCTTCCTAGATGAATGCATTTGCACTTTCAAGCAATCAAAGAATGCATAGTTCGGCATGGTGCATCAAACAACATAAAGCAATTTAGGGTTTTTCTTTACACGGGAATTCCAAACCGAATCCCGCTAAAACTTTGGAAAAGGTCAAGGTCTAGCGAGGGAAAAAGAAAAAGAAAAGGTAACGCCCGAATTTTGGCGAGTGAAGAAAAGAAAAAATTCAACTGCAAAAAATTCGGGGCGTTACAATAGGATGGATCAATGAATATATGTGGTTGGGAGGGCTTGAGTATGTCAACTAGATGACTTGGAATGTTGCTTGGACTCCCACACCTTGAAGTGGTCGGTTGGGGTGGTATTTATAGCCACCAACCAAAATCTAGCCGTTGGTGAAGTCTGCTGGCGAAGGGCGTACCAGACAGTGTCCGGTGCGCTGCCACGTCATCCTCCCGTTAGGTCTTGGAGCTGGTCGACCGTTGGAGGCTTTGTCCTCATGTGGCACCGGACAGTCCGATGCGACACCGGACAGTCCGGTGCCCCTCTGACCGTCCGCTCTGACATCTGACTTGCACTGTTCACTTTGCAGAGTCGACCGTTGCGCGCAGATAGCCGTTGCTCCGCTGGTACACCGGACAGTCCGGTGTGCACCGGACATGTCCGGTGAATTATAGCGGAGCGGTGCCTGGGAAACCCGAAGGTGAAGAGTTCGAGCTGAAGCACCCTGGTGCATCGGACACTGTTCGGTGGTGCACCGGACAGTCCGGTGTGCCAGACCAGGGCAGCCATCGGTTTCCTTCTTGCTCCTTTCTCTTGAGACCTAACTTGTTCTTTTGATTGGTTTGTGTTGAACCTTTTGCACCTGTAGAATATTATCTTGAACAAACTAGTTAGTCCAATTATTTGTGTTGGGCAATTCAACCACCAAAATTAAATAGGAAAATTTTTGACCCTATTTCCCTTTCAATCTCTCCCTTTTTGGTGATTGATGCCAACACAAACCAAAGCAAATATATAAGTGCATAATTGAACTAGTTTACATAATATATGTGCAAAGATTACTTAGAATTTAGCCAATAAATATTACTTACTATATATGCATGGATTGTTTCTTTATTTTTAATATTTTGGACCATGCTTGCACCACATGTTTTGTTTTTGCAAATTCTTTTGTAAAATTCTTTTTCAAAGTCCTTTTGCAAATAGTCAAAGGTAGATGAATAAGATTTTGCGAAGCATTTTCAAGTTTTGAAATTTTCTCCCCTTGTTTCAAATGCTTTTCCTTTGACTAAACAAAACTCCCCCTCAAATAAATTCTCCTCTTAGTGTTCAAGAGGGTTTTAAGATATTAATTTTGAAAATACTACTTTCTCCCCCTTTTGAACACAATAAGATACCAATTTGAAAATTACCAATTGAAAATCATTAATTTTAAAATTAGGATGGTGGTACGGTCCTTTTGCTTTGGGCTTAATACTCTCCCCCTTTGGCATGAATCGCCAAAAACGGATGTTTGAGTGAAAAATAAGCCCTTTTAATACTTTCTCCCCCTTTGGTAAAGAATATGAGTGAAGATTATACCAAAAGACGAAGAATTGCCCGGAGTGACGGCGAAGGATGAGTCATGGAGTGGAGTGGAAGCCTTTGTTTTCGCCAGACTCCAATTCCCTTTCAGTATACCTATGACTTGGTTTGAAATACACTTGAGAACACATTAGTCATAGCATATATAAAAGAGACATGATCAAAAGGATATATCAAATTAAGCATGATCATAGTTCTATATAACATAGATTGCTCCCCCTAAGTATGTGCATGGAGAGAAACACATATTTTGGCCTTAAATGCCAATTGCACATAATTAGGTTAATGAGAACATATCTATATCATACAAAATGTGAAGTGCATTTGTGTCATAGTATAAGTGTGATGCTCATGACAGTTTATGCACTTGTGGAAGCATGTTATGAACAATTTAAGCATTTCCCTTAAGGATTTCAAAGAGGCTTAAGGACCATCCACCTTTGGAACAAAGGTAGCTTATCCTCGTTACAAGGTTAAGCTTTAAGCTCTTTGACAATAAAATCACTTCATCTAGTTTAAGCAAAGATGCATTAATGCAGGAGTGAAATTTTAAGAGGTTAAACTAGGTATGAAGCAGGGATAATGCATGGACATGCTTTCTCTTCCTTTTATACAAGATATGTAAAGAAGGAAGATTTAGGTACAAGTTTAAATGAAAGAAGATACTTTTACCCTTTTGTACCTTCACATAGAGACGCTCCCTTCATTGTGCTTGTCCTTAGTCTTAGATGCTTAAGACCTATACTCAATGACAATATATGGAAATATTTTGCACAATAGAGAGTTCTACAACTAGTGATCTTTTCTAATTCATGGTTAGCATATGACAAGTGGATCACCAATTGTATAAATGAATCATGAATTCTCCTTTTAACTTAGTGCATATCAAGAGAGATATCGATTGATAGTATGTATGGCACTAAGAAATATGATTGTTAAATGAAGTCATTCAATGATTAAACAAATAACAGATGAGATCAAAAGAACAACATATGCAAGAGATAAGCTTAAAGCAGGAGAATTCATTACATATGCTACTTTAGAAATGAAAGCAACAATCCTTTATAAAGATGACATTACTTTAACAAGAAGGATTGATTTGTAGTAGCATACTTCATGAGAAATTTATTCTTATGTAAGAGACTATATGAGATTATTTAAGATAAAGCGATAGTCTCAACAAAATCAAGATATAGAAAGATGCTCCCCCTAAAGATATACATCAAGTATTTGAATGAATTGAATGGATGTATTTACTTTAAAGACAAATAGGGAGAAGCATTATACATCTTTGATCAAGACTTATAAGATTTGCAATAAGCAACTTAAGCCTGGATTTCTCACAATGAAAAAGGTTTAGAACACTCACAACTACCCCATTGATCGTTTTGAGGATCTTATTATCCAAGTGGATGTTGTTGTTCTTGATGTCCTTCTCTTTCATGTGAGTGTCCTCCCTTTGTAGTTGTTTCCTTTTCCTTTCAAACTTATTGAAAATACTCAAGAAAGATGTTAATAGGACAAGGGAGTATATGATGGAAGATGATTCTTTAGATAGGAAAAAAATACAATTCATCATCCGTATTTCACATATACATGAAGTAAATTCCTTAACGATAGAACACAACAATATGCATCCTTTAAGCATTTTGATCAGTCATAGGAATTTTACTTCTTCATATTGAGTTTATTAATCATTACTTGGCAGTAAATCAATATGAGAATATGTATAGCAAAGGCATGAAATAGATTCTAATTGACTAGTTCATTTATGAGAATGAGATTGAATGCACACCTATCAAAAATTAAGTCCCAAAAAGAATCTATTCTTCTCATAGGTAGAATAAGATAATTTTGAGTAAATACCTATTGAGATGGGAACTAAATTTGATTAAGAAGATGAGTTCCCATACCTTTGCTTTTACCTTTCTTCCTTTGGGTGAAGAGCAACCCATGAGGCTTGTATACTTTCTCTTTTGTAGATATTCATAAGTAAGCTCAAGAGATACGTTATTAGTAACACAAGCACTAGTTTCCATTTTTGTAATCATTTTAGATAGGGAATGAAAAGCTAGATTACTAAAAGCATGGAAACTTCATAGCATGAACTAGATTATCCATAGATGATGTTATGCTCAATTTTAACTCATAAAACAAGCATAAACAATCCTTTAAGGTTATGGGAATAAATCTAATTCATGATATGGAAAGCGATAGATGTGAAAGAATCAAATCCAATTTAAGCAAGTAGAAGCACATCATAAATCATTGGATTGATTTTTTCTTTTCATGTTAGATTACATGCTTTTCCAAAGAGAAACCTATTCTCTATAAGTGAGACTACTTGGGTTATTTAGATAAAATCATTAGTCTCACTATTCTAGTTATAGAGAGAGTTTTTCTTTTAGAAGTGTCCTAAGGATTTGAATTCCTTACTGACACCTTATTCTTTCAAGAACTTGAAATATCTCTCTATATCTAGAATCATGGCAATAACAGAATAACTTAGCGAAAAACGTGCCATGAGATATTTTTAACAATTTAAAATATGTAGATTGCCATAGGATGGAATTGATAAGAGTGCAATCTACCATATGAGAGGAAATTTTTCAAAGAATGGTAATATAAATTTAAAGACATTTGAAGTGCTACATATTTCTATGTGACTACACAAGACACATAAGAAATGATAGTTTAAAATACTTGCACTTAAAAGCATAGAAGTTACCATCCTTTGACTTTCCTCCATGTTGTAGGCCTTGATTTTTGGCACATGATAACTCTTTATTTCCTACAACATCAATATCTTCCTCGAGATGATATGAGTTTAAGACATAGTAATTTGAAAAATAACCTTGGGTCAATCACGGATATAGATTACTGAAGATTGATAGCTTGAGTTGATAAGAATTGAATATTGAATGGACCCTCTCAAGCACCCCAAAGCTTCATATCATCTCCTTCTCCTGAAAGCTTGTCAAGCATATTTTGGTACCCATCTCATGATGGGTCCATCACGGTTAGTCAACAAAGATCTAGGAACCCAAAAGTCCTTTGTGTTAGCACTAGGTAAACTCATTACCTTTCTAGCACAAGTTGCAATTTTGGGTTGCCTAGTTACATGAAAATTAATTGACAAGCTAGGAGTGGGGTTGTTACCAATGGGACAATCTTTGCATTGATGTCCCTTCTTTCGGCATATGTAGCATAGGCGGTCTTCAAGCCTTGAAGATTTCTTCCTTCCTTGTTTCTTGCTTGCTACATGGTTAGTGAATGTTTTCTTTTCTAACCCTATGCCTTTTTGTTTTAAATGGGGACAAGATCTAAGTAAGTGTCCCTTCTTGGAGCATTTAAAACAAAGTCTATCATCCTTGTTAATAATCAAGCCATTTTTAATGTAGGGACATTACTTAATCAAGTGCCCCTTTTCAAAGCATTCACTTCACCTCTTAATGTGAAGTGTGGCTTGATCATTACCTTGGATGTTACCTTTTGTGGAGGCATGGTTAAGGCTTTTCGAGGAGGTATTGAATTTCATCTTTCGTTTCTTCCTCTTTGCAATCCTCAAATCCTTGACATTTTCCTCAAGGGATTTAGTGCATGCCACGGTTGTTCCCGTCTCAAGCTTTTTCACCAAGTGGTCACGGTTATCTTGAGAAGGTTGTGCAATGCACTTCCCTTTTAGTTGTGTCAAGCTCATCTTTAGCCTCTCATTTTCTTCTTTGAGCTTTTGATATGAATCATCATTTGTTCTTGCAAATTCTAGCTCAAAGGAAGATTTGCTTGTCGATGTACAACAAGCATTAGCACATGGTAATATAGTATCAATTTGAATACATGTGCATGAGTGAGGTTGTTGGGATTTTAAGTTTTCTATCACAACCTCATGAGTCAAATTTAATATGATATGATCATCCATAAGATTTTTATGAGAACATAGAAGCATATCATATTTTTCTTGAAAAGCTAGATTTTCAACTTTTAGCTTTTCTACTTGGTCCTTAAGCAAGGTATTCCTATTTACTAATTGAGCGATACAATGTAAAGCGTTATCATGCTCAATTGAAACATTTTCATACCTTTGGACCAAATCAACATGAGAGCATTTTAGCTCTTCATGTTATTTAGTCAACTCGTCAAAGCATTGTATCTTCATGGAGAGAATACTTTCTAGCCTTTAACGAGCTTCGCCTTGCTCTCTCGCTCTTTCTAGAAGTTTGAGCATGACCGCCTTATCTTCTGGGCTTAGGCGAGTGTAGAGTTGCATGAAGCTTCTTTCTTCCTCCTCATCCTCATTTGTGCTTCCGCTATCATTTTCATTAGCCACACAACACATGTGGGAGTCGAAATGGGAAGACAAACCTTTTGGAGAGGTGGATTCATCGTTTGGTCTCCACCGTTCATTTTCTTCTTCTTCCTTGCAAGGGTTAGTATTACAAGAACTAAAGGAAGTAGAAGCACAAAATGAACTATCATGTTTGAACTCATCAAATTTGCTTCTAATTCTAGTCCAAATATCATGCACATCATGGATGGATTCGTCATAATTTGATATGAAGGCACGATAATCTTCTTTACTAAGAGAATTGCTTAAAATGTCAAAAGCTAGGTAGTTTAAGCGAAAACATCTTTGATCTTCCTCGGAAATAATTTTTCTATTATAATTAGAAGGGAATATACTCTTGACTATAATTTGTTCTAATTGAGGATCTACGGTCCTAAAAGCATTTATTACTCTAGTGGACCATGAATCATAATTAGAACAATCGGAAAGTAATATCTCAAGAGTTACCTCCTTGTTCTCCTGGGTAGATGTCTTCTTGTTCTTTTGGGATCTTCTACGAGCCATCACTTCGAGTTGTTAGACTCAAGACGAAGTGCCTAGCTCTGATACCAATTGAAAGTCGCCTAGAGGGGGGGGGGGTGAATAGGCGAAACCTGAAAATTAAAACTTTATCCCCCAACTAGATCCCTTGATTAGTGGTTAGAACAAGATATACAATTATCGGAGTATAAAAACTAAGTCCTTGCTTGAAAAGAGTATTGCTTTCAAATAATGCGGAATTGATAAGACAATACAACTAATAAGTCTATGATAACAAAGCAAGAGGGCTTAAATGAGAAGAGCAATAAGTCAAGTTGTTTCTTGCGAAGTGTTGCTTCACTAAATGAGAATTTAACTTGAAGCAACACCAAATAATAGCACAAGAAAACTTAGAGTAAGGGAAAGCAAACAAATCACAAGCAATAAACACAAATGACACGGGTGATTTGTTTTACCGAGGTTCGGCCCTCGAAGGCCTAGTCCCCGTTGAGGAGTCCACTAAGGACGGGTCTATTTCAACCCTTTCCCTCTCTCCACCGATCACACAAGGATCGGCGAGCTCTTCTTCTTCTCAAGGATCACTCTCGATCCCGCAAGGACCACCACACTCTTTGGTGTCTCTTGCTAGCTTTTACAAGCCTCCAAAACTTTGGAGGAAGTTCAATGGGAGTCAAAACTCCATGCACAAATGAACACAAAGATGTAGCACACACTATCTCTCAATGAATCTCACAAGGCACTAGGACTAAACTCAATTGAGTAGCTCTCAATTGCTTGCTCTCTCTTTTGTGGCACTTGTGTGGGTTGTAGTGGTCTAAATCTTGTGTATAGGATGGATCAATGAATATATGTGGTTGGGAGGGCTTGAGTATGTCAACTAGATGACTTGGAATGTTGCTTGGACTCCCACACCTTGAAGTGGCCGGTTGGGGTGGTATTTATAGCCACCAACCAAAATCTAGCCGTTGGTGAAGTCTGCTGGCGAAGGGCGCACCGGACAGTCCGGTGCGCCACCGGACAGTGTCTAGTGCGCCACCACGTCATCCTCCCGTTAGGTCTTGGAGCTGGTCGACCATTGGAGGCTTTGTTCTCATGTGGCACCGGACAGTCCGGTGCGACACCGGACAGTCCGGTGCCCCTCTGACCGTCCGCTCTGACATCTGATTTGCACTGTTCACTTTGCAGAGTCGACCGTTGCGCGCAGATAGCCGTTGCTCCGCTGGTACACCGGACAGTCCAGTGTGCACCAGACATGTCCGGTGAATTATAGCGGAGCGGTGCCTGGGAAACCTGAAGGTGAAGAGTTCGAGCTGAAGCACCCTGGTGCATCGGACACTGTTCGGTGGTGCACCGGACACTGTCTGGTGGCTCACCGGACAGTCCGGTGTGCCAGACCAGGGCAGCCATCGGTTTCCTTCTTGCTCCTTTCTCTTGAGACCTAACTTGTTCTTTTGATTGGTTTGTGTTGAACCTTTTGCACTTGTAGAATATAATCTTGAACAAACTAGTTAGTCCAATTATTTGTGTTGGGCAATTCAACCACCAAAATTAAATAGGAAAAGGTTTGACCCTATTCCCCTTTCAGGGGTGAATAGGGCGAATCTGAAATTTACAAACTTAATCACAACTACAAGCCGGGTTAGCGTTAGAAATAGAAACGAGTCCGAGAGAGGGCGTAAAAACAAATCGTGAGTGAGTAAAGAAGTGAGATGCAAGGATTTGTTTTACCGAGGTTTGATTCTCGTAAACCTACTCCCCGTTGAGGAGGCCACAAAGGTCGGGTCTATTTCAACCCTTTCCCTCTCTCAAACGGTCCCTCGGGCCGAGTGAGCTTCTCTTCTCAAATCAACCGGGAACAAAACTTCCCCGCAAGGACCACCACACAATTGGTGTCTCTTGCCTCGGTTACAATTGAGTTTTGATCACAAGAACAAATGAGAAAGAAAAGAAGCAATCCAAGCGCAAGAGCTCAAAAGAACACAACAAATCTCTCTCACTAGTCACTAAAGCTTTGTGTGGAATTGGAGAGGATTTGATCACTTGGGTGTGTCTAGAATTGAATGCTAGAGCTCTTGTAAGGTGTAGAAGTGTGAAAACTTGGATGACTTGAATGAGGGGTGGTTGGGGGTATTTATAACCCCAACCACCAAACTAGCCGTTTGGTGAAGGCTGCTGTCGACGGGCGCACCGGACAGTCTGGTGCGCCACCGGACAGTGTCCGGTGGGCCAGCCACGTCACCCGGCCGTTAGGGTTCAACCGTTGGAGCTCTGACGTGAGGGCCCGCCTGGCTATCCGGTGGTGCACCGGACATGCCCTGTAGGCTGTCCGGTGTGCCACCTGCGCGTGCTCTGCTCCTCTGCGCGTTGGCGCGCATTTAATGCTGTAGCAGGTGACCGTTGGCGCAGACTAGTCGTTGCTCCGCCGTTACACCAGACAGTCCGGTGTGCACCGGACATGTCCGGTGAATTATAGCGGAGCGAATTCCCGAAGCTGGCAAGTTCAGAGTAGCTCTCCTCTGGAGCACCGGACACTGTCCGGTGGTGCACCGGACAGTCCGGTGAATTATAGCGAAGCTCCTCTGAAAATTCCTGAAGGTGCGAAGTTCAGCTTGAAGTCCCCTGGTGCACCGGACACTGTCCGGTGGCACACCAGACAGTCCGGTGCGCCAGACCAGGGTGCCTTCGGTTGTCCCTTTGCTCTTTTGTTTGAACCCTTTTTCTTGGTCTTTTTATTGACTTATTGTGAACCTTTGGCACCTGTAGAACTTATGAACTAGAGCAAACTAGTTAGTCCAAATATTTGTGTTGGGCAATTCAACCACCAAAATCAATTTAGGAAATAGGTGTAAGCCTAATTCCCTTTCAGCAACCACCTCGGTATGCCGGAGGTTGACGATTCCCCTGGGCCCGCATCTCGCGTTGACATCCCGCGGGAGCTAGCTGTGGTCCCAGTCCCTACGGGGGGTCAGGACATACAGCTCGAGCAAATCCATGAGATGCAGGCCTAGGTCGACGGGGAAGCAGGCCGGCTTGTACAGCTCCGACAGAACATCGAAAAGGAGTGGGCAGGCCGAACACTCGTCGGAGAAGCCTGTCATCGGGCCCAAGACATCCGGCGCCGCATCATCGACAATGCCAAGCGCTGCCCCCGGCCGTCAGCGGGTCTGGCCAGGACCTAGCTACAGCGGCGATGCTACTTCGAGCCATGCCGGAACCATCCACCACCGAGGAACGGCGTATCCAGGGCGAACTCAAGGATCTCCTGGAAGGCGCTGTAGTTCGACGAGCCGAGAGCTCCGCCTCCCGGAGGCGAGCTGACCCCTCGGAGCATCACGTGGTGTCCTCCCGACGCATGCGGGAAGCCT
This sequence comes from Zea luxurians, assembly GCA_029449295.1. Classification (NCBI taxonomy): domain Eukaryota; kingdom Viridiplantae; phylum Streptophyta; class Magnoliopsida; order Poales; family Poaceae; genus Zea; species Zea luxurians. The sequence continues at coordinate 1,840,526 of JAOPSE010000144.1, forward strand.
CGGTCCACCCTGAGCGCACGCGGGATGAGGCGCCTGCCGCCCGGGATCGCCTCGGCAACGAGCACCACCATCTCGACCATCGAGCCCGCCTCGACGAGAAGGTGCACCGAGGCTACCATCCCAGGCGGGGGGGGGGGGGACGCTGCAACAGTGAGGAGGATCGCAGTCCTTCGCCCGAACTGCCCGGTCCGCGGGTCTTCAGCTGGGCCATACGACGAGCGCCGTTCCTTGCCCGTTTCCGAGCCCCGACTACCATCACCAAGTACTCGGGGGAGACAAGGCCGGAGCTGTGGCTCGCGGACTACCGACTGGCATGCCAGTTGGGAGGGGCGGATGATGACAACCTCATCATCCTTAATCTACTCCTTTTCCTCTCCGATGCTGCCCGAGCCTGGCTAGAGCATCTGCCTCCTGCGCAGATCTCTGACTGGGACGATCTGGTCAAAGCTTTCGCGGGAAACTTCCAAGGCACGTACGTGCGCCCTGGGAACTCGTGGGATCTCCGAAGCTGCCGCCAGCAGCCAGGGGAGTCCCTCTGAGAGTACATCCGGCGGTTTTCGAAGCAGCACACGGAGCTACCCAACGTTATCGACTCGGATGTCATCGGGGCTTTCCTCGCTGGCACCACTTGCCGAGACCTGGTGAGCAAACTAGGGCGCAAAACTCCCACCCGTGCGAGCGAACTGATGGATGTCGCCACCAAGTTAGCCTCGGGTCAAGAGGCGGTCGAAGCCATCTTCCAAAAGGACAAGTAGCCTCAGGGAGAGCCGAAGACAGACGCCCCCGAGGCGTCTGCCCAGCGGGGCACGAAGAAGAAGACCAAAAACAAGTTGCGAGCGAAGCGCGACGCCGCTGACGCGAATCTCGTCGTTGCGGCCAAGCACAGGAACCCTCGAAAACCTCCTGGAGGGGCCGGCGCATTCGACAAGATGCTCAAGGAGCCGTGCCCCTATGACCAGGGGCCCGTCAAGCACACCCTCAAAGAATGTGTCATGCTCCGGAGCTACTTCCATAAGACCGGGCCCCTGGCGGGAGATGGCAAGGGCCATGACAACGACAAGAAGGAGGGCGGCAAGGAAGAGGAGTTCCTGGAGTTCCATAACTGCTTTATGATCTACGGCGGGCAGGCGGCGAACGCCTCGGCTCGGCACCGCAAGCAGGAGCACCGGGAGGTCTGCTTGGTGAAGGTGGCAGCGCCCGTCTACCTAGACTGGTCTGACAAGCCTATCACCTTCGACCGAGGCGACCACCTCAACTTCGTGCCAAGCCCAGGAAGGTACCCGCTTGTCGTCGATCCGATCATCGGCAACGTTAGGCTCTCCAAAGTCCTCATGGATGGAGGTAGCAGCCTTAACATCATCTACGCCGAGACCCTGGAACTCCTGGGGGTTGATCGGTCCAAGGTCTGGGCTGGTGCGGCACCCTTCCACGGGATCGCGCCTGAGAAGCAAATCCTACCCCTCGGACGGATCGACTTACCCGTCTGCTTCGGGACTCCCTCTAACTTCCAAAAGGAAGCTCTCACCTTTGAGGTCGTCAGGTTCCGAGGAACCTACCATGCGGTATTGGGAAGACCATGCTACGCCAAGTTCATGGCCATCCCCAACTACACCTACCTCAAGCTCAAGATGCCGAGCCCGAACGGGATCATCACCATCGGATCCATGTACCGCCACACGTACGAATGCGACGTGGAGTGCGTGGAGTACGCTGAGGCCCTCGCCGAGTCCGAGGCCCTCATTGCCGACCTGGAACGCCTCTCCAAGGAGGCGCCCGACACGAAGTGGCACGCCGACAACTTCGAACCAGTTGAGGCGGTCAAGTCCGTCACTCTCGACCCCGGCAACGACGCCAGCAAGAAAATTCGGACCGGCTCCGAGCTCGACCCCAAATAGGAAGCAGTGCTCGTCGACTTTCTCCGCGCAAACGCCGAAGTCTTTGCGTGGAGTCCCTCGGACATGCCCAGCATACCGAGGGATGTCGCCGAGCACTCACTGGACATCAGAGCTGGGGCTCGACTCGTGAAGCAAACCCTGTGCCGTTTTGACGAAGAAAAGCGCAGGGCCATAGGCGAGGAGATCCACAAGCTACTCACGGCAGGGTTTATCAAAGAGGTATTCCATCCCGAATGGTTAGCTAACCCTATTCTTGTAAGGAAGAAGGATAGGAAATGGAGGATGTGTGTAGACTACACTGGTCTAAACAAAGCATGTTCGAAAGTTCCCTATCCTCTACCTCGCATCGATCAATTCGTGGACTCCACTGCTGGGTGCGAAACCCTGTCATTCCTCGATGCCTACTCAGGCTATCACCAAATCAAGATGAAAGAGTCCGACCAGCTCGCGACTTCTTTCATCACACCTTTTGGCATGTACTGTTACACTACAATGCCATTTGGTTTGAGGAATGCAGGCGCCACCTACCAGAGGTGCATGAACCACGTGTTCGGAGAACACATCGGCAGAACGGTCGAGGCTTACATCGATGACATCGTTGTCAAGACGAAGGGAGCCTCCGACCTCCTCTCTGACCTTGAAACGACATTCAAGTGTCTGAGAGCGAAAGGCGTGAAACTCAATCCCGAGAAGTGTGTCTTTGGAGTCCCCCGAGGCATGCTCCTTGGATTCATCGTCTTCGAGCGGGGCATCGAGGCCAATCCGAAGAAAATCGTGGCCATCACCAACATGGGACCGATTAAAGATTTGAAAGGAGTACAGAGGGTCATGGGATGCCTTGTGGCTCTGAGCCGCTTCATCTGACGCCTTGGCGAGAAAGGCTTGCCTCTGTACCGCCTCTTAAGGAAGGCCGAGTGCTTCACTTGGACCCCCGAGACCGAGGAAGCCCTCGGAAACCTTAAGGCGCTCCTTACAAATACACCCATCCTGGTGCCCCCCGCTGCAGGAGAAGCCCTCTTGATCTACGTAGCCGCGACCACTCAGGTGGTCAACGCCACGATCGTAGTTGAGAGACGAGAAGAAGGGCATGCACTGCCCGTCCAGAGGCCAGTCTACTTCATCAGCGAAGTGCTTTCCGAGACCAATGTCCGCTACCCACAGATCCAGAAGCTGCTCTACGCAGTGATTCTGAAACGGCGAAAGTTGCGACACTACTTCGAGTCTCATCCGGTGACTGTGGTGTCATCCTTCCCCCTGGGGGAGATCATCCAGTGCCGTGAGGCCTCGAATAGGATAGCAAAGTGGGCGGTGGAACTTATGGGTGAAACGCTATCATTCGCTCCTCGGAAGGCCATAAAATCCTAGGTCTTGGCAGACTTCCTGGCTGAGTGGAATGACACTCAGTTACCGACGACTCCAATCCAACCCGAGCTCTGGACCATGTACTTCGATGGGTCACTCATGAAAACAGGAGCAGGCGCTGGCTTGCTCTTCGTTTCACCCCTCGGAAAGCATCTCCGCTACGTCATTCGCCTCCATTTTCCGGCATCAAACAACGTGGCCGAGTACGAGGCTCTGGTTAACGGGCTGTGCATCGCCATCGAGCTAGGGGTCCGGCGCCTCGACGCTCGTGGCGACTCACAGCTTGTCATCGACCAAATCATGAAGAACTCCCACTGCCGCGACCGGAGGATGGAAACCTACTGCGACGAAGTCTGGCGCCTGGAAGACAAGTTCTACGGGCTGGAGCTCAACCACATCCCCCGACGGTACAACGAGACTGCGGACGAGCTGGCGAAGATAGCCTCGGGGCGAACGACGGTTCCCCCGGACGTCTTCTCCAGAGACCTACATCAACCATCCGTCAAGATCGACGACGCGCCCGAGCCTGAGGAAGCCTCGGCCTAGCCCGAGGTACCCTCGGCCGAGCCCGAGGTACCCTCGGCCATCGAGGAAGAGGCCTTGCCCATCGAGGAGGAACATAATGGGGTCACACCAGATCCGAACTGGCAGACCCCATACCTGGAATATCTCCTCCGAGAAGAGCTTCCCCTCGACAAGACCAAAGCTCGGCGGCTGGCTTGGCACGCCAAGTCATTCGTCTTGCTGGGTGATGAAAAGGAACTCTACCACCGCAGCCCCTCAGGCATCCTCCAACGATGCATATCCATCGCCCAAGGACAAGAACTGTTGCAAAAAATACACTCGGGGCCTTGCGTCCACCATGCAGCACCTCGAGCCCTCGTGGGAAATGCCTTCCGACAAGGTTTCTACTGGCCAACCGCGGTGGCCAACACCACTAGGATTGTGCGCTCCTGCCGGGGGTGTCAATTCTACGCAAAGCAGACGCATCTGCCCGCTCAGGCCTTGCAGACGATACCCATCACCTGGCCGTTTGTTGTGTGGGGTCTAGACCTCGTCGGTCCCTTGCAGAAGGCACCCGGGGGCTTCTCGCACCTGCCGGTCGCCATCGACAAATTCTTCAAGTGGATCAAGGTCCAACCCTTGACCAACAACAGGTCCGAGCAGGCGGTGGCATTCTTCACCAACATCATCCATCGATTCGGGGTCCCAAACTCCATCATCACCGACAATGGCACGCAGTTCACCGGAAAAAAGTTCCTAGACTTCTGCGACGACCACCACATCCGTGTGGACTAGGCCGCCATAGCTCATCCCATGACGAATGGGCAGGTGGAGCGTGCTAACGGTATGATTTTGCAGGGACTCAAACCGAGGATCTACAACGACCTCAACAAGTTCGGCAAGCGGTGGATGAAAGAGCTACCCTCGGTAGTCTAGAGTCTGAGGACGACGCCGAGCCGCACCATGGGTTTCTCGCCGTTCTTTCTAGTCTATGGGGCCGAGGCCGTCCTCCCCACGGACTTAGAATATGGCTCCCCGAGGACTAGGGCGTACGACGACCGAAGCAACCAGACCAACCGAAAAGACTCGCTGGACCAACTCGAGGAGGCTCGGGACGTTGCCTTACTACATTCGGCACGGTACCAGCAGTCGCTGCGGTGCTACCACGCCCGAAGCGTTCGGTCCCAAGGCTTCCAAGTGGGAGACTTGGTGCTTCGTCTGCGACAGGACGCCCGAGGGCGCCACAAGCTCACTCCTCCCTAGGAAGGGCCCTTCATCATCGCCAAGATCTTGAAGCCTGGAACATATAAGCTGGCCAACGACCAAGGCGAGGTCTACAGCAACGCTTGGAACATCCAACAGCTACGTCGCTTCTACCCTTAAGTCGTTCATGTACCTCGTTTACATACACAAAGTCTAACCGTCAAGGAAGGGTCGGCCTTGCCTCAGCAAAGCCCGACCCTCCCTCGGGAGCTAGAAGGGGGAACCCCCTCTGTGTCGAAATTTTCCTCGGAAAAATTTTCTACCAAAACAACCTTTGTGCTTTCGACTTCCGTATCGATAGCAGGATCCTGAGAACGATGAGAGTACACGTAAGCGGCAAGGCCGACCGAGCCGAGGAACTCCTACGCCTCCGGGATACGGATACCTCACTCATCACCTTCCGCGAGAAGTAACTCACGCTCGGATAAGCGATCCTGCTACCGAACGAGTCCAAACACTCGGGTAGAAAACGACTTTCGTGCCTTCTCGACTGTACCAATAACGGAATCCTTTGACCAAATGAGAGTGCACGTAAGCGGCAAGGCCGACCGAGCCGAGGGACTCCTACGCCTCCGGGATACGGATACCTCACTCATCACCTTCCGCGAAAAGTAACTCTCGCTCGGATAAACGATTCTGCTACTGACAGACAAGTCGTGCTGCTCGAAACAAGAGGAAAGAAGGCGCAACTTTTTAACATGACGGTAAAGTGTTTAGGCCTCGGCGGCCGTGAAAAAGCATGCGCATGCTACAGACAAACTGTTCCTGCAGGTTCGGGCATCGGCAGGGGGAGCAGCAGCACCCTCGGCGTTGTTTCCACCCTCGGCAGAACCTGGCCCGGCCTCGGACGGCGACCCGGGCGAAAGGACCTCCACCTAAGGGAGGACGCCAGCACCGCGCCAGCAGATGTCCTGGCCAAGCTCCAGCGGCTGCTGCCACATCTTCCTCGGCCTGGGAAGTCGCTAGCTCCCGGGCCGATGAAGTCTCTTTCCGAGCCGACTCCGCCTCTGTCCGCTCTAACACCGCTGCCTCCGGCTCCGGCTCATCGCAAGGCAGCCGAGGGTTCTAAAAACCGAGCAAGAGAGGCCTAGAGCGGCAAGGCCGACCGAGCCGAGGGACTCCTACGCCTCCGGGATACGGATACCTCACTCATCACCTTCTGCAAAAGGCAACTCACGCTCGGTTAAGTGGTTCGGCTAGCCAACAGGCAGGTCCCAGCGCTCGGAATGAGGAAGACACACAGCTTCATTCTCGAATGCCCAAATGTTCAGGCCTCGACAGCCACAAAGAACAAACACGTATACTTGGGGTAACTATGCTACACAGACTTAGACGTCGGCAGAACCCTCAGCGGTTCTCTCGACCTACGATAAATGTCTAAGTAAAAGCGGTTACAATTTTGCTCCGGCAAAAACCCAGTATATCCCCTTACAAACGGGACTCCGGTTCCGCTCCCGCGGGTACGAACGACCTCACCCTAGAGGGCCTGCGGGACAACAAACTCCAGGTGGCTCGCCGGTAGCCACTACACCAACAGCGACAATGACCCCCGCTCCGGGCGGCTAAACAGCAGTAGTGATGACCTCAGGGCCGACGCTGGTGTGACGAGGCCCTCGCCCACGTCTCCGCTCGAGGGGCGAGGACAAGCCATCAAAGCCAAAGAGCCCGGGGTCCGGCCGCAGCTAGCGCTGATGGTCTCATCGGCGGAGAAACCTTCTCTGGCTGCTACCACCTCAGCGCCAACGACAGCGACCACCTGCGCGCCGGTGCCACGCCGATGAATGGCGGACGCCCCAGCCTATACCGGCAGATCCCCACTCAAATCCTCGCGGGCCGGCCGACGCCGGTCCCCACGAGGACCAAGCGGCAATAGGCAGCGTCGGAGGCTGCAACAGAGCCAGCTAAGCCAGCGAGCCAGGCACACTAGAGCTGACGACGCTTGCGGCCGACCGGTCCTGCGTTGCCGAAGTTCACCCCTCCGCAAGGTCGGTAAGCGCCTTCTCCCCTGAATGCTGAAGGAGGAGACGGCCTGCCGGCCCAAGTGGGAGGTAGAACCCCGGCTCAGCTCGCCCTCTGACTCAGCAAGGATGACAAAGATCCTTGAAGCTGAGGGCGAGGCGGACGCCGCAGCCCAGCTTGCTTCTCCCCACCAAACTGCTCGTTGGTGAGGGAATGCAGCCGGGCTGCACGACAAAAATCCTTGAAGCCGAGCGATAGCTGAAAGGTGCCGATCTCCACGAGGCCGCACTCCTCCAACGACAGCAAGAGCAAGGCGACACTGGTGCACCCCATCCGGGGGCTCGAAAGGTGGAAGGGTGCAATGCATAAGGGGAAAACGAAGGCATGGCCACTGCCCGGGGATCGATTCCCCTTTTATAGGCAGACCTCCTCACTTGCACCCCTTAGCGTCACAGGCAAAATCTCCACTAACATACTCCAGGGTTCTCCCCCTACGACACGGGGGCTGGGACCCACGCGTCATACGAGCTGATCCGAAGCGCGAAGAAGGCGAACCGCCGCACGCGAGGCATGTAACCGTCCCACGGTTACAAGCGGTCTCCCATCTTCGCAGAAACTGGTGGTCGAAAGAGTGGACTGCCACGCGATAGGCATCCAACTGCACCGCAACTGTGCGCCCTTTCGGCTTCGACCACATCCGGCGGACCAGCGCAAAGGAAGCGGGCCCGCATGTCATGTAACCGGTGCGCCAGTTACGACGTGCAAGAAGCTACACTGCCACTCGCGCCAATGCTGCGCCTCCTCGACTGCGGAACCAGTACCGCGACTCGAGGTAGCCCTGCGCATGACCCAACAGTGCCAATTAAAGGCGACGGCCACGGGTCAGTCAGCCGCGGGGTAGGCACGACGGTTGGCGTGGTCAAAACTGGGCCGGCAGTAACTGCAGCGGCGGACGAGCGGAAGCAGCGGTCAAGTCGCCTGCAGGCTCACGTCCCCTCCTGAAGCTACGGGAGAGCCCTCTCCCACGACGTGAAGACGACGCACCCGTGTTCCGTTCCTCGAACGACTCGTGCGCAATGGGCGCCATGCGAATCGCCCATCCCATCGCATTAACTCCCCAGCGGAGCAGGCGACGCCTCTGGCAGGCGAGGCGGGCGTCGCTTCGCCTTCTCCATAATGACCGCGTCAAAAAAGGTGCGCCACCTTATTTAAATTCATATCCTTCCCCTCCTCCTCTCTCTCTCTCTCTTGCTACAGGGACCGGGAAACGGGATGTTGTGGAAAGGATCCTTCTCGGCGAAGGAAGCGGGCCCCGAGCCCTCCTACTGATCAGGGGTTCGAAGGCTGGCCCCTCGGAAGGGTTTCGACAGCCGCCCCAGAGCACTCGGACTTCAAGCCCATTACTGATCAGGGGTTCGAAGGCTGGCCCCTCGGAAGGGTTCGACAGCCGCCCCAGAGCGCTCGGGCTCCGTGCCCATTACTGATCAGGGGTTCGTAGGCTGGCCCCTCGGAAGGGTTCGACAGTCGCCCCAGAGCATGTAGAGTGAGGGATGACTCTGGGTACGTCCGATACATGGCCGAGGCTCGGGCTATGCTCCCGAGGTACCCTAGGACATTTCCGAGACCAGTGGGAACGATTTGTAACGGAATCCTACCGGAGGGAGGCATCGAGCCCTCGGACCCTGTCGAAGGGGTCTGGGTCCGGTGAATCACCCGCATGTACTTTTGGAGCGTGCCTCTGGGCCACCAGCCGACCCCTAACGAATGGGGCACGGGCGTCCACTCGGATCACCCGTTAGCAGCTCACTAGAAACACCATGTTTGGCGCCCTCCGAGGGCAACATGGCGCTTTCCCCCCTCCTCCTTGCGGAAAGGCGACGCAGGGGCGTATGATAAAAGTCGGGAAAGTCCTTGATCGTCCTCTCGCTCCGTGCAGAGGCTCGGGGGCTACTCTCGCACCCGGCTACGACCAAAACTGTTGACAGCGTCAACAAACCAGCTTGATAACTTGGAACCCGACCACGCACCTGGGCTACGGCCAGGCCGCATGAGGGAACGATCAGACCGACCGAAGCACCACGAAAAGCATTCAGACCTCAGAGGAGTCAAACCACTCCTCCGAGGCCTCGGGGGCTACACCCGGTGGGTGCGCTTGCGCGCACCCACCAGAACAAGGCAAAAACCGAGAAAGGCCGGTCCCCTCACCGAAAATGCGGCAAAAGCCTCCAAGCGAGTACCAACACTCCCTTCGAGGCTCGGGGGCTACTGTCGGGTACCATAATTAGTGGTACCCCCAACGCTCCTAATCATGGCTGGTAAACACCCTCAGACCAACTGACGGGTGTGGTTCAAGTCAAGGCTTCGTCTACCCAAGGGACGCGATCTCACCCGAGCCCAACCTCGGGCTGGAGCAGTAGTCCCAGACGAGTTCACGCCTCGCCCGAGGGCCTCCTCAGGCAGCGGGCGCCCCCTCGGCTCTCCCGAGGCCCGGCTCGGGCAGGCTTCGTTGTGAAGCAACCTTGGCCAGACTGCCTCACCAACCGACCGCTTCGCAGGCGCATTCAAAGCAGGGGATGCCTGACGCCGTATCCTGACACACGCGCCTCAGTCGGCCAGGCCGAAGTGACCGCAGTCACTTCGCCCCTCTTCTTTACTGTCTGATGTGACAGGAAAACAGCGCCGCTCGCTCCACTCTGACTGCCGTGTCAACCACCCAGGCGAAGACTGACAGCAAGTCACCATCAACCACCGAGTTCGGCCCCGGGCGCAACGGGAAGCTCCACCTCGCCCGATCTCAGGCTCCGGCCTCGGGAGGAGGTCTCCGCCTCGCTCGACCCCCAGACTCGGCCTCGACCTCAGGCTCCAGCCTCAGGAGGAGGTCTCCGCCTCGCCCGACCCCCGGACTCAGCCTCGACCCCGGTCTCGGGAGGAATCGCGTCCTCGCCCGACCCCGGCCTCGGCCTCAAGAGAAGTCTCCGCCTCGCCCGACCTTGGGTTCGGACCGACCGCGCCAACAGGGGATACATCATTACACTATTCCTAGCCTGCTCAGGCTAGGAGGAACAAGACCAGCGTCCCATCTGGCTTACCCCGGCGACGGGTAATGATGGTGCCCCGCGTGCACCATGACCCTGGTGGCTCTCAGCCCCTTACGACAGCAAGGAGACGTCAGCAGGACCCTTGCCGCACTGCCAGCTGTGCTCCTACAGGACTCAGGCGCTCCTCCGACGGCCACGCTATCACGTGTACAGGGCTCAAGCTCTCCCCCAACGGCCACGTTGGCATGTACACAAGGCTTAGGCACTCCTCTGCCGGACACGTTAGCGCATAGCTACGCCCCCCGTTGTACGTCTGGACCCTCTCCTTGCGTCTATAAAAGGGAGGTCCAGGGCCACCCTGAGGGGGGTTCGCGCAGGGGAAGGAACGGACGAACTCTCTGTCTCTCTCTCCCCCACGTGACGCGCTTGTAACCCCTACTACGAGCGGCACTCCTGGTGCAGGATAATACAAGGCTTGCCCCACATCTTGTGTTCCATCCCGCGCCAACCCATCTGGGTAGGGGCACGCAACGATTTCACTCGTCGGTCCAGGCACCCCCCGGGTTCGAGGCACCGACAAATATTATTGAAAAAAAATTCACAAGTTCATACTGTCCATGCGCCTTGCCTCCAATAGAATGCCTCGAACTAAACAATAATACTAATCACACGCACTAATCAACAAACACATATATCACTAATACATTCCACATATACCACATATGCCTTCCCTAAACATATAACACATATACAAACACACTAATCAATAATATTAATCAAACGCACAAATCAACAAACACAATTACAAAAATATACTAATTTAGGCGGCAATTAAATAACAACCGCCGAAAATAAGAAATAAAATACGAAAAAAAATTACCTTCTTTCGATGCGGCGGCTCGACGACGGCGGTGGAGTGGTGGGCAGGCCGGCGGGCGAGCAGCGCTGTAATACCTACTTTGTAAGAAAAAAAAATCAAAAAGGAGAAATGAAATCCATGTATATATGTATGTGTGTTATCTCTACTTGTCATTTCATGTGGACACCTCACTTATACAAATGAATAAGTAATAAAAGGCACTCAAACAAATTATGCATCATGCTGGTATTTTTTTATGTGCATTTTATGACAACATAGAATAATGTGAAAAGAAATATATTAATACCAAATGGGAATTTAAGATCTAAAATAAATTCTAGGATTTGGAAAGAAAGAAAGAAAGATTATGCAATACAAAATGATCTCATTAAATAACTTCATCACATGAGGATATGACCAAATTGCAGGGTTAATATGAGTTTAAATTTGCACTTATTTTTGAATTCTAAATTTGGAGTCAAAATAGTTGATAATAAAGGAAAAACAGAAAATAAAATTAAAAAGAAAAAGATAAAACTGCCGCATGGGCTTATCTAGAACAAATCGGCCCAAACCGAACGCCACCCGCGCACGCGTAACACTGGCCTTGCCTCCGCGCGACTGCGCCGACAACGTGGCCCCATCGGACAGTTCCCTGCTTGCGCGCCCTGTGCCGCTGTGGTGTGGGACAAGCTTGTCAGGTCGCTCGTCTTCAACCACATGCCGCACTCCGCGGGAGCCATCGCGATCCCCGCGCCCAACGCATTGAACCTGTGCTCGGCGCCGCGCGCATATAAAAGGGTCGGGTTTGGCACGACCTTGGCCAGCTAACACGCCAGACGCCAGGGTCATCAGTGAGGTTGGTCGCCGCCGTGTGAGGGAGCAATCTGGGCGTAGCGCCATTGCCGCCGTGACGATTGACGCCGCATCCGCGCTCCGTTCTGCCTTCCTCGCCGGTAATCTCCCCCTCCTTGCTGCGGTATCTTTCTGGGTTGGTAGAAGTTCATACCACGCCTGAATTAGGTTCATGGAGCATTGGGAATTGCTCGTCGGTGTTGGGTTTTCCGTGGAATCGCCCCTTCACGTGGCCAGGGATCCCCACTGCGTGTTGCGGTGAGCGAATTCCTCCATGGCGCTCCTAATTGTATCCACATCGTTTTGCGCTAACTAGGGCAAAGGTTTATCACTGGGAAAATGGGGGATGCGGGTCTCCGGCGTTGCGCGCCGCCGTGGGTGTGTAGCGCCGCCGTGCTAGTTCAGCTGATGGGTGACGACAGCTGCTGACCGTAGATTAGCCTGTGTGCGGTTGAGATTAGAACCTAGCTACCAGTTCGACCAGGGCGAATGGCGACCGTAGATCCGAAATCCCATGGTGGAGATTAGATCCTTGAGTTATTTAATCCTAGCCGTCAGCCCAGAATCGTATGGCTAACACCGCGTCCCAGCTCTCAGGATTTGACGATCTAATCCGGGTCGTCCGTGTTTGATCTAGCGGCCAGAATTTCTAGATACCCCTTCACGGGTAAATTTTGCTAAAGAGTCCCCGTGAAACAGAGAAATCAACCTGCCGTCCATACAGATGTAGTTCTGTGTCTTAGGAAGATTTACCCCTAGACCCCTGCACTTTTCAGTAAATAAGGCCTGGACCATAGAATATAAAGCCAGGAAATTAAATTATAAAAGGATTTTTAATGTATAATTAAGTGCTAGAAACTTGTTTATTCCATAGAAAATTCATATGAACTCCAAATCAACCCATTCCAGTTTCTAAAATTTTGTAATTTTATTCTCTATCACTTAGAGTCTCTGTTTTGTCATGACAACAGTAAGAAAAATAATTTCTCACTTAATCCTATTTCAACCACATAAAACCTTTGGAAATTCATTTCTTAAAATCTATAACTCCAAAAATTATAATTCCTATTCCTAGGATTTTATTTTAATGTGTAGATTATTACTGTGCATTTTGTTTATATGTTTGATGTGATGTTAATTTTCTCTATATACTGTGCTTGTTTGTATTGTGGCGAGTAGAAGAGCCCGTGACTGAGGATTCTGGTGAGCAGCAGATAGAAGTAGCTGAGCAGGAGCTCATTGAAGGCAAGTTATGCCCTTGACCACTTTTTACCCAATAATGTTCTTTAATATCATTTATTCATGCATAGGTTAATTTTGATGGGACCCAATAAGTCACCCTAGATTGTTTATCTCATTACCTTGTTTACCCCTAAATCACTTGGGTGGTTTGCTATTGCTTTACATGGTTTTGGGATAATCATTTATTATATCTATGTTCCAATTCTTTTGTTATTCTATTTATGTTCATGTCAAGATCATTAATGTTAATTGGAACATAGAGCTTAACTTGAGAAACACGTGCCACCACAAGGGTTTAATGGGATGCCCTTGGCTGACTAATTAGGAAAGGGGCAAGGGCAGTAGGGGAGTTGCATGCAAGGAGGTTCTCGGGTTGATTTAGCTACGATGACGGTCAGATGGGGGATTCTTGCAAGTGCTCTTCCCATAAACTGTAGCGAGTTTTTGGAAGCTAGTGGAACTTTGTAAAGGCCTCGTACTGTTGCCCTACCTCGCCTCCTAGGTAGATGTGTATGGGAGTCGCGACCCCTTGGCAGATGGGTAACATGACTTGTGGGTAAAGGGTACAACCTCTGCAGAGTGTAAAACTGGTATACTAGCCGAGCTCACGGTCATGAGCAGCTCAGGACTCTCTGATGATTAAATTATGGAACTTAAATTCAATTTTGTCATTTGCATATGCATGGGATTATTATTAATTTTGTTCTATTACTTTATTTAAGGCTTGGTATTTTCTTACATTTAGTAACTGCTAATAAAATTTTGACCAACTACTTAAAAGCAATGCTCAACTTTAACCCCTGTCATTGATTAGCCTTACACATCACATGAATTCCCACCTTTGTGAGTTCATGTCCACTGGTTCCCCACAACTTGTTGAGCTATGAACATGTGTGAGCTCACCCTTGCTGTCTCACACCCCCCCACAGGAGAAGAACAGGTGGTTCAGGAGGAGCCACAAGGCGAGGAGTTTGATCTGATCTAGGTGGCGTTTCTCAGCTGACATTGGCGCCAACGACGATTCTTAGTTCGTTTTATATTTATTCTTTTATTTTGTAATAAGACTTCCGCTATGTAATAATACTCTGATGTTTTGTGACATTTATCTCTATACACTCTATTATTATATATGTTGTCTTCTTGGTGCATGTATGAGGTGCACCTGGCTTTGTTCCTTAAAGCCGGGTGTGACAGAAGTGGTATTAGAGGAAATGTTGACTGTAGGACGAAACCTAGATAGAGATGGACAAAACCCTTTCCTACTTACCTTATTCTGATTCATTCTATACTCATCTCATCTTGGTCTTGTCTCACCTTCTGCTTTTCTACTCTGATTAATCTTATCCTTTCTACTCTAAGACAAGATGGATTTCACACCTTGGAATCCTATGACTACGATCTTTTTAAGAGATAGGGAACCTAAGACAAAAAAAGTTAAAACTATTTTCTTTATTTAAAAATGTTGTTTGATTGTTCTGATGATAAATGCCTGATTTGCTTCTTTGATTGATTGAATTATTATAGATGGACATCTTAGCATGTACCACCATAAGGTATTGAGTTAGCTTTAGTAGGTAAACATTAATCTGCTTAGCTAATAAATCCCCCAAAGTAACCTGATTTGTAAATACTTGCCTTGTCTACTACTCTCTCTATATGTATCTAACTCAGATGGTCAATACCAGGCGGGGTGGTGGAATTGATTTGCCTCCTAATCAACACACTCGGTGGATATATAGACGACCCCAGCCACAGCCAGCAGAGATGAATCCTCCTAATCCTCCACCAGGCGGAGTTGACCCACTGATTGCAGCTCAGATGAGGATGATGCAACAAATGGCGGACACTATGGCAGATATGTGTGCTCAGATGCAGCAGGAACGCCAGGAAATGCGCCAGGAACGAGAAGAGATACGTCAGGAGTTGCGCCAGGAGCGAGAAGAGATACTCCAGGAAAGAAGGGCGCAACAACAACTGCAACAACAACAGCAGCAGCAGCAACAACAACAAGTACCACTGCCTCCACCACCACCACCAGTTCCACCCCGAGATAAGCATAGGGAGTTCATGAGTCATAAGCCACCTACATTTGCAAGCTCTCCTGATCCACTGGATGCAGATGATTGGCTGAAGTCTGTAGAGAAGATGTTGAACATTGCTCAATGCACTGACCGGGAGAAGGTTTTATATGCTTCTGGACGTCTGACAGGTCCTGCTGATTGGTGGGATTCATATACTGCTGCCCACGATGTTGCTGATACTATTACTTGGGCAGAGTTCAGTACACAGTTCCAGAATTATCATATACCAGCTGGATTAATGATGATTAAGAAGAAGGAATTTCTATCGCTGAAGCAAGGAAGTATGTCAGTCAGCGAGTACCACGACAAGTTTATCCAGCTATCCAGATATGCTCCAGATGAAGTTGCTGAGGATGAGAGGAAGCAAGAGCATTTTATTGAAGGACTTAATGGACCCCTGCAGTATGCTCTAGTGGCACATACATTCCCATCATTTCAGAGGCTTCTTGATAAGGCTCTAGCTATTGAACACAAGCGTGTTCAGTTGGGAGATTTGAAGAGGAAGGCTATATCTCAAGGACAAGGAAGCAGCAGTGTACGTCCTCGCTACAGTTCACCCCAGGGTACACCAGTTCGCACTGGCGGAGGCCAGCGCCCAGTTCAGCAATCACCTCAGAGGACTCCACCTCCTCGTCAGGCTACCCCCACTGGCACCCAACGAAGTTTTCAGGGCAAAGTGCAGGCACCACTTGTTTCAAGTGTGGGAAGACTGGTCATTATGCAAATGTTTGCCCACAGAGGATTGCTACTACTCCAGTTCAGAATAAGCAGCAAACTCCAGGATCTGGCAAGGGATATTCTATTGCCAGAGTTAATCAAGTCAGCGTTGATGCTACTCCGAATGGTGCTGATATCGTACTTGGTATGTTTTACGTTAATGCTATTCCTGCAACTATATTATTTGATTCTGGTGCTACACATTCATTCATGTCTGCTCGATATGCCAACACAAATGAGATACCCCTGCTAAATATGAGAAAACCAATGATAGTAATTACACCTAAAGGGCCTGTTGAGGCAAATCAAATGACACGTAGATTGACATTGACCATTATGGGTAGAGAATTTGGAGCTACTGCTATAATATTAGAGGCAAGCAGTATAGATCTGATCCTTGGTATGTCGTGGTTAAGAAGGGCAAAGGCCATTATAGCATGTGGTAGAGGTACCGTAGAACTCACTACCACTAAAGGAGAAAGATTTCAAGTTAATATTGCAGTAACCACCTCATCCAAACGTGCAATGTTCTTTATACCTGAGGAGTTTGTTGGTGACAACATCCGTGTGGTTAGAGATTTTCTGGATGTCTTTCCAGAGGAGTTACCAGGAATGCCACCTGATAGGGAAGTTGAGTTTGTAATCAATCTTCTACTTGGAACTGCCCCTATTTCTAAACAGCCATACAGGATGTCTGTAGAGGAGTTAAAGGAACTTAAGAAGCAGTTAACGGAGTTACAAGAGGATGGGTACATTCGTCCGAGTTCCTCACCTTGGGGAGCACCGGTTCTGTTTATACAGAAGAAGGATGGATCACAAAGAATGTGTGTGGATTATAGATCACTTAATGATGTTACTGTGAAGAACAAGTATCCGTTACCCCGTATTGAGGATTTATTTGATCAGATGAGAGGTGCAAGGGTATTCTCAAAGATTGATCTCTGATCGGGTTACCATCAGATGAGGATTAGACCATCGGATATTCCCAAGACGACATTCTCGACTCGATATGGATTATATGAGTTCACTGTTATGTTGTTTGGATTAACCAATGCACCAGCATATTTTATGAATTTGATGAATAAGGTGTTTATGGAGTATTTGGACATATTCGTCGTGGTATTCATCAATGATATTCTTATTTATTCCAAGAGTAATAGTGATCATGAGGAACTTTTGAGATTGGTGCTACAGAAGCTATGAGATAATTAACTCTATGCCAAGTTTAGCAAGTGCGAGTTTTGGATTGGCGAGGTGCCATTTCTTGGTCATATTATTTCTAATGGAGGAATATCAGTGGATCCTGCTAAAGTTAAGGAGATAATGGAGTGGAGAGTACCCACTATGGTTACGGAGATTCAGAGTTTCTTGGGACTTGCTGGCTATTATCGGAGATTTATTGAAGGATTCTCTAAGATTGCCAAGCCTATGACCTCACTTTTGGAGAAGGGCAGAGAATTTAAGTGGGATGAGAAGTTCCAAGACAGCTTTGATCAGTTGAAAAAGAGATTGATGTCGCCACCAGTGTTGGTTATGCCAGACCTACAGAAGGGAGTTAGCATTTATTGTGATGCATGTGGCCAAGGATTGGGATGTGTGCTCATGCAAGAAGGACATGTGATTGCCTATGCTTCTCGTCAATTGCGGAAACATGAATTGAACTACCCCACTCATGACTTAGAATTGGCAGCCGTTGTGCATGCGCTTAAGATTTGGAGACATTATATCATGGGGACCAAGTGCCAAGTATATACGGATCATAAGAGTTTGAAGTATATATTCACTCAGAAGGATCTCAACCTTAGGCAACACCGTTGGTTGGAGCTTATTAAGGATTATGATTTGGAGATTCACTATCACCCGGGCAAGGCAAATTTGGTTGCAGATGCCTTGAGTCAAAAGGAGCATGTTCATTCAGCTATTGTTGGCCAGCTACCCGAGGAGATTGTTGAGGATTTCAGGAGACTTAACCTGGGGATAGTTGCTCACACTAAAGGAGTTACTATTGATGTGGAACCTACTTTGGAGCAAGAGATCCGCAAAGGACAAATTGGTGATGTTAAAATACAAGAGATTAATGATCTGATTACTGAAGGTCGAGGTCCAGAATTCACGGAAGATGAGCAAGGCACCGTATGGTTCAAGGACAGGATATGTGTTTCTGATATTGAAAGTCTTCGTGAGACTATTTTAAAGGAGGCCCATGACTCGAATTATTCTATTCATCCTGGTAGTACCAAGATGTATCAGGATTTGAAGCGGAAATATTGGTGGTATGGATGGAAGAGAGATGTGGCTGCACATGTGGCTATGTGCGATGTATGTCAAAGAGTTATGGCTGAACACCAAAGGCCAGCTGGACTGTTGCACCCACTGAAGATACCCAAGTGGAAGTGGGAAGAGATTGGTATGGATTTTATTACTGGATTGCCTCGCACCCAAAAAGGATATGATGTTATATGGGTGGTTGTGGATAGATTGACTAAAGTGGCTCACTTCATTCCTGTAAAGACTACTTATAAAGGTTCTCAACTAGCAGAGTTATATATGGCTCGGATTGTGTGCTTACATGGAGTACCAAAGAAGATCGTGTCTGATCGAGGTTCACAGTTTACCTCAAGGTTTTGGAGAAGCTTTCATGAGAACATGAATACCAAGTTGAATTTTAGTACAGCTTATCACCCTCAGACTGATGGATAGACTGAAAGGACTAATCAAGTTTTGGAAGATATGTTGAGAGCTTGTGCCCTTCAGCATGGAGGAAGTTGGGATAAAAGTTTACCTTATGCTGAGTTTTCATATTATAATAGCTACCAGACCAGTCTGAAGATGTCACCTTTTGAAGCTTTATATGGGAGGAAGTGCAGGACTCCTTTGTATTGGGATCAGACGGGAGAAAGACAATTCTTTGGGCCTGAGCTTATTCAAGACGCAGAAGAACAAGTCCGTATAATTCGAGAGAATTTGAGGGTAGCTCAAACCAGGCAAAAGAGCTATGCTGATAATAGAAGGAGACCACTGGAATTTGAAGAAGGAGATTATGTGTATCTCAAGGTGTCACCAGTTCGTGGAATGAGGAGATTCAAAGTTAAAGGCAAATTGTCCCCTCGCTATATTGGACCATTCTTGATCTTTAGGCAAATTAGGGAGATGGCATACCAACTCGAGTTACCTGCTAGTCTATCTGATGTGCATAATGTGTTCCATGTGTCTCAGCTTAAGAAGTGTCTCCGTACTCCTGAGGAACAGTTACCAATGGAAGAGCTCAGTATTCAGGGTGATTTGACTTACACGGAGTACCCGATAAAGATTCTTGATACATTGACTCGAGTTACAAGAAATAAGGTGATAAAGATGTGCAAAGTGCAATGGAGTCACCATAGCGAAGATGAAGCAACATGGGAAAGAGAAGAAGAGCTTCGCATAGATTTTCCCCATCTTTTCCCTCGTTCCTTCTAATCTCGAGGACGAGATTATTTTTAAAGGGGGTAGGATTTGTAATACCTACTTTGTAAGAAAAAAATTCAAAAAGGAGAAATGAAATCCATGTATATATGTATGTGTGTTATCTCTACTTGTCATTTCATGTGGACACCTCACTTATACAAATGAATAAGTAATAAAAGGCACTCAAACAAATTATGCATCATGCTGGTATTTTATTTTGTGTGCATTTTGTGACAACATAGAATAATGTGAAAAAGAAATATATTAATACCAAATGGGAATTTAAGATCTAAAAGAAATTCTAGGATTTGGAAAGAAAGAAAGAAAGATTATGCAATACAAAATGATCTCATTAAATAACTTCATCACATGAGGATATGACCAACTTGCAGGGTTAATATGAGTTTAAATTTGCACTTATTTTTGAATTCTAAATTTGGATTCAAAATAGTTGAGAATAAAGGAAAAACAGAAAATAAAATTAAAAAGAAAAAGATAAAACTGTCGCATGGGCTTATCTAGACCAAATCGGCCCAAACCGAACGCCACCCGCGCACGCGTAACACTGGCCTTGCCTCCGCGCGACTGCGCCGACAACGTGGCCCCACCGGACAGTTCCCCGCTCGCGCGCCCTGTGCCGCTGTGGTGTGGGACAGGCGTGTCAGGTCGCTCGTCTTCAACCACATGCCGCACTCCGCGGGAACCATCACGATTCTCACGCCCTACGCGTTGAACCAGTGCTCGGCGTCGTGCGCATATAAAAGGATCGGGTCTGGCACGACCTTGGCCAGCTAACATGCCAGACGCCAGGGTCATCAGTGAGGTTGGCCGCCGCCGTGTGAGGGAGCGATCTGGGCGTAGCGCCATAGCCGTCGTGACGATTGACGCCGCATCCGCGCTCCGCTCTGCCTTCCTCGTCGGTAATCTCCCCCCTCCTTGCTGCGGTATCTTTCTGGGTTGGTAGAAGTTCATACCGCGCCTGAATTAGGTTCATGGAGCATTGGGAATTGCTCGCCGGTGTTGGGTTTTCCGTGGAATCGCCCCTTCACGTGGCCAGGGATCCCCACTGCGTGTCGCGGCGAGCGAATTCCTCCATGGCGCTCCTAATTATATCCACATCGTTTTGCGCTAACTAGGGCAAAGGTTTATCACCGAGAAAATGGGGAATGCGGATCTTCGGCGTTGCGCGCCACCGTGGGTGTGTAGCGCCGCCGTGCTGGTTCAGCTAATGGGTGACGACAGCTGCTGGCCGTAGATTAGCCTGTGTGCGGTTGAGATTAGAACCTAGCTACCGGTTCGACCAGGGCGAATGGCGACCGTAGATCCAAAATCCCGTTATGGAGATTAGATCCTTGAGTTATTTAATCCTAGCCGTCAGCCCAGAATCGTATGGCTAGCACCGCGTCCTAGCTCTCAGGATTTGACGATCTAATCCGGGTCGTCTGTGTTTGATCTGGCGGCCAGAATTTCTAGATACCCCTTCGCGGGTCAATTTTGCTAAAGAGTCCCCGTGAAACAGAGAAATCAACCTGCCGTCCATACAGATGTAGTTCCGTGTCTTAGGAAGATTTACCCCTAGACCCATGCACTTTTCAGTAAATAAGGCCTGGTCCAGAGAATATAAAACCAGGGAAATTAAATTATAAAAGGATTTTTAATGTATAATTAAGTGCTAGAAACTTGTTTATTCCATAGAAAATTCATATGAACTCTAAATCAACCCATTCCAGTTTCTAAAATTTTGTAATTTTATTCTCTATCACTTAGAGTCTCTGTTTTGTCATGACAACAGTAAGAAAAATAATTTCTCACTTAATCCTATTTCAACCACATAAAACCTTTGAAAATTCATATCTTAAAATCTATAACTCCAAAATTATAATTCATGTTCCTAGGATTTTATTTTAATGTGTAGATTTTGGTGTGATGTTAATTTTCTCTATATACTGTGCTTGTTTGTATTGTGGCGAGTAGAAGAGCCCGTGACTGAGGATTCTGGTGAGCAGCAGATAGAAGTAGCTGAGCAGTAGCTCATTGAAGGCAAGTTGTGCCCTTGACCACTTTTTACCTAATAATGTTATTTAATATCATTTATTCATGGATAGGTTAATTTTGATGGGACCCAATAGGTCACCCTAGATTGTTTATCTCATTACCTTGTTTACCCCTGAATCACTTGGGTAGTTTGCTATTGCTTTACATGGTTTTGGGATAATCATTTATTATATCTATGTTCCAATTCTTTTGTTATTCTATTTATGTTCATGTCTAGATCATTAATGTTAATTGGAACATAGAGCTTAACTTGAGAAACACGTGCCACCACAAGGGTTTAATGGGACGCCCTTGGCTGACTAATTAGGAAAGCTAGTGGAAGACTACCTTACCCGAAAGGGGCAAGGGCAGTAGGGGAGTTGCATGCAAGGAGGTTCTCGGGTTGATTTAGCTGCGATGGCGGTCAGACGGGGGATTCTTGCAAGTGCTCTTCCCATAAACTGTAGCGGGTTGTCGGAAGCTAGTGGAACTTTGTAAAGGCCTCGTAGTGTTGGCCTACCTCGCCTCCTAGGTAGAGGTGTATGGGAGTCGCGACCCCTTGGCAGATGGGTAACATGACTTGTGGGTAAAGGGTACAACCTCTGCAGAGTGTAAAACTGGTATACTAGCCGAGCTCACGGTCATGAGTAGCTCAGGACTCTCCGATGATTAAATTATGGAACTTAAATTCAATTTTGTCATTTGCATATGCATGGGATTATTATTAATTTTGTTCTATTACATTATTTAAGGCTTGGTATTTACTTACATTTAGTAACTACTAATAAAATTTTGACCAACTACTTAAAAGCAATGCTCAGCTTTAACCCCTGTCATTGATTAGCCTTACACGTCACATGAATTCCCACCTTTGTGAGTTCATGTCCACTGGTTCCCCACAACTTGTTGAGCTATGATCATGTGTGAGCTCACACTTGCTGTCTCACACCCCCCACAGGAGAAGAACAGGTGGTTCAGGAGGAGCCACAAGGCAAGGAGTTTGATCTGATCTAGGTGGCGTTTCTCAGTTGACATTGGCGCCAACGACGATCCTTAGTTCGTTTTATATTTATTCTTTTATTTTGTAATAAGACTTCCGCTATGTAATAATACTCTTATGTTTTGTGACATTTATCTTTATACACTCTGTTATTATATATGTTGTCTTCTTGGCGCATGTATGAGGTGCACCTGGCTTTGTTCCTTAAAGCCGGGGGTGACAAGCGCGGGGACGGACGACGTGGGGACGGTCGGCGACGTGCGGGCAAGGCGGCGGACGGCGAAGGGGACGAACGTCGTCGACGTGCGCGAGGGCAGGGCGACGGACGACGCGCGGGGCGTGCAGCGGCGCGCGAAGGGGCTTGCGCGGGTCGCGGCACGGTGCAGGGCGCGGGCGGCGGCGCGGTGCAGGGCGGGCGCGACAGCGCAGGGGCAGGCGAGCTCGGGCGGCGTAGGGGCTGGGCTCGGGCGGCGCGCGCAGGGGCGGTCGTGGGCGCCGGCGCTGGGGCAGGGTGCGGGTGGCGGCGCAGGGGCGAGCGCCGGCGGCGGAGTAGGAGGCGGCGCCGTCGTTTTCTATTCGGGTGAGAGAGAGAGCAGAGAAACAACAGAGAAGAAGGGACCCAACAGTTTTGAAAAACATTATTTTCGGCGGCCAGGAACACCCTATTTTCGGTGGCTGTGTCAGAGGCCACCGAAAATAGCTCTATTTTTGGTGGCTGTGTCAGAGGCCGCCGAAAATAGGGCTATTTTCGGCGGCTATGTCAGATTGCCAAAAATAGGGTGTTAGTTTCGGCGGCCTCCCCCGCCGAAAATGACTGTAACTCTTGTTGTGCATCTCGCCAGCGTGGAGCTCGTTCGGGGCCGCGTACACCGTGCCGGTGTCGGGCAAGGCTAGCTCCTGCCTCCTCGGCGTGCATCACGGTCACCGCGACCGCGATCCCGTTCCCGGGTGCGCACGCCGTTACGGTGCGTTTTCCTTGCTGTTCTGCGAGTCACACGCACAGACCGCAAGAGGCGGCCGAGTCATCGGACGAGCCCTTCGATGTCCCAGTCATGCCGCCTTTCGAGTGCAAGCTCACCCAGCAGCAGCTGCCGGTGCACTTCCAGCGACCGTCTAACATCAAGGATGACATCCTTCGAGGGTAGCGGGAGTTCAACATGGGCGTGGATGGCATCGTCGTGAACAGCTTCGAAGAGCTGGAAGACGGCTCAGCCGCGCGGCTCGCGGCGGCCACGGACAAGGCCGTGCTCACCGTCGGCCCCGACTCAGGGTTTACCTTACCGGTAACGAAAAAAAAACAGACCTAACCGAGAAACTTGTTTCTCGGAATTCTCGATTTTTTTCGTTTTTTTCTCAAAAAAGACAAAATTTAGACAAAAAAAGTTCAATTTAATCATAAAAATGTAGATTATTTGTAAGTAATAGCTAAAAGAAGCATATGGTAGTATAGCCTAAAAACATAGCTGTAGGTTTGGATGAACTGAATTCAAGATCGATGAAAATTTCGTCCGATAAATAAAAAACCGGTCCCATCGATAAATGTGATTTTCAGTTTTCTCGAAATTTTTTCGCCGAGAATTTTCCCCCGTCTCATTGTGCGGTGCACGTGCACCTAGCCTACTCAGCCAACTTTTTTTATTTTAGCCTTTTTGGGTTCTTTTGCACAACTATGCCCTTTGCAGTTTTATTTTAAAAAATATAATGGACCCTAACCTCGGCGTTATCATCATTGGTGCCGAGGTAACGCACATCGACGTCAGTACCATTGGCGCCAACTTTTCCTACGTGGCAGCCGATGTGGCAAGTTCCAGGGGTCGGTACCATAGATCTTGGCGCCGACCCCCTGGATAACGCCGTCAAGGGGGGTCGGCGCCAAGATCTATGGCGCCGACCCCTTGGGACTTGCCATATTGCCTGCTACGTAGAAAAAGTTGGCGCCAATTATGTTGGCGTCATTATGTGTTACCTCGGCGCCAATGATGATGGCGATGAGGTCGGGACTCGGGATCCATTTTTGAAATGAAACAACAAAAGACATACTTATAAAAAAACTAAAAGCACTAAAATGCAAAAAAAAAAAAGTTGGCCTACTAGGCTACTCGACACGCGCGCCGGCGCCGAGTCGGATGAAGCGAGGCGGTGCGTGGCCGCGTGGGCCGTGGGGTGGCTGTGGCTGGACGCCAAGAAAGCCAAGTCTGTCCTTTAAGTCAGCTTCGGCAGCGACGGGCGCATGGCACCAGCGCAGCTGATGCAGCTCGGGCTGGCGGCTGGCCCTCGTCTGTCTCATGCACCTGGCCGGTGCTCTGGGTCATCAAGGGTGTAGATACTTTGCCCGACGACGTCAACGAGTGGCTACAGCACAACACCGATTCTGATGGGCACTCAGGGAGACGGTGTCTTGTAAAGTTGTAGTTCGCGGGTGGGCGCCGCAGGTCTAGAGCACCCGGCCGTCGGTGGATTTCTGACGTACTGCGGGTGGGGCGTGGCTGCGGGCGTGCCCATGGCCACCTGGCCTTTCTTCGCCGAGCAGTTCATGAACGAGAAGCTGATCGTCGACGTGCTACGGATCGGCGTCCGACGGCGCGACAAAGCCCACGAAGACTCTGCTGAACGGTGCCAAAGACGGCCGCGGCGAGGGGGAGGCGGTGGTGGGAACAGAGCAGGTGAAGAGGGCCCTAAACAAGCTCATAGATGGAGGAGCCGACGGGGAGGATCGGAGGAGCAAGGCCAAAGGCAAAGCTGCTTTGTTGGAGCGAGAATGGGAGGATCGTCGTATATGAATCTGGAGAATGGAGGATCGTCGTATATGCCAAAGGCCCTAAACAAAATACCTATGAATTCCGCCTGGATAACAATGTCTCATCTAAAACTAGCATCATTCATCGGCTACTCATCAGCCTAGCTACTTACTTCCTCAGCTAAGTACCTGTACCTGAGTGGGAACCATAGCGCCCACCAGGCCACCACCAACACCATCACACCGAGCTCGCGGTCGCGGAGTCCGTCCACGGGAAAATCCCCTGGCCCGGCCCAAGGACGTGCGAGGGATCGAAGCGGGCCTTCCGGGCCACGAACCGGTCCCAGGTCGCCCCGAAGTGGTCGCGCCAGCGCGCCGGCGACGGCTGCCGGGCCAGGTACTGCTTGGCGCCGAGGCGCCGGCAGGCCTCGTCGGCCAGCCGGCGGTGCTGCTCCAGGATCCCCTCCACGCAGGCCCGGCCGCACCGCGCCGGGTCCGTCGACCGGAGCACGCTGAAGACGTACATCACCCCGTCCGGCGCCGCGGGAACCACCGCCGACGCGTTGCCGTCCCACCTGAAACATTGCAGCGCGCGCGCGCACCAAGCGAAGATCAGCACTGGGCAGGCCGGGATGACGGCACAGTAGCAGCACCGATCCAGTCATAAAGCCATAAAGGATGCTCCCTGGTCCGAGTACAGTGTATGCAGCATCGC
Source organism: Zea luxurians (assembly GCA_029449295.1). NCBI lineage: Eukaryota > Viridiplantae > Streptophyta > Magnoliopsida > Poales > Poaceae > Zea > Zea luxurians. Next base: position 1,866,234 of record JAOPSE010000144.1, read on the forward strand.
CATAATGATAGTGCCATTGATGGTGATGCTTAAATGTGATCCCTACAACGCCTTTTTAAAATGGCAAAGAGGAGCCAGGTTCTAAAGGCTTCCGCTATCTGCTCGCTCCCGCGACAGGACAGAGGACAGAGACATTTGGACGAGACGGACAATACATACCACTTTTATTATTGGCAAATACGGTTGATCATTTACTCATTTTCCATATGTAAAATACATGGTCTGGTAAGGGTTGTGTATAAAATAAGAATGAGTGATGTTGGCTAAATAACGAATAACGTAATATGTATAGTATTTTATTTTTTGAGACATGCGAACAAAATTTTTCCAGTGTGTTCGATATAAAAAAAAACCGTATTCTAAAATTAGTATAGGCCGTATTTTAATACTTTGTATAGAATACGAAGTCTGGTAATACTGTTTATATATAAAGGACTGAATTTAGAGAATATATTGTTGGAGATGAAGAATATATATATATAATAATAATAATAATAAATTAAAGAATAGAGAATATTTGTTTAGTGGATGAAATTTGGGGAGGTTGATGGAGACAGCCTGTTGTCTGGAAAAGGCAGAACAACATCTGTTCAGCAGCTTCTGCGCCCCGGATCGTCAGCTCTGAAGGGGTCTTTTAGGAAATAGGAGAGAACCTATTTGACCAGCAGAAAAGTAGGCTGTACTACTGTACAAGCATCCTCTGCTAGTCTGATCAAGCCTGCGAATGTGACAACCCTCTGGCCTAGGCCTGCTAATCCCGAGTTCTGAACCTCACGAGCGCTTTCTTTCTAGCAGTAGCAGAGTCATCAGTCACGGAGGGCTTGAACGTGGCCGAAAAAGGACGTGGACACCCTAGGGTGCCACCAATGCACCATATTGGCAGTTGGCACTTGGCAGTGGTACTGAGACTGCGCTGCACAGATGAATACCCTCGCCAGTGGCTAGGTACGTAAGCAAGGCCATGCCACTGCACACACACAGCTCACGGCGTCACACTGTTTATACGTCACACCAACTGGGCAACCAAGCGCTGCGGCTTGCAAAAGGTAGCAGGCTAGGAGACTCCCAAAGCTAGAGACTCTTTGAGCTTTGAAATCTTTGCAGATCATCGTTAGCAGCCAAAGTTATTCGTACGGATTTTAAACAACCTAGCTCAAGTGTCAGCTAACTATTAGCTAGACTCTCAACTAAAAATTAGCTAGTACTCTAGGTTAGAACAACTAAAATCAGCTAAAACTTAGCAAAAGATAGTATTATCCCATGCAAAAGATAGTATTATCCCATGTCCTTTCAATGCGGCTCATACAGAGACACTATTAAAAACTAGTACTCCTTTCGTTCATAAATATATGACACTGTTGACTTTTTTAAAAAAAATTAACCATTCGTCTCATTCAAAAAACAATGAGTTATCATTTTTATGATTTGTTTTATTACTTAAGGTAGTTTGTGCTTGATTTAGAATCTTATATTTTTGAATAAATATTTTAAATAAGACGAGTGGTCAAAGTTTTCGAAAACAATCAGATAGTAGTATTTAGCTTCAAACAGCCCTAGCTAATAGTTAGTTGGTCTACTCTAGCTAACAATTTATTACTAGGCAACTATTAGCTCCAGGGCTTCTAAAAAAAGTCCATAGTAACTTGTAAGCAAAAAGGCCCACAAGGCTTGGAACGCAAATAGAGATGGCAACGGGTGCAAATACGTCGGGTTTTGTCATCTCAAACCCGTATCCGTGAAAAATATCTATACCCATTAAAAAAACACGTTCTCATGACGGGTTTGAAATTTTGCCCAAACCTGTACCCATCGGGTTAGCGGGTACCCATGGGTTACTCGCGGGTTTCATTTTCAATATATTTGTTCTTCTCATAATCAATAAGTATTGTAATAATTAATGAGATCATGGTCCAAAATTTATGTGATGAACAACGAGTTTATGATTTGGTATAAAAATTATTAGTAGATAGAATGATATACAAATAATAAGTTATATAATCAAGTGATCTTGTACTAAGTTATCCATCCACTATAAACCACATATATAACGCTAGTAAAAACTATAATAGCAAGCAAGCAACACTCTCACCAACTAATTATACATTCACCATTTGATAAAAGTTAGGAAGTAAACATGGACATAAAAAGTTTGTTGTTCGTTTATAAAATAAAATGACAATATGCAACTAGGTTTGGTTGGATTTAAAAAGCTCACGGGTTCACAGGTTTAGTTACTATATGAACAAACGCGTACCCATAAACCAGTCAGGTATTTATTCCTATTAACAAACTCATAGGTATACAAATTGATTCAAATCTGTACCCTAAAGCGGTAAAAATCAATCAGATTTCGAGTGCCAATTGACATCTCTAGACGCAAAGATGCTGTCCTGCTGGGGAAGGACGCGGGGCGTATGATGTGACCGCTACAGGCCCCTGTGGCTGAGAGAATCGGAGAGATGCCATGGCAATGGCATTGTCACAATTGGGCCAACATGTTGCGCCTGGTGTTGGCAGGCCATTTCTGTGAGGATAACGACGTGCCAAGAGTACGGAATGTGACACCATAGGATATTATTGTTCCGTATTTGTTTTTATATTTTTCTCTTTAAATTTAAATTAGATACGGATACTTTTATCGAGTTATGTGAGATGGGATTTAAATTAATATCGATGTCTTAAATACCTAACTTTGAGTATACGAATACAGATTGGACACTGAATAATTAGGTTTAGATACAGATTGGATGTGAGACGTTTTAGACGGATCGAATCCAAATACAAACGGATAATATTTGTGCTATTTATATCTCTAGCTAAGAGTAAAGGGTGAAGTAAAAAAAGAGAGAAAAGGTTCTGTTCTAGCTTAGAAAATTTTGGTGGAATCGATAAATTAAGTCATTATATACTTAAAAAATCATATAGCTAGAGTTGTAACCATTAGAAGATATTTAAGTAAGCTATTTTATTTATCATCTAGATAATATGTGTATTAAACTATTTAAATTTATATTATAAACAATAGCTCCACGCTAAAAACATGTAGCAGTTCTAAATACCCCGTAAAGGTAAGCCAAAACCTTACGCTAGGCACGCGCAGTTTGCAGTTGATGATGTATTGATGTGCAAACTGCCGTTTTCATAAATAACCCATAACAGAAAAGGCACGCGCTTTTGTCTCAAATTTGTAATTAGGAATACTCTACTCTGAGATTCCCTGCGGGTGAAAAGGCGATCACGCCAAGCCATCCAAACGATTTTTTATTAGGCAAATATTGCAGATTAATACTATTGTGATGTGGAAGGGACCCCTCTTTATGTACCAGCACGAGCAACTTCTTTCATGAACGAATACTATACTGTACTGTATAGCACGATGAAGAACAACTTTTATTCATGGCTAAGCTATCCTTAATAAGCCACTAACTAGTTCATGCATGCAACCGAACGTGCCTTTTTTCAAAAAAAAAAGAGAAAAATAGTGGATGTGGGTCACACCTGTCAGCGAGGAGTGGGTAGACGAGGACGGGCCCCTCGAACTCGAAGTCTCCCTGCGTGATTGTGTCCATGAGCAGGTCCTTGAAGCGCGCGACGCCATGCCTGGGCACGAAGAGGTTGAGCCAGGGGTGCGGCACGTCCCAGAGGCCCCGGCTCCTGAGGCTCTCCTCCTCCATCCGCACCCTGTTGAGGAAATCCAGGTAGGCCACCTGCACGCTGTACGCGTGGGGCCTCAGATAGCTCAGCTGCCCCGAGACCAGGTCCACAACCTGCAGAGGAAAATTCGGAGGCCACAAGCCCCGGTCGTCAACAATGGCCCTAGCTTCGCGCGGTTTACTGTTGACGACGCTAACGCGACTGGTTGCTGTTGCTGGTAGGAGTGGTATGTAGCTGTTGAGAGACTGACGTGATCAGCGGCGGAGTCTTGCTGTTGGAAGTCATGCACTGCGAACTCGATGCAGTAGTAGACGTTGCTGCTGCCGGCGCCGGAGGCGAAGTCCGGGCTGAAGTCGACCTGGGCGGGGAAGGCGACGGAGGAGCTGCGGAGGGACTGCTCGTTCAGGACCACGAACCCCTCCACGAAGTCCACCAGCTCCGGCATTGAGACCAGCAGCTCCTGGTCCTTGGTGAAGGCCTCGAAGCTGTCGTAGAAGGCCCTCACCCATCTCACCTAGTGATCAGTACCGCGACCAGAGGGAATGAACTAATTATCGCGACCAAGCTGTCGTAGAAGGCGTGTGCATGCATGTGTGTGTAGTGTACCTTGGGCGGAGCAAGCTGCAGCGGGATCCTTGCCCTGGTTATGATACCGAACTGGCCGAGCCCACCAAGAACGGCGAAGAAAAGCTCCGGGCTCTGGGTGGGCGAGCATGTCACCACCTCCCCTGTGCCTGCAACCGACGGGACAAACAACACATAAACAACAGCAAAGGAACAAAGGCCGCCACCGATCACCCGGCCGTATCCTTTTCTTAGTTTCTTTCTTCTTCCACCAAAGAAAACTAGAAAAGAGACCAATCAGGCGGGTGGCAGATGTGGTGCACACGCGAGCAGCGAGGCCGTGCGTATACTATACGTCCGGCGTAGCGTAGGTACCTGTGACCACCTCCAGCTGCAGCACGTTGCTGATCTGCGGGCCGTGCTTGAACGCCTGCCCGCTGATGCCGCCGTTCGACAGCGTCCCGCCCACGGTCAGGTACAGGTAGTCCGTCCACGACCGCGGCGCCAGCCCGGCCCTCAGGCACTCCTCCAGCACCTCCACCCACAGCGCGCCGCCGCCCACGTCCGCGTACGCCGCGCCGCCGTCCCCGTCCCCGTCCCCGCGCCGCACCACCTCCACGAGGCGCGGCAGGGCGCGCGTCTCCACCACAATGCCGCCGCGCGCCTGGGCCTGCCCGTGCAGCGAGTGCCCCGCGCCGCGCGCCGCCACGCCCGCCTTCGGGCGGCGGTCCGGCCCCGCGGAGGACAGCGCGCCCAGGAGCCGCGCGATGTCGGCGGGGGACCCGGGCTGCATCACCGCGACGGGCGCCTCGGAGACCACGGCGCCGAAGTCGTGCGCCGCGGAGGGCGTCGGATCCTGGAGCGCCACGGAGCCCAGCACGTCGGAGGGGCTCTGTATGAAGTTCGCCGAGGAGCAGAGCAGTAGGGCCACGGTGGCAGCGTACATGTACAGCACCTTGTTCAGCTCCATGTGGCTAGGCTAGCAATAGCTTGTTGGAGAGTTCACAGGGGCAGTATGCGCATTTGGTTGCCGCTTGCCGGTGGTCGGGACTCGGGACCAAGCTAGACGTACGGGAGAATAAGGTGGCGGCGTCCCAGTCAAGATCGATCCCTGGGTTCCCACAAGAACTGTGGACGGATGGAACAGGGAGAGGGAGAAGCAACGAGAGGCACCGGAGATAAGAGGGGTGACGGGGCAAAGACATGAAGCTCGCCGAGGAGTGCGTTTATTTATACATAGCCGGTGACCGGTGTCGTCGCTGCCGAGGCTGGGCCCCGAGAATCTAATGGAAACCGGGGTCGGAGTACGCGGGCCCGCGTTTTACTTGGCCTTCGCATTTCCGTGGTGATCGCTGATCTGGGGATATTAAACACGAAACATGTCTATATTGGAGGAGTGCCATGGAATAATCAGTAGATACACTGATGCTGATGGTCCGCCTCCTGCACGCTACTGGAATAGTAGTATTGGATATTTGAATAAGTAAGCAGCTAAATTTCATACACCGACCACCGTGTTCTTAATTTCTGCGGAGACCAGAACTAGACTAGTCTCTTCTTCGCTCATGGTAGCGACCAGGTGCCGGAAAGAGACGATTTTTTAACCTTTTAATTCTCTTTTATTCGAAAAAAATGTTTACATTCGATTCGAGTGCGTTTTATTGTATTTTTAAGCTATTATCTCAGCACAGTGAACCACGGCGTTAAAGTAAAACGCCTCAGCGTCGTTCGCAGTGGCACCGAGATGCATAGCGTGGTGATGCACATGGCGTTGGCACCGAGCCACCCGTAACATGTTTTATTCCTTTTTGTTTGAAGGCCATAGAAACAATCATACTATATTACAATATACTGTGTTTTATTTACGACGTACTGTATAATTTAATTATCACACTTAACTTTAGAAAAGGAAACTAAATGTATATCATGTATGTGCTAGAACCAGCATTTCACATGCACAATTACATAAAATAAAAAACATAACACATTGCTCGAATTAATATAAAACACAATAGTTATATTATAGACTAGTTTTTAAAACAATAAGGATTCAACATACACCATAGTTTTGAAATGACTCAAAAGTAAGCGACAACATATGATAGATTGTAACTTCACAAGCAAATGACCGAAAGCAATACCAGTCTAGAACTCCTACTTGTACTCCTCTAGAATATCATTCATACCTTGAGCAGACCCTGCATCGCAACAACATAGTTGTTGAAGAAAACAAGTGTAACAAGTTGTCGTTCTCAGCAAGTGCCCTATTTTGGCTAAAGTGGACTAGCAATATAATGGACTAGCTGGTATAGCATTACCGTTTACTTGGTCATATTTTTGTAGATTTCAAATGCGATTAACCCAAACCCATAGCCCATCTCCAATCAACATAAGAGATAAGTAAAAGTAAGTAACCATAAACTTCATCACAACACAACCATATGTGAAACATCTAATCATAGTTGAGAATTCTAGATTGCTAATGATCAAGAGCACTAGTTTTATTTAAACACACTGCATAAGTTGCACACTATTCCCCTAAGTCATGACCTTCCCCTAGTAAATGGGGTTAATTACTTTCCATTTATCCACTGCAAGTTGTGAGTCAAAGGGTTTCACTTTAGGACCTTTACATAGATTCTTAAAGCAATAGCACACCCATTTTATAGGTTACCACAACTGCATAAAACCACTTCCCTAGGCCAATGACTAATAAAATTAGTAAACAATACCATGCACACATCCCTAGTAGGATGTGCCTATACCTCGGTTCCCTCATACGACACGAAGACAAAGCATACTTCACTCTAGTTCCTCTAATTAGTCAGCAAATGATGTCCCACACCATCCTTATGGTTGCACTATCATCCCGGAGTGGTAATTAGTGAATTGGTCCTTATGATGAGGTGTTGGAACAATAGACCCCAAAAAACATCATGACCCAAACCTTAGGTAAACAAAGACAAGGTAAATTCAATTACTAATCAACCTTAAGTTGAGGTAGTCATATTGAGGGGAACCATGGATTTTAGTGTAGAAGTATATAAGTCAAAGAACACTTGCCACCTCAACTAGTTACTCAGGTTCTTTACAAGTACAGTTCTCCTGGTTCACGTACTGCTCCTCATATACACGATGTAAAACACACATGCAACATACTAGAAACAAAAGAACCATACACCAAACATTTCATATAGCAAAATCAAAGAGTTGCTATTCTACTATGCATAGTTTATGACATTCACAAGTTCAAGAATCACTTTATCTAGAGTTAAAATAGACAAAATGTGCATATATTAACTTAGCAATAGAAAAATTGTAATTAGATCAACTATGATAGGGGTTATAATTTTATGTAAGAAAATATATAATTTCTACTCCGGGGCTCGATAGGGGTATATCTGTGAATAGGAAAGATTGTAGGGGTAGAGGAAAATAAAACAATATTTAGATCAATGTGCTCATGGACCATGAGTTCATTTGTGAAAACCTAGGGTTTCTTTAGCAAAAGTCAACATGTTTTAGAAGACAAGAGAAAATGCTTTCTGTGTAGTTTTTTAAAGGACACCAAATAAAAGTCGGCTTGCACATGTTGCACAATTTTTAGCCGAGCACCATTGAGTTTGTGTGCACCGAATATGGTGCGCCAAACGTGTTTGATGTGATCCCTGATGGCCCACCGAACAGGACACTCAGAGAGCATATCAACCACACATTTTAGCTCAATAATGCATCAGATGTGTCATGTGTGGCATATGACATTATACTGGACATGACGCTTAGACAACTCTATAGTAAACATTTTGAATCTAGAATACTCAAAATGACTTACAATTCGAAACAGAGAAACTACTTGATAACATTATTTCTGATTCCTCACCTTTGGATATAGCTGAGTTCACCGCATTTTGGGAGAATATTGCACGTTTACAGCAGGATACCAAAGCACAAGAACAAATTAGTCAGAGGTATAATGCAATGGCACATACACCACTTGTAGTTAGGGGTGGTAATGGATCACGATTCGAATGTTTTTTTAGTAATTTATTTGAGCTATTAAATAATGTTAGTTTCATAATAAAACAAATAGAGCACAATCCGAATATAATCTAATTCTTAAATTTTATAGTGTAAAATTTAGAGTCTATTACCACACCAACCTGTAGTGGCTACCTCGTACAACTCTTGGGATGCATACAAGCCGAGGATAAATCCAATTTAGAGAGCGAGGCCGAGCCCAAACATTGTCTTTTTGCATGGATTGTAGCTATAATGTTTGTGTCTTTATGAATTATAGATGTAGCAGTCCAAACAACCGGCTTTAATCTGAAGCGAACATCCCTCACATGTGCAAAGGTTTTGGGAGAATATTGCACGTTTACAGCACGATACTCATTAAAGGAAATATGGAAACTCAAACCCCCTCACCGCATTTTGGGAGAATATTGCACATTTTGGGAGAATATTGCACGTTTACAGCAGGATACTCATTAAAGGATAGTCACTCACATGTGCAAAGGTTGTCCATTCAGGTCATAAGTGTGGGAAAAACTTTTTCTGGTCACAGGGAAACATGGTCTCCTTAGGGCTGATTTGGTGATCAGTGAAATGAAGGGATATATGGGAAATGAATCTTCTTCCTATTCAAAATTTGAATTGGAAAGAGAGTCCTTTCATATGGATCCACTTTATTTTTCTGGTCACTAAACCAGCCCTTACTTAAATTAGTTGGTTCCATCTACAGTTGGTGGGGAAAGACTAGAGCAGATGACGATAAACGTTTCATAAGGGATTTTGATGAGCTGTTGATATGGACCAACATCGTTTAGCCAGGTCAGACTATTCTCGAAATGCGTGACTTCTTCTTTTCGCTCCTTTTCTTTTGTCTTCTGGGTACCTATAGTTTGTTTGGTAGGTCGAGGTTGATCGGCTTGATGTAAGTAGCTATTTTGTTGTTATTGTTCATTTTCATTTTTTTTCAACCAATAAAAATACAGTAAAACTTTTGCCGTCCTTTGAAAAAAATAGCTCGTAATATCCAACCAGCCCTTGATACAAAGTTCATAGCCATGGCATGGTCCCGTATTTTCTGAGCTGTAGTTTAGAGTTAGCCACATCGGGAACGAGTAGTAGTTTGGAAACTCAAAGCCCCTCTGATAATCCATGGAATAAGGGGGAAATGAGTTCGTTTTCTCTCGACCCCATGGATTTTCGGATGAGATTTGAGTTTCCAAACTAGCCCTAAAATATACATCTTTAGGTTTTCTTTAGAACGTAGGAATTTATAGAAATTAGTTCAAAAAACACAGAAAAATCGTAGGATTCAAGAAATTATCCTTTGATCCAAAGGAGTCCTTTACTTGTTTCCTCTTGGCATGGACACAATATAGATTTGGCAAGGAGATCCTGTCCACAGTGGTCATTAACCCCGGTTTGAGCGGACAGGAAGCGATCAACTTGTACGTGTACAGCGTACCTGCCCTACGCCTGGCCGTGAGATCCATCATCCATGCTGTGTGCAGACGAAAACAAAATGCTTGGATGCGCTGAAAATCAGTGACAGTGCTACATACTGTACATGACATGACTACAACCTCTTGCAGGTTGCAAGTTGCGGAGCTGCGATGCGAACGCCGTCCTGTCAGTCAATGAGACCCGTGACGAGACGTCGCTTGGAACCTGTGTGTGAAGCAGCCGTGTCTCTGATCCGCGACTGGGCATCATCAGCGCATCGTTGTGCGCTGTATTTTGAACTCGAACGCTGAGACCGTGTGTGTTTACTGACGCACTGCGTGGCTCTGTTATTCATGTTTGCATGACTGTGCATCGTCTCTCGGGAACCTTTTACGCTGCCACTGTTTCACGAGCAAACAGGAAAATCTTGCAGCTTATCATGATTCATGTGTAAGGCCGAGGTGGCGAGGTAGATCAGCAATGCACGGACCGCCCGGCCACCGTGCCCGTGCAAGCACGCGCACGCGCGGCCAAGCGGCGGCGCAGATGCTGCGCTCGTGCGACGGCAGGCACGGCGGCGTAGAGCGAGAGCGTCTACTGCTATGGCAACCCCTTTGCGGTCGGATCAATCCGCAGACACATCTGCCCCTGCCCGTGCGGTGTATCAAGATCGATCCGGCGAGATCGTCTCTATCAGTGCAAGGCGCAGGACGGCAGGGATATCGCAAGGACAGGCGCTCGTGCGTGGCTGGCCGTGCACTGCCAAGTGTGGCTGCTAGATTGCTTGGTCACTCTGGTCGGCATGGAGCCGGCCGGCCTGGCCTCGCTGACGACGACCGCGCCCGATCCGCTTGCGGTTTCAGTCGTCGTCGCAGCCTGTCATCTCGCTTCGCTTGCTTGCCCGGCCGCTGGACGAGAGCGCAGGGTTCCATGAACTTTTCGAGCAAGCAAGCAAGCAGACATCCGCCCATGCGGGCTCGCGATCTTTGCGCAGAGATTGGGCGCTCTCGCCTCTGTCTGGACTCACGAGTAGCAGCAGGTCGTAGAAGCTGCCAAAATTTAGCTGTGTAAAGGCGCCCGCCCATGTTCATGCCGCCACAGTACTGGCCTATCTGTCGATGACAGCACATATTACACTGTTACGTATTAGACATGGTTTGGCAAATAAATAAGTTACGACCTTTTTGCGACATATATAGGAATTTGGTTGGTATAAATTACACGAAAGTTTGATATTAATCATGTTGGAACTTGCGCTTCCGTGCAAGATGATCCAACGGGGGCGAGAAAGATGTGAACACGGTTTAACTCGAGACAGCAATTGCTCTGTTAATCCAGCCTCTCAAGGGCACTGTACGAGATATTTATAGGTGCCTGAGTGCCCAACGTCTCGATGTAAGGACGCATGTACCCTCAGACACCTGGACTATCCTTGGAATATTCCCGTAAAGGAGGGTTACTGTCGGCATTTCGGACCCGGGGGACCCTCAACCGGACCGACTAGTGAATTTTAGTGCCGCGTGCCCTTGTCCAGATGGATTGATGCAAGATGGAACACAAGACTCCCACCAGGGCGAGTGAATTGATGGACATCGCCACCAAGTTCGCCTCTGGTCAGGAGACGGTCGAAGCCATCTTCCGGAAGAACAAGCAGTCTCAGGGAGGATAGAAGGAAGACGCCCCCGAGGTATCCGCCCAGCGTGGCGCGAAGAAGAAGGCAGAGAAGAAGGCGCAAGCGAAGCGCAACGCCGTCGACACGGATCTCGTCGCTGCTGCCGAGCACAGGAACCCTCGGAAGCCTTCTGGAGGGGCCGGCGCGTTCGACAAGATGCTCAAGGAGTCGTGCCCCTGTCACCTGGGTCCCGTCAAGCACACCCTTAAACAGTGCGACATGCTCCGGCGCGACTTCAACAAGGCTGGACCCTCGGCAGAAGGTGGCAAAGACCAAGGCAACAAAAGGGGGGCGACAAGGAAGAGGAGTTCCCGGAGGTCCGCAACTGCTTCATGATCTACGGCGGACAGGTGGCGAACGCCTCGGCTCGGCACCGCAAGCAGGAGCGTCGGGAGGTCTGCTCGGTGAGGGTGGCAGCGCCAGTCTACCTAGACTGGTCCGATAAGCCTATCACCTTCGACCAAGGCGACCACCCCGACTTCGTGCCGAGCCCAGGAAGGTACCCGCTCGTCGTCGACCCGATCATCGGCAACGTTAGGCTCTCCATGGTCCTCATGGACGGAGGCAGTAGCCTCAACATCATTTACGCCGAGACCCTAGAGCTCTTGGGGGTTGATCAGTCCGAGGTCCGGGCTGGTGCAGCACCCTTCCACGGGATCGCACCCGGAAAGCGTATCCTGCCCCTCGGACAGGTTGACTTGCCCGTCTGCTTCGGAACTCCCTCCAACTTCCGAAAGGAAACCCTCACCTTCGAGGTAGTTGGGTTCCGAGGGACCTATCACGCGGTGCTGGGAAGACCATGCTACGCCAAGTTCATGGTCATCCCCAACTACACCTACCTCAAGCTCAAGATGCCTGGCCCCAAGGGAATCATCACCGTCGGACCCACGTACCGCCACGCTTACGAGTGCGACGTGGAATGTGTGGAGTACGCCGAGGCCCTCGCCGAGTCCGAAGCCCTCATCGCCGACATGGATTGCCTCTCCAAGGAGGCACCCGACGCGAAGCGGCACGTCGGCAACTTCGAGCCGGTCGAGGCGGTCAAGTCCGTCTCACTCGACCCCAGTCACGACGCCGGCAAGAAAGTCAGGATCGGCTCCGAGCTCGACCCCAAATAGGAAGCAGTGCTCGTCGACTTTCTCCGCGCAAACGCCGAAGTTTTTGCTGTGTGGGGCCTGGACCTCGTCGATCCACTTGGAGAATTTGTCGATGGCAACCAGCAGGTACGTGAAGCCCCCGGGTGCCTTCTGCAAGGGATCGACGATGTCCAGGCCCCACACAGCGAAAGGCCAAGTGATAGGTATCGTCTGCAGGGCTTGAGCGGGCAGGTGCGTCTGTCTCGCGTAGAATTGACACCCTCGGCAGGAGCGTACAAACCTAGTGGCGTCGGCCACCGCGGTTGGCCAGTAGAACCCTTGTCGGAAGGCGTTTCCCATGAGGGCTCGAGGTGCTGCATGGTGACCACAAGCCCCCGAGTGTATTTCTTGTAACAGCTCTTGTCCTTGGGCAATGGATATGCATCGTTGGAGAATGCCTGAGGGGCTGCAGTGGTATAGCTCCTTTTCATCACCCAGTAAAACGAACGACTTGGCGCGTCGAGCCAGTCGCCGAGCTTCGGCCTTGTTGAGGGGCAGCTCTCCTCGGAGGAGATATTCCAGGTACGGGGTCTGCCAGTTTGGGACCGTGTGACCCCATTCCGCTCCACCTCGACGCGCAGAGCCTCACCCTCGGCGGCCGAGGCCTCCTCGGGCTCGGGCGCGTCGTCGATTTTGACGGATGGCTGACATATATCCTTGGAGAAGACGTCCGGAGGAACCGTCGTTCGCCCCGAGGCTATTTTCGCCAGCTCATCTGCGGTTTCATTGTACCGTCGAGCAACATGGTTGAGTTCCAGCCCGTAGAACTTATCTTCCAAGCGCCAAACTTCGTCGCAGTAGGCCTCCATTTTTTGGTCACGGCAGTGGGAGTTCTTCATGACCTGGTCAATGACGAGCTGCGAGTCGCCACGAGCGTCGAGGCGCCGAACCCCTAGCTCGACGGTGATGCGTAGGCCATTAACTAAGGCCTCATACTCAGCCACGTTGTTTGACGCTGGAAAATGGAGGCGCAGTACGTAGCGCACATGTTTCCCGAGGGGTGAGATGAAGAGCAAGCCAACACCTGCTCCTGTCTTCATTAACGACCCATCGAAGTACATGGTCCAAAGTTCAGGCTGTATTGGGGCTATCAGCAACTGGGTGTGAGAGCACCTAGAGGGGGGGGGGGTGAATAGGTGATCCTATAAAAACTTGAAACTTAAAGCCACAAAACTTGATTAAGAGTTAGTAGACTAAATAGCGAGCTCTTGTGAACACAAGTATCACAGAAAAGCAATCACAAAAGACACGCGAGTTATCCCGTGGTTCGACAAGTACAACACTTGTCTACCTCCACATTGTGGCGTCCCAATGGACGAGAGTTGCACTCAACCCCTTTCAAGCGGTCCAAAGACCCACTTGAATACCACGGTGTTTCTCTTTGTTTCATTATATCCCGTTCGCGAGGAATCTCCACAACTTGGAGCCTCTCGCCCTTACAATTTGATAATCACAAAGAAGCACAGAAGTAAGGGTGGGAAAAGCAACACACACAAGACTCAAAGCAAGAGCACAAACACGCACACTAGCCAACAACTTGACCTCAAAGTTCACACACGGAGTTCTCGACTCAGAAGGAGCTCAAATTGCTATCACAACGAATCAAATGCGCTAGAATGGAGTCTTGGTGCTTAGGGATGATCAAAGAATGCTTGGTGTTCTCCTCCATGCGCCTAGGGGCCCCTTTTATAGCCCCGAGGCAGCTAGGAGCCGTTGGAAGCAATCCAGGAAGGCAATACTTGCCTTCTGTTGGGTGGTGCACCGGACAGTCCGGTGCACCATCGGACATCCACAGTTCACTGTCCGGTGCAGATTGCTTTCCTAAATTGGCGCAGCCGACCGTTGAAGATTTGGAGCCGTTGGCGCACCGGACACTGTCCGGTGCACACTGGACAGTCCGGTGTCCCCATCCGACCGTTGGCTCGGCCAAGCGCGGATTGCACGACCGACCGTTGGCGCGCCCGACCGTTGGCTCACCGGACAGTCCGATGAATTTTAGCCGTACGCTGTTGACTGTTTCCCGAGAGCGGCGACTTCGCCGTAGACGACTCACCGGACAGTCCGGTGCACCACCGGACAGTCCGGTGATTTATAGCCGTACGCCGCCGTCGAGACCCGAGAGTAGGCTGTTCATCGGGACTGGTCCTGGCACACCGGACACTGTCCGGTGCACCATCGGACAGTCCGGTGCACCCAGACAGAGCAGCCTTTTGGCTGAGCACAGCCAACTTATCTCCACAGTGATTTCTCCTGTTTCTAGCACTTAGACACAATACATTAGTCTTCAAAGCAATGTACTAAGTCTAGAAACATACCTTTAATCTTGATTTGCACTTCTTGAGTCTTTGGCACAAATATCACTCAAGCCATTTGTGTGTAGCACTTAATCACCAAAATCTTATAGAAATGGCCCAAGGGCAAATTTCCCTTTCAATCTCCCCCTTTTTGGTGATTTATGCCAACACAACAAAAAGCAACTAAAAGAAGTGCAACATCAATGCAAACGAGAACAAAAATTTGTTTTTGATTCAAATTTGGCATATTTGGATCATCCTTTGCCACCACTTGGTTTGTGCAAATCAAACTCAATTTCCTATCTCTAAGTCAAAATCACTTGTTGAGGCATAGAGAGAGGTATTCCAAGAGAAATTGATCAAAGATTCAAAAACTCCCCCTTTTTCCCATAATCAAACATTCTCCCCACAAGAGACCAACTTTTGACAATAAGAGACAATAAGAGTATTTTGACAAAACAAAAACTCTAACTCTACTATTTTCAAAATTCTCAAGTGGTAGCTGATCCATTTCTTGCTTTGGCCTTAATTTCTCCCCCTTTGGCATTAAGCACCAAAACGGGATCATTATTGGCCCAAAAACCCTATTGCCTCACCAAAATCTTCAAATAAGAGTAAAAAGGCAATAAGAGCACGAAGATGAACTTGGAGTAAATTACCCTCTCATCGGAGTGCAGTGGAAGTCTTGCATGGTCCAAGTTCACCTTTTCCCTTCCAATCCTCCTTTGAGACTAATTTAAGAAAACTCAAGCACACGGTTAGTCTCAAAGGGTCAAGTTGTAGCATTTCTCCCCCTAAGTATGTGCATCATTCACACATGGACTTGTGAGGTCCGGGGATCCCTTGCACAACTTGAGCACCATAAATAAGCAACAAAATGCATAAAGGAACATGATCAAAGGCATAAAACACATGTATGCTCTATATCAATCCAAGTTACGCGAATCTAAGACATTTAGCTCACTACGCAGCCTGCAAAAGGTCTTCTCATCTAGAGGCTTGGTAAAGATATCGGCTAGCTGGTTCTCGGTGCTAACATAAACCACTTCGATATCTCCCTTTTGCTGGTGGTCTCTCAAAAAGTGATGCCGGATGTCTATGTGCTTTGTGCGGCTGTGTTCAACAGGATTGTCCGCCATGCGGATTGCACTCTCATTGTCACATAGGAGTGGGACTTTGCTCAGATTGTAGCCAAAGTCCTGGAGGGTTTGCCTCATCCAAAGTAGTTGCGCACAACACTGTCCTGCGACAACGTACTCGGCCTCAGCGGTGGATAGGGCAACGGAAGTTTGTTTCTTAGAACTCCAAGACACCAGGGACCTTCCTAGGAATTGGCACGTCCCAGATGTACTCTTCCTATCGACCTTACATCCAGCATAGTCGGAGTCTGAATATCCAATCAAGTCAAAGGTAGACCCCTTTGGATACCAGATCCCGAAGCAAGGCGTAGCAACTAAATATCTAAGAATTCGCTTAACGGCCACAAGGTGACACTCCCTTGGGTCGGATTGAAATCTAGCACACATGCATACACTAAGCATAATATCCGGTCTACTAGCACATAAATAAAGTAAGGACCCTATCATAGACCGGTATGCCTTTTGATCAACGGACTTACCTCCTTTGTTGAGGTCGACATGTCCGCCAGTTCCCATTGGAGTCTTTGCGGGCTTGGCGTCCTTCATCCCAAACCGCTTGAGCAAGTCTTGCGTGTACTTCGTTTGAGAGATGAAGGTGCCTTCCTTGAGTTGCTTCACTTGGAACCCAAGGAAGTAGTTCAACTCGCCCATCATTGACATCTCGAATTTCTGAGTCATCACCCTGCTAAACTCTTCACAAGACTTTTGGTTTGTAGAACCAAATATTATGTCATCGACATAAATTTGGCACACAAATAGATCACCATCACAAGTCTTAGTAAAAAGAGTTGGATCGACTTTCCCAACCTTGAAAGCATTAGCAATTAAAAAGTCTCTAAGGCATTCATACCATGCTCTTGGGGCTTGCTTAAGTCCATAGAGTGCCTTAGAGAGCTTACACACGTGGTCGGGGTACCGTTCATCCTCAAAGCCAGGGGTTGCTCCACGTACACCTCCTCCTTGATTGGCCCGTTGAGGAAAGCGCTCTTCACGTCCATTTGGAACAACCTGAAAGAATGGTGAGCGGCATAGGCTAACAAAATACGAATCGACTCTAGCCTAGCCACAGGAGCAAAAGTCTCCTCAAAGTCCAAACCTGCGACTTGGGCATAACCTTTTGCCACAAGTCGAGCCTTGTTCCTTGTCACCACCCCGTGCTCGTCCTGTTTGTTGCGGAACACCCACTTGGTTCCCACAATGTTTTTCTTGGGATGTGGCACCAGTGTCCAAACTTCATTTCACTTGAAGTTGTTGAGCTCTTCCTGCATGGCCAACACCTAGTCCGGATCTAGCAAGGCCTCTTCTACCCTGAAAGGCTCAATAGAAGAGACAAAAGAGTAATGCTCACAAAAATTAGCTAATCTAGATTGAGTGGTTACTCCCTTGCTAATGTCACCCAAAATCTGGTCGACGAGATGATTCCTTTGAATCATCACTCGAACTTGAGTTAGAGGGGCCCGTGATACTTCTTCCTCCTCAACTTGGTCTTCTTGTGCTCCCCCTTGATCACACGCCTCCTCTTGAGGAACCTGTTCATCATCTTGAGTTGGGGGATGCACCATTGTTGAGGAAGAAGGTTGATCTTGCACTTGGTGTTCCTGTGGTTGCACATCTCCAATCGCCATGGTGCGAATTGCGTCCGTTGGAACATCATCCTCATCTACATCATCAAGATCAACTTGCTCTCTCGGAGAGCCATTAGTTTCATTAAATAAAACGTCACTAGAGACTTCAACCAAACCCGATGATTTGTTGAAGACTCTATACGCCTTTGTATTTGAGTCATAACCTAACAAAAACCCTTCTACAGCTTTGGCAGCAAATTTTGAATTTCTACCTTTCTTCACCAGAATGTAGCATTTACTTCCAAAAACTCGAAAATAAGAAACGTTGGGTTTGTTACTGGTTAGAAGCTCGTATGACGTCTTCTTGAGGAGGCGATGAAGGTAGACCCGGTTTATGGCGTGGCAAGCTATGTTCACAGCTTCTGACCAAAACTGCTCGGGCATCTTGAATTCTCCAAGCATCGTCCTCGCCATGTCTATAAGCGTCCTATTCTTCCTCTCTACCACACCGTTTTGCTGTGGTGTGTAGGGAGCGGAGAACTCGTGCTTGATCCCTTCATCCTCAAGAAACTCCTGCACTTGCAGGTTCTTGAACTCGGGCTTGCACTTCTAATCTTTTTCACCTTGAGCTCAAACTCGTTTTGAGCTCGCCTTAGAAAGCGCTTGAGGGTCCCTTGGGTTTCTGATTTATCCTGCAAAAAGAATACCCAAGTGAAGCGGGAAAAATCATCAACAATAACAAGACCATACTTACTTCCCCCGATGCTAAGGTAGGCGATGGGTCCGAAGAGGTCCATATGCAGTAGCTCCAGAGGTCTTGATGTAGTCATCACATTCTTGTTGTGATGAGCGCTTCCCACCTGTTTACCTGCTTGACAAGCTACACAAGGTCTATCTTTTTCGAAAGTTACGTTTGTTAGACCTAACACATGTTCTCCCTTTAGAAGTTTGTGAAGGTTCTTCATCCCCACATGTGCTAGACGGCGATGCCACAGCCAGCCCATGCTAGTCTTAGCGATTAAGCATGCATCTAGATCGGCCTCCTCCTTTGAAAAATCAACTAAATAGAGTTTGTTGTCTAGTACACCCTTAAAAGCTAATGAACCATCACTCCTTCTAAAGGCAGACACATCTACATTTGTAAATATGCAATTGTAACCCATATTACATAATTGACTAACGAACAACAAGTTATACCCGAGCGATTCTACTAAAAACACATTAGAAATGGGATGCTCGGATGAAATAGCTATCTTTCCTAGTCCTTTAACCTTGCCTTGATTCCCGTCACTGAATATGATTGAGCCTTGGGAATCTTTGTTCTTGACGTAGGAGGTGAACATCTTCTTCTCCCCCGCCATGTGGTTTGTGCATCCGCTGTCGATAATCCAGCTTGAGCCCCCGGATGCATAAACCTGCAAGGCAAATTAGGCTTGGGTTTTAGGTACCCAACTCTTGTTGGGTCCTACAAGGTTAGTAATAACAGCCTTAGGGACCCAAATGCAAGTTTTGTCTCCCTTGCATTTGACCCCCACCTTTTTAGCAACCACCTTTTTATTTTTGCATGACAGTACAAATTTAGCATTGCAAGCATGAAAGACAGTGGTAGATCCATTATACACTTTCCTAGGAGCATGAGACACAAAATTCCTCCTAGATCTACCAGTAAAGTTTGAACTTGAAGCAATCATGGCATGAGAGTCAAAAGCATTATAACTTCTATTATAATGAACATTTCTAGAATATTTCCTATCATGATACAAGAAAGCATGATTCCTTTGCCATTAGGCAAGTGTGGCGCTCGTTGGGGAAGAGCGATGATTTGTTGAAGGCCGAGGCGGCGAGTCCCTCGTCGTCGGAGTCAGACGATGAACAATCCGAGTCCCACTCTTTGTCGAGGTGTGCCTCGCCCTTCGCCTTCTTGTAGGCCTTCTTCTTTTCCCTCTTCCCGCCTTTCTCTTGTTCCTGGTCATTAGTGTTGTCGGGACAATTTGCTATAAAATGACCATACTTACCACACTTGAAGCAGGAGCACTTCCCCTTTGTCTTGTTCTTGTTGGGATGCTCCTTGCGACCCTTTAGCGCCGTCTTGAAGCGCTTGATGATGAGGGCCATTTCTTCCTCATTAAGCCCGGTCGCCTCGACTTGTGCCACCTTGCTAGGTAGTGCCTCCCTGCTACTTGTTGCTTTGAGAGCAACGGTTTGAGGCTCGTGGATTGGCATTGGGCCATTTAGCGCCTCATCAACATATCTCGCCTCCTTGATCATCATTCGCCCGCTTACAAACTTCCCAAGTATTTCCTCGGGCGTCATCTTGGTATACCTAGGATTTTCATGAATAGAGTTTACAAGATGAGGATCAAGGATAGTGAAGGACCTTAGCATTAGCCGGACGACGTCGTGGTCCGTCCATCTCGTGCTTCCATAGCTCCTTATTTTGTTGACCAGGGTCTTGAGCCTGTTGTATGTTTGGGTTGGCTCCTCCCCCCTGATCATTGCGAACCTTCCTAGTTCGCCCTCCACCAACTCCATCTTGGTGAGCATGGTGACATCATTTCCCTCATGCGAGATCTTGAGGGTGTCCCAAATCTGCTTGGCGTTATCCAAGCCGCTCACCTTATAGTACTCTTCCCTGCAAAAGGATGCTAAAAGAACAGTGGTAGCTTGTGCATTTTTGTGAATTTGTTCATTAATAAACATGGGATTATCCGTACTACCAAATTGCATTCCATTCTCTACTATCTCCCATATACTTGGATGAAGAGAGAACAAGTGGCTACGCATTTTGTGACTCTAAAATCCATAGTCCTCTCCATCAAAGTGTGGAGGTTTACCAAAAGGAATGGAAAGCAAATGTGCATTTGAATTATGCGGAATACGAGAGTAATCAAATGAAAAGTTTGAGTTGACCGTTTTCTTTTTCTCGTAGTCGTCGTCGTCCTTTTGGGAAGAAGAAGACTCGTCGCTGTCGTAGTAGACTATCTTCTTGATGCGCCTCTTCTTCTTCCCTTCTTTCTTTTTGTGACTCGAGCCAAAGTCGGTGGGCTTATCGTCTCTTGGCTCGTTGAAGGTGGACTCCTTCTCCTTATCGTTGACCACCATCCCCTTTCCCTTAGGATCCATCTCTTCGGGCGATTAGTCCCTTGCGTGAAGAGAACGACTTTGATACCAATTAAGAGCACCTAGAGGGGGGGTGAATAGGTGATCCTGTAAAAACTTGAAACTTAAAGCCACAAAACTTGATTAAGAGTTAGTAGACTAAATAGCGAGCTCTTGTGAACACAAGTATCACAGAAAAGCAATCACAAAAGACACACGAGTTATCCCGTGGTTCGACAAGTACAACACTTGTCTACCTCCACGTTGTGGCGTCCCAATGGACGAGGGTTGCACTCAACCCCTTTTAAGCTGTCCAAAGACCCACTTGAATACCACGGTGTTTCTCTTTGTTTCACTATATCCCGTTCGCGAGGAATCTCCACAACTTGGAGCCTCTCGCCCTTACAATTTGATGATCACAAAGAAGCACAGAAGTAAGGGTGGGAAAAGCAACACACACAAGACTCAAAGCAAGAGCACAAACACGCACACTAGCCAACAACTTGAGCTCAAAGTTCACACACGGAGTTCTCGACTCAGAAGGAGCTCAAATTGCTATCACAACGAATCAAATGCGCTAGAATGGAGTCTTGGTGCTTAGGGATGATCAAAGAATGCTTGGGTGTACTCCTCCATGCGCCTAGGGGTCCCTTTTATAGCCCCAAGGCAGCTAGGAGCCGTTGGAAGCAATCCAGGAAGGCAATACTTGCCTTCTGTCGGGTGGCGCACCGGACAGTCCGGTGCACCACCGGACATCCACAGTTCACTGTCCGGTGCAGATTGCTTTCCTAAATTGGCGTAGCCGACCGTTGAAGATTTGGAGCCGTTGGCGCACCAGACACTGTCCGGTGCACACTGGACAGTCCGGTGTCCCCATCCGACCGTTGGCTCGGCCAAGCGTGGATTGCGCGGCCGACCGTTGGCGCGCCCGACCGTTGGCTCACCGGACAGTCCGGTGTCTCACCGGACAGTCCAATGAATTTTAGCCATATGCTGTTGACTGTTTCCCGAGAGTGGCGACTTCACCGCAGACGACTCACCGGACAGTCCGGTGCACCACCGGACAGTCCGGTGATTTATAGCCATACGCCGCCGTCGAGACCCGAGAGTAGGCTGTTCATCAGGACTAGTCCTGGCACACCAGACACTGTCCGGTGCACCCAGACCGAGCAGCCTTTTGGCTGAGCACAACCAACTTATCTCCAAAGTGATTTCTCCTGTTTCTAGCACTTAGACACAATACATTAGTCTTCAAAACAATGTACTAAGTCTAGAAACATACCTTTAATCTTGATTTGCACTTCTTGAGTCTTTGGCACAAATATCACTCAAGGCATTTGTGTGTAGCACTTAATCACCAAAATCTTATAGAAATGGCCCAAGGGCACATTTCCCTTTCAGGGTGTCAGTCCATTCAGCCAGGAAGTCGGCCAAGACTTGGGATTTTATGGCCTTCCGAGGGGCAAATGAAAGTGTTTCGCCCATGAGTTCCACTGCCCATTTCGCTATCCTAACCGAGGCCTCCCGACTCTGGATGATTTCTCCCAGGGGGAAAGATGACACCACAGTAACCGGATGAGACTCGAAGTAGTGTCGCAGCTTCCGCCGTGTCAGAATCACTGCGTAGAGCAGCTTCTGGATTTGCGGGTAGTGGACTTTGGTCTCGGATAGCACTTCGCTGATGAAGTAGACTGGCCTCTGGATGAGCAGTGCGTGCCCTTCTTCTCGTCTCTCGACTATGACCGCAGCGCTAACCACCTGAGTGGTTGTGGCAACGTAAATTAAGAGGGCTTCTTCCGTAGCGGGGGGCACCAAGATGGGCGCATTAGTAAGGAGCGCCTTTAAGTTTCCAAGGGCTTCTTCGGCCTCGGGGGTCCAAGTGAAGCACTCGACCTTCCTTAAGAGGCAGTACAAGGGCAACCCTTTCTCACTGAGGCGCGAGATGAAGCGGCTCAGAGCCGCAAGGCATCCCATGACCCTTTGTACTCCTTTCAAATCTTTGATGGGCCCCATGTTGGTGATGGCCGCGATTTTCTCCGGGTTGGCTTCGATTCCTCGTTCAGAGATGATGAACCCTAAGAGCATGCCTCGGGGGACTCCGAAGACACACTTCTCAGGATTGAGTTTTACGCTCTTCGCGTTCAGGCAGCTGAATGTTGCCTCAAGGTCAGAGAGGAGGTCGGAGGCTTTCCTTGTTTTGACGACGATGTCATCAACGTAAGCCTCGACCGTCCTGCCGATGTGTTCTCCGAACACATGGTTCATGCACCTCTGGTAGGTGGCACCTGCATTCCTCAAGCCAAATGGCATTGTAGTGTAACAATACATGCCAAAAGGTGTGATAAAAGAAGTCGCGAGCTGGTCAGACTCTTTCATCTTGATTTGGTGATAGCCTGAGTAGGCATCGAGGAAAGACAGGGTTTTGCACCCAGCAGTGGATTCCAAAATTTGATCGATGCGAGGCAGAGGGTAGGGAACCTTCGGACATGCTTTGTTTAAACCAGTGTAGTCTACGCACATCCTCCACTTCCCACCCTTTTTCTTGACAAGCACAGGGTTGGCTAACCATTCGGGATGGAATACCTCTTTGATGAACCCTGCAACCATCAGCTTGTGGACCTCCTCGCCTATGGCTCTGCGCCTCTCTTCATCAAAACGGCGCAGGGACTGCTTCATAGGTCGGGCTCCAGCTCGGATGTCCAGTGAGTGCTCGACGACATCCCTCGGTATGCCCGGCATGTTTGAGGGACTCCACGCAAAAACTTCGGCGTTTGCATGGAGAAAGTCGACGAGCACTGCTTCCTATTTGGGGTCGAGCTCGGAGCCAATCCTGACTTTCTTGCCGGCATCGTGGCTGGGATCGAGAGAGACGGACTTGACTGTCTCGGCCGGCTCGAAGTTGCCGACGTGCCGCTTCGCGTCGGGCGCCTCCTTGGAGAGGCAATCCATGTCGGTGATGAGGGCTTCGGACTCGGCAAGGGCCTCGGCGTACTCCACGCATTCCACGTCGAACTCGTAAGCGTGGCGGTTCGTGGGTCTGACGATGATGATTCCCTTGGGGCCAGGCATCTTGAGCTTGAGGTAGGTGTAGTTAGGGATGGCCATGAACTTGGCGTAGCATGGTCTTCCCAGCACCACATGATAGGTCCCTCGGAACCCAACTACGTCGAAGGTGAGGGTTTCCTTTCGGAAGTTGGAGGGAGTTTCGAAGCAGACGGGCAAGTCAACCGGTCCGAGGGGCAGGATACGCTTTCCGGGTGCGATCCCGTGGAAGGGTGCTACACCAGCCCGGACCTCGGACTGATCAACCCCCAAGAGCTCTAGGGTCTCGGCGTAAATGATGTTGAGGCTGCTGCCTCCGTCCATGAGGACCTTGGAGAGCCTAACGTTGCCGATGATCGGGTCAACAACGAGCGGGTACCTTCCTGGGCTCGACACGAAGTCGGGGTGGTCGCCTTGGTCGAAGGTGATAGGCTTATCGGACCAGTCTAGGTAGACTGGCGCTGCCACCCTCACCGAGCAGACCTCCCGGCGCTCCTGCTTGCAGTGCCGAGCAGAGGCATTCGCCACCTGTCTGCCGTAGATCATGAAGCAGTTGTGGACCTCCGGGAACTCCTATTCCTTGTTGCCCCCTTGTTGTTGCCTTGGTCTTTGCCACCTTCTGCCGAGGGTCCAGCCTTGTTGAAGTAGCGCCGGAGCATGTTGCACTCTTCAAGGGTGTGCTTGATGGGACCCCGATGATAGGGGCATGACTCCTTGAGCATCTTGTCGAACGCGCTGGCCCCTCTAAGAGGCTTCCGAGGGTTCCTGTGCTCGGCAGCAGCGACGAGATCCGTGTCGACGGCTTTGCGCTTCGCTTGCGCCTTCTTCTTGGCCTTCTTCTTCGTGCCATGCTGGGCGGACGCCTTGGGGGCGTCTTCCTTCTGTCCTCCCTGAGACTGCTTGTCCTTCTGGAAGATGACTTCGACCGCCTACTGACCAGAGGCGAACTTGGTGGCGATGTCCATCAATTCGCTCGCCCTGGTGGGAGTCTTGCGTCCTAGCTTGCTCACCAAGTCTCGGCATGTGGTGCCAGCGAGGAAAGCCCCGATGACATCCGAGTCGATGATGTTGGGCAGCTCGGTGTGCTGCTTCGAAAACCTCCGGATGTACTCTCGCAGGGATTCCCCTGGCTGCTGGCGGCAGCTTCGGAGATCCCATGAGTTCCCAGGGCGCACGTACATACCCTGGAAATTTCCAGCGAAAGCCTTGACCAGGTCGTCTGAGTCGGCGATCTGCACAGGAGGCAGATGCTCCAGCTAGGCCCGAGCAGCGTCGGAGATGAAAAGGGGGAGGTTGCGGATGATGAGGTTGTCATCGTCCGCCCCTCCCAACTGGCATGCTAGCCGGTAGGCCGCAAGCCACAACTCTGGCCTTGTCTCCCCTGAGTACTTGGTGATGGTAGTCAGGGCTTGGAACCGGGCCGGGAACGACGCTCTTCGTATGGCCCGGCTGAAGACTCGCGGACCCGGTGGCTCAGGTGAGGGGCTTCGATCCTCCTCACTGTCATAGCGTCCCCTGCGCCTGGGATGGTAGCCTCGCGCACCTTCTCCTCGAGGCAGGCTCGACGGTGGCGGCGGTGTTGCTCGGCGCCGAGGCGATCCAGGGCTGCAGGCGTCCTGTCCCGTGTGCGCTCGGTGTGGACCGAGGCCTCCCACATGTGTCGGGAGGGCACTGCGCGATGCTCCGAGGGGTCTCCTAGCCTTCGGGAGGCAGAGCTCTCGGCTTGTCGGACAGCGGCGTCTTCCAGGTGGCCCTTGAGCTCGCCCTGGATATGTCGCCCTTCGGTGGTGGATGGCTCCGGCATCGTCTGAAGCAACATTGCTGCTGCGGCTAGGCTCTGGCTGGCCCCGTTGAAGGACGAGGGCGGCATCGCCCTGGCATCGTCAACGATACGGCGCTGGACGTCCTGGGCCTGATGACGCGCTCCCTCGGCGAGTGCCTGGCCTGCCCACTCCTGCTCGATGTTTTGCCAGAGCTGCACAAGTCGCCCCGCTTCTTCATCAAGCTTGGCCTGCATCTCACGGAGTTGCTCAAGCTGTGTGTCCTGACCCCCCGCAGGGACTTGGACCATAGCTAGCTCCCACGAGATCTCAACGCGAGACGCAGGTGCAAGGGCACCGTCACTTCCTGGCATGCCAATGTGGTTTTCTCCGTCGTGATCCTCCTGATCGATGTGGTAGCACTCACGAGTTGGGTCGCAACCCTCGTCGTCAAGGCTGTGACCATCATCAGAGCAGCCGGAGAGGCAGTGGTCACATGCGGACATGAAGTTGCGCATGGCACTGGGATCACGGAGTCCGGAGAAATCCCAACTGACGTCGGGGTCGTCCTCTTCCTCAGAACTCACGGGTCCGGAGGTTGAGACAGCCGTCAGTCGGTCCCAAGAGGACCACATATGGTACCCTGGAAGGTCAGGATATGCCCTAGCGAAAGCACTCACCGAAGCGGGGTCGCTTGGTGGATCGAAACTGAATCTAAAGGGAACAGGGTGGAAAACATACGGTACCTTTTGGTCGATGGACGGTGGTGAAGTCGCGTCGGGGACGGACTGCACCGTTATCGCAGGTACGAGGCTAACGCCCAGCAAGTCCTTAGCGAGGGTGCTGGTGTCATCAGTTCGCTCGGGGTTGGCACGTTGCGGGGAAGCGACACCCATCGTTGTCTCAAGTGCGAGGACAACGCCCGACATGTCCCCCACAGGGGTGCCGGTGTCACCGGCTCGCTCTGGTTTGACAGTCGATGAGGTGCCGCCTCCTGCGTGGCCACGGTTGCCCCGTCTCCTCCTCCTCCAGCGCGGAGGGTGGCGGGGTAAACCCGGGTGTTCCTCTTCTGCCGCGGGGAGATGCCGTCGTCGAGTTCGCCTCCACCGGGCGAGCCGTCGACCGTTGTTATTGTCATGCTGCGGAGGGAGCAGTACCATGTCGTAGCTGCCGTCGAGGGACATGAACTCGAGACTTCCAAAGCGGAGCACCGTCCCGGGCTGAAGAGGCTGCTGAAAGCTACCCATCTGGAACTCAACGGGAAAGTATTCGTTAACATGCAGCGTGCCCCTACCTGGCGCGCCAACTGTCGGCGTTTCGGACCCGGGGGACCCTCAACCGGATCGACTAGTGAATTTTAGTGTCGTGTGCCTCTGTCCAGATGGGTTGATGCAAGATGGAACACAAGAGGGAAATGAGGCTTATGTTATCTTGCACCGGGGTGCTCGTAGTAGGGGTTACAAGCGTTGCGGGAGAGCAAGAACGAGAGAGAGAGAGAGAGAGAGAGAGAGAGAGAGAGAGAAGGAGAGGGTTCGGCCTTGAGGCGAGCCGTCTGAGGCTGCCCCTACCGCGTCTCTCCTTCTTTTCTCCTTTCCGCGTGTGCGTTCGTACGTTGCACGTTCGTCTCCTCCTCTCTTCCCCATGGGGCCCTGGACATCCCTTTTATAGATGCAAGGAGATGCCCAGCTGTACAATGGGGGTGTAGCTATGAGCTAACGTGGCTGGCAGGGAAGTGCCCTGAGCCCTATACAGGTAATAACGTGGCCGTCGGGGAAGTGCCTTGAGCCCTGTAGATGTACCAACGTGGCTGTCGGAGAGGTGCCTTGAGCCCTGTAGAAGCATAGCTGGCGGTGCGACGTGGATCCTGCTGACGTTTCCTTGCTTCCGTAGGGGGTTTGAGAGCACCCGACGTCATGGGCGCACGCAGGGAGCCATCATTACCTGTTACTGGAGTAACTTAGATGGGACACCGGTCCTGTTCCTTCGTAGCCCGAGGCGGTTAGCTAGGGGTAGGGTAATGATGGATCCCCAGTAGCGTAGCTGATACGAGGCCGAGGTTGAGCGAGGCGGTGACTCCTCCGAGGCCGAGGCTGAGGTCGGGTGAGGCGATGACTCCTCTGAGGCCGAGGCTGAGGTCGGGCGAGGCGGAGTCCTTCTCCCGAGGCCGAGGCCTAGGGTCGGGCGAGGCAGAGTCCTTCTCCCGAGGCCGAGGCTGAGGCCGAGGCCTGGGGACGGGCGAGGCGGAGCTCGCTACTGCGCCCGAGGCCAAACTTCGGGGAAGGCCGCGACTGTTGTTAGTCTTTCCCTGGTGGTTGGCACAGTTGCCGGAGCGGGGTGAACAGCGTTGTTTTCCTGTCAGGACGATCAGTAAAGAGGGCGAAGTGACTGCGGTCACTTCGACCTTGCCGACTGAGGCACGCATGTCAGGATAAGGTGTCAGGCGATCCCCGCATTAAATGCGCATGCGATACGGTCGGTTGGTAAGGCGATTCGGACGAGGTCACTATACGAAAAAGCTTGCCTGCACTGGACTTCAGGCGTGTCGAGGGTGTGTCTGCTGACTGAGGGGACCCTCAGGCGAGGCGTGAATTCGTCCGGGACTACTGTCCTTGCCCGAGTCTGGGCTCGGATGAGGTCGCATCCCTTGGTAGACGAAGCCCGTGCTTTATCGGTCGTTTATGGTTTGTTCTGAAGATGTTTTCCAGCCGGATTAAGGAGCATTGGGGGTACCCCTAATTGCGGTCCCCGACAGTTACAGACTGTCATTACAGAAAAGGTATTACAAATCGAGCCTGTAACACACGATGCCACGCTGGGCCTGTTACAATAGGCCAAATCCCACGTGGGCCTCGTGGTCGGGTGAGGACGCGGGACGGGGCGACGTCGTCGTAGGCCTTCGTCTCGTAGTGTAGAGGACGAAGGGTGGACCCCGTCGGTCGTATTGCCTCTGTTGGTGCAGCGAGATTGACGAAGGCTAGAGCGAAGGGTGGTGTCTTCGCCTTCGCCCCAACAAATCAGTCCAAATCCACACAGAAATAAACAAAAAATATCGCATTCTGCTAGTAATTTTGAAGACCAAAAGAAAAATTCGTCCCCATAGGCCCATAGCTAGCCGGCGGAAACAACTTGAGAGATGTTGTGGGCATTCAACTACGTAAAAGATGATTTTGTTCAACGCCTTAACTCTGTCATTGACTCATTGTCCCTTGGTTGGTTTTTGGCTTCTAAAAAGACAACACATTTCCAAGCCCTACCAAAGCCATATTCAGTACCAGTCGAGTGTAAATCCAGCATAGTTGATGCATGATGCATGATAACTAAAATAAGTAAGCGTATGAGAAAGATATGTTTTTTTAACCCCATAAAAGTTGATTCAAAGTGTTTTATCCGAATTTAGTTTCTTGTTTTTTCCACATATGCTATCTATACTACTCTATTAAGATAGTAGCGTTAGCGTTCACACCGAGCACCCCCCTCTATGCCTACATGCTCGCCCACGTGCTAATCCCCTTCCCCCGCCGTGTCCCCAGTGCACGCCTCCGGGGCCCCGCCGCGCCACGCCCGCGGGGAGGCAGATCTCGCCCACACCGCCGATGACCTCCTCAACGTGTCGCCCCCGCGTAGGCCACCGTCGTCAGGCCCGCCCGCCTCCGTCTCGCACTACTGATAACATCTTCGACGTGCCACCCCCGTGTAGGACGTCACCGTCCGGCCCTCCCCCCTCCCTCGGCCTCTGTCTCACAACGAAGCGTCCCTCTCCACCTTCACATGGGTCCCATCGCTTTGCATCAACGGCTGCGATGCTTGTGATGCAGGATCAAGTCCCCATCTGCCTCTGTCTCACATCGCCTATGACTTCCCTGGCGTCGTCCCTCTGTTGTAACATCCCAAATTTGAGAGTTAAATTTTTCTTTCTCCATCACTCGCCAAATTCGGGCGTTACCTTTCCTCTTTCTTTTTCTTCTCGCTATGCCTTGTTCTTTTTCAAAGTTCTAGCAAGATTTAGCTCGACACCTTGTGTAAGTAAAACCCTAAGGTTAAGTCTTTTGGTTGTGGCATCATGCCGGATCATGCATCTTTTTGTTTGTGGTTGAGTGAATTGGTGAAATATGCATCTAGGTGAGGAATTAGAGCAAAAAAAGGAAAATAGAAACCCCGAAGCCCTTTCTCTCCCCTTTTCTTTCTGGCGGCCCATCTAGCCGTGCCCCCTTCCCGCTTTGGGCCCATTTGGCGGCCCAGCTCGGCGCCCCCTACCCCCTGTAGCCGCCTCGCCAGCCGACAGGAGCACGCGGGCGGTTTTACCGCCGCCGCCACTGCCTGGTGGGCCCGCGCGCACCCACCTCCTCCCTTCTCTCTCTCACGTCGCCCAACGCCCCTCCCCTTCTCCCTAACGCCCGCAGCTGCCCCAGAGTCGCCCTGCACCTCGGAACCGCTCGCCGCGTCGTCCTCGCCCGTGGTGAGCCCTCCCCCGTCTCCCTTCTTCTCTGTTCCCCTCTCCTCCTCGTGTTCGCGGAGCTCGGCATTGCCCCGACACGCTCGCCGCGGCACCATGCGCAGCCCCACCCTGGCGGCCCCGGCGCGCTTGCCTGGCACGGCCCCGGCACGCTCGCCCGGCGTGGCGCGGCTCCCCCTCGCGCCCCCTCCCTGGCGCGGCCATGGCACCCCGGCTTGGTGCGGACCCTGCCCCTGCCCGGCGCGGCGCGCCCGTGGCCTCCCCTGCTCGTGGCGCAGCCCGCCCGGCGCGCTCCCCTGGCTCGACCGCGGCATGCCCGCCTCGGCGCGGCCTGCCCCCGGCATGGCGCGACCCGGCCAGGGCGCTCGCCCGGCTCGGCACGACGGCCCGGCGTGCCCTAGCCCACGGCACGCCCTGGCTCACCCGCCCTGCTTGCGGCGGCCCCGACTCGCTCGCCCCTGCCCTGGCGCGCTCAGCCCCTCCCCGCGCAGCAATCCGCTGCGGCGCGGCGTGGCGCGCCCGCCCCTGCTCGCGGCGCCCGGCGTGCTCGCCCTGGCGTGTGCGCGCGCCTGCCTCGGCGTGCCTCGTCCCTCCCCGTGCCCCGGCGCGTCCTTGAGCTCGGCCCGACGTGCCTATGGCGTGCGGCCTTGAGCTCGGCCAGCATGCGCCCCCTGCACTCAGCCCCGGCGTGGCCTGGCGCTGCTCGCGGCGGCCTTGCCTAGGCGCAGCTCGCGGTGGCCCGGCGCCCTCGGCGCGACACCGTGGTGCGCAGGTTGCCCGGCATGGCCCCATCCCACGCACGACGTCTTGGCGCGGTTCGCCGTGCTCCCGGCGCGACGTGTAGCGCCCCGCCATGCTTATGGCGTACCCATCTACCCGTAGACGTACCCGTCTACCCCTAGACACCCCATCTACCCCTCGTGTATTCTATGCGCATGGAACGTGTGGTTTATTTTATGTAGTTGCCCTCTACTTAAAATTGATCACGTTAATTATCTCACATAGTTAATCAATGGCTTGGTTTAATGTCGACCAATTAGAAATAATTGTAACTCTATTAGTGCATGTGATTAATACCTATTAGTATGGCTAGGTAGAGTTAGACGAAGTAATGATTAATTGCACACCTACACGTAATATGCTTCGACTATAGCTTTAGCCACTGCGAGCCCCTTCTTTTTCTCTTTCTAGCAATTGCGAATGCAAATCATATGTCATATCTTATGCATATTTAATTTATCTGTTCTCTTATATGGTGTACTGTTTATTTCCTAATTCAAAGAGATGGATGTATGTTTGCGCTCGCATAGATAACGGTCTGGTTGAGGAGTCCGAAGAACTCGCAGGAGAAGACCCTGAGCAGCAGCTGGTTGGTGGAGGCAAGTGTCCCTTGACCCACTTATGTCCTATACATTCCTTAATTCACTTTCCGCATTTACACAGTTTATACCCAAGGATTGACTAGCTTTTGTTATCCATGTCCTTGCTTACCTATTTGGGTTGGATTATTCTGGTTTAGCTTCATGCTAGTGCTTCACATTAATCAATGAACATGATAAGATTTATCAATGATACGCTGTTTCCCTTCTTTATTATGATGATATACTTGTGGCATTTAAGGGGACTCGAGCGGTTTCTCGAGTGCCTTTCCGTAAGGACCTGTTCGTTGGATGATCGCCCGGGAAAACAGTGCAACCATGAGGGTGGAATGGGACGCCCTTAGCTTAATAATTACAGGAACCGGGGTGTAGTTCGCTTCGCCATCGTGCCGTCAATGGGGCTCGGTGTATGCGACTCGCTCTGCCAAGGTTGGTTCGCCCCTTGGGGAGGAGTGCGGTGCATTTAGGAAACCTAACGGGTGGCTACAGCCCCGGGGAATCTTTGTAAAGGCTACGTAGTGATACCCTGCTTGGTCACCTTGGTAGTGATCAATGGAGAGTCATGATCTCCGGGCAGAAAGGGAATCACGACTTGTGGGTAAAGTGCGCAACCTCTACAGAGTGTTATGAAAACTAATATATCAGCCGTGCTCGTGGTTATGAGTGGCCAAGGGAGCTCCATTTATTAGAGATACTTGATCAGATATGTTTGGATTACAGGTGGTGATGAGAATGATGGTTTCGGTATTGATTATGGTGATGGTAAGTGGTATGCTTTTCGTTTGGAAAGGGTACTTTTGGGTTAACAACTTGGGTTAATACTAAAATCTGGCTCTCTTTACTAGTAATAATAATCTAACCAACTAAAAGCAACTGCTTGACTTACCCTTACATAAAGCTAGTCCACTACAACCAAACAAGACATTTGCTGAGTATGTTGATGTGTACTCACCCTTGCTCTACACACCAAACCCCCCTCCCCAGGTTGTCCACGTTGCAACCACTGCTCAGGAGAAGATGATGTCGTGGAGGAAGACTTTTAGGAGTTCCAAGATTACGACGAGTTTTAGGCGTGGGTTAGCGGCAACCCCCAGTCGGCTGCCTGTGAAGGCCGCGTGTATCTACTTTTCGTTTTCGCACTTTGATTATTGTTAAATACTATGTGTATGTCTCAAACATTATGATGTAATCGAATATTATTACCCTTTATGTTATTATTTGAGCACTGTGTGATGATGTCTAGTTATGTAACTGTTGTGTACGTGAATTGCTGATCCTGGCACGCACATGGTTCGCATTTGGTTTGCCTTCTAAAACCGGGTGTGACATAGGTGGTATCAAAGCCGTGCTGAGTGTAGGACCGCTAACCTAGAGTAGATTGGTCGTTCTAAGGATTTTAGACCCCTATTCTCACCTTGACATTGGTACCCCTTCAAAAGTTGGTCATATCGACCAAACCTATGTTCTACTATATATATTATACCTTGCTAAAAATCTCGTTTTATTCTAA
The DNA here is from genome assembly GCA_029449295.1 of Zea luxurians. Lineage (NCBI taxonomy): Eukaryota > Viridiplantae > Streptophyta > Magnoliopsida > Poales > Poaceae > Zea > Zea luxurians. The sequence continues at coordinate 1,898,955 of JAOPSE010000144.1, forward strand.
TTACTCATTTATTTATGGTTTACTTGCTGGTCATACTAGCTCTGTTCTCACTCTTATGCTTACGGTGTCTTTTGTAGATGGCTCGTCTTAGACACACTGCACGGAAGTCCGTCATCCCCTTCTTACCCTCTCGTCTCGCTGAGCGTCCGCTTCGCCATCTAGTGACGGGTCAGTGTAGCCACTTGGAGAGGCTGCACCACCGCCTGCACGAGGAGCAGGAACGTCGACGACAGGAGCTGGAGCAGCAGGGCTCTTCTTTCTCGCTTCAGCAGGAGATAGAGTCTGTGAGGAGCTGCTCCCCTGTGCTCCCGCTGGAGGCACCCCCTGCACCACCACTGAGTGCCCCAGTCGCTAGAGTGGCTGTTAGAGGAGACCTCGACGATGGAGGTGGCGACAGCAGCTCGAGCTTCAGCACTGACCTTTCAGCCGACCAGGAGCCAGAAGGATGGGTTGCTCGACCCATCACTCGCGACGCCGCTCGTGGGTGTCACTTTCACGACGCGCTCAACACCCTGCTACGCCAGGCACTCGACCGGCATACTTGGTCCATCCGAGTATTGCTGTGTTGTCTTCTAGCGCAGTTGTGAGGTTTACCCAGACCGCTAGGAGGCGACCTGTTTGGTGCACCGTCTGGAGAACAGTCTCCGTTGTGCGGACGTCTGCTCAGAGCATTATTCCATCTCTGAGCGGGACTCAGCTGAGGCGGCCATGCAAGATGCCGCACGGCGTGCGCTTTCGCACTACTGCTCAGTGCTCGGCGGGGTAGCCGATGGTCTCAACCTGAAGTATTACCCCCGCCATTCATCTGGCAGCATAGGAGGCGTGATTGTCTCACCCGTTGGTGAGGACAATCCTAGGTTGAGCAGCACAGTCAACCTAGCCGCCGTGCTAAACACAGAGCTGGACCATGCCCTAGACGAGTTGAGTAGGGCTCGTGCTGAGATCGCCAAGCTGCGGGTTGAGCGCGCGGAGCGTCGTCACCTGGAGGATGGCTCCCCCGCTCCCGTCGGGACTCAGCACTAGTACCGCTCACCTCGGCGTGGACACCAGGCTTATGGCAACCCTGACTGTAGGACCAAGATAAATTTAGAACCATAGATCATCAGTGTTGGGTCCTGTAATGAAAGTTTAAAGATAGAAGTCTTAGTCTTAGTCTTAGTCTTGGTCTTACTTTTGGTTAGTCTTAGTTAGACAGGGTAGTTTGCTTATCCTGTGCTTTTATGTTTGTCATGATGAACTATGTTGGACTTGGATCTTTGTAATGACTGTCACCAGAGTGTGGGCATCCCCTGCACCTTGGTTTACCTGTTAAATGTTAATGAAGTTAGTTATCTAGCCGGGAAGCCTTTTTATTCCACGTTCCTCTTTATCTGAGAAGCTGTGTTTGCTCGTGTTGGAAATCAATGAAGATGTTCATCTGTTCAGAATTGTGGAAGGATCCTATACTCTTTTCTTATGCTGCAAGCTTGCAAGATCAGTTCTGATGTGTGACTGCATTTTGCAGATGTCAGAAAACAGGCGCAGAGGAGGAAGGCGTGCTCAGCAGGAGCAGGCAGCCCCGCAGGATGAGGCACCCCAGCAACAACAACTGCCACCACCACCCCTGATGACCATTGAGTAGATGTTCCTAATGCAGACTTAGGCAGTTCAAGCCATCGGTCAAACTCTAGCCACCATTCAGCAGCAACAGTAGCATCAGCCCCCACCTCAGCCTCAGATGCCTCAGGTGCCCAGAGACAAGCGTGCTGAGTTCATGAGAGGACATCCCCCAGTATTCGCTCACTCTTCTGACCCCATGGATACTGAAGATTGGCTGCGTACTGTGGAGCGAGAGTTGCGCACCTCTCAGTGTGACGACAGGGAGAAAGTTCTGTATGATCCCCGTTTGTTGAGAGGAGCAGCCCAATCTTGGTGGGAGTCCTATCTCGCCACCAATGCCAACCCCGACGCCATCACCTGGGAAGAATTTAGAGATAGCTTCCGTTAGTACCATGTTCCAGCAGGCCTGATGATAGTGAAGAAGGAGGAGTTCCCGACACTCAAACAAGGGTCAATGTCTATCAGTGAGTATCAAGACAGGTTTCTGCAGCTGTCTCGCTATGCTCCTAAAGATGTCAACACCGACGCCAAGAGGCAGTATCGTTTCCTGAGAGGCTTGGTCGACCCTCTGCATTATTAACTGATGAACCACACCTTCCCCACATTTCAGCACCTGATTGATAGAGCAATCATGATAGAGAGGAAGCGCAAAAAGATGGAGGATCGCAAGCGCAAGATCAGTGGGCCTCAACCTGGGAGCAGCAATCGCCCCCGTTTCTCAGGCAACCCATCTCAGTAGTTCAGACAGAACCAGCACCCACCTCAATAGCAACAGTTTCAGAGGCAGTACCCCCAGCACCAGCAGTAGAATTGCCAGAACAATCAGTCAGGAGGAGGTCAGTTCCAGAGGCAGAATCAACAGGCACCTCGTCTTCCTGCCCCAGCAACCCAACAGAACAGTCAAGCAGCACCAGTTCAAGGCGGAAGCAGAGCATGTTTCCACTGTGGAGAGCAAGGCCATTGGGTGATGCAATGTCTGAAGAAGGCAGCCCAGCAGTAGTCAGGCCCTGGCGCCCCCAACAAAGCAGAATGTGTCTCAAGCTAGAGCAGGCAACCGCTCTCAGCCACGCTACAACCATGGGAGACTGAACCACTTGGAGGCTGAAGCAGTTCAGGAAACACCCGGCATGATAGTAGGTATGTTTCCAGTTGACTCACATATTGCAGAGGTGTTATTTGATACTGGAGCAATGCATTCATTCATTACTACATCATGGGTAGAAGCACATAATCTTCCAATAACTACCATGTCAACACCCATTCAAATTGATTTAGCCGGTGGTAGAATTCGAGCTGATAGTGTTTGCCTGAATGTAAGTGTGGAAATAAGGGGGATAGATTTTCCCGCTAATCTCATAGTAATGGGTACTCAGGGAATAGATGTTATCCTAGGGATAAACTAGCTAGATAAGTACCAGGCAGTTATCAGTTGTGATAAGAGAACGATTAAGTTGATGTCCCCAATACGAGAGGAAGTGGTGACCGAGTTAGTTCCGCCCGAGCCAAGGAAAGGGGGTTGTTATCAGATGACTATTGATAGTAGTGAAGTAGATCCACTCGAGATTATCAAAGTTGTGTCCGAGTTCCCAGATGTGTTCCCAAAGGACTTACCAGACATGCCACCTGAGCAAAAAGTTGAGTTTGCCATAGAGCTTCTTCCTGGAATCGCCCCCATCTTTAAGAGAGCCTAAAGAGTATCCGGACCATAGTTAGTTGTACTCAAGAAATAGATCGATGAGCTATCAGAGAAAGGTTACATTAGACCAAGCACTTCACCTTGGGCCGCCCCAGTCCTATTTGTGGAGAAGAAAGATGGCACTAGAAGGATGTGCATAGATTATCGAGCTCTAAATGAGGTCACCATCAAGAACAAGTACCCCTTGCCTAGAATAGAAGATCTGTTCGACCAGCTGAGAGGGGCCAGCGTGTTTTCAAAGATAGATCTGAGGTTAGGTTATCACCAGCTCAGGATTCGACCTTCAGACATTCCGAAGACGACATTCATTACCAAGTATGGGTTATATGAGTTCACCGTTATGTCTTTTGGCCTAACAAATGCACCAGCCTTCTTCATGAATCTGATGAATAGTGTATTCATGGATTACCTCGACAAGTTTGTGGTGGTATTTATTGATGACATTCTTATATATTCTCAAAGTGAGGAGGAGCATGCAGATCATTTGAGGATGGTATTGCAGAGATTGCGAGAGTACTAGCTGTATGCAAAGTTGAGCAAGTGCGAGTTCTAGATTGATGAAGTCCTGTTCTTGGGTCACATAATAAACAAAGAAGGATTGGCTGTGGATCCGAAGAAAGTGGTAGATATTCGGAACTGGAAAGCGCCAACGGATGCCCGAGGAATCAAGAGCTTCATTGGAATGGCCGGATATTATCGGTGATTCATTGAAGGGTTTTTGAAGACCGCAAAATCGATGACAGCTTTGCTAGGCAACAAAGTTGAGTTCAAGTGGACCTAGAAATGCCAAGAATCCTTTGAAGCGCTAAAAGAGAAGTTGACTATAACGCCTGTTTTAGTATTGCCTGATGTGAACAAGCCCTTTTCAGTGTATTGCGACGCTTGTTACACTAGTTTGGGATGTGTGTTGATGGAAGAGGGAAGAGTTGTGGCTTACTCGTCCCGATAGCTGAAGGTTCATGAGAAGAATTACCCAATCCATGACCTAGAGTTGGCAGCAGTGGTTCACGCACTGAAGACATGGAGGCACTATCTGTATGGGCAGAAATGTGATGTTTACACAGACCACAAGAGTCTGAAGTACATATTCACTCAGTCAGAGCTGAATATGAGGCAATGAAGATGGTTAGAGCTGATCAAGGACTATGAATTGGAGATTTATTACCATCCAGGCAAAGCGAACGTAGTGGTAGATGCTTTGAGCAGGAAGAGTCAAGTCAATATGATGGTCGCTCATCCGATGCCTTATGAGTTGGCTAAAGAGTTTGATAAGTTGAGTCTCGGATTTCTGAATAATATGCGAGGAGTGACAATTGAGTTGGAGCCAACCCTAGAGAGAGAAATCAAAGAAGCACAGAAGAATGATGAGAAGATCAATGAAGTCTGGCAACTGATTCTAGAAGGCAGAGGTAAAGACTTTCAGGAAGATGCAGAAGGTGTGATATGGTTCAAAGACCGCTTGTGTGTTCCCAATGTCCAGTCCATTTGGGAATTGATTCTCAAGGAAGCTCATGAGACAGCTTATTCTATACACCCTAGAAGTGAGAAGATGTATCAGGATCTGAAGAAGTTCTGGTGGTACGGAATGAAGAGGGAAGTCGCAGAGCACGTGGCTATGTGTGATAGTTGTCGACGGATCAAGGCAGAACACCAGAGACCAGCTAGGTTGTTGCAACCGTTGCGAATTCCTCAGTGGAAATGGGATGAAATCGGGATGGATTTCATAGTCGGATTGCCTCGCACTCGAGCCGGCTACGACTCTATTTAGGTAGTAGTGGACCACTTAACCAAGTCAGCCCACTTCATACCTGTCAAGACCAACTACAACAGTTCAGTATTGGCAGAGTTGTACATGTCTCGGATCGTTTGTCTTCACGGTGTACCAAAGAAGATAGTGTCAGACAGAGGAACACAGTTCACCTCTCATTTCTGGCAGCAGTTGCATGAAGCCTTGGGTACACATCTGAATTTCAGTTCAGCCTATCATCCGCAGACAAATGGTCAGACTGAAAGAACTAATCAAATCCTCGAAGACATGTTGAGAGCTTGTGCATTGCAAGATCAGTCCGGATGGGACAAGAGGTTACCTTATGCAGAGTTCTCCTATAACAACAGTTATCAGGCTAGCTTGAAGATGTCACCATTTCAGGCGCTTTATGGAAGGAGTTGTAGAACTCCGTTGCAATGGGATCAGCCTAGAGAAAAGCAAGTGTTTGGGCCAGACATTTTGCTTGAAGTTGAAGAAAACATCAAGATGGTTCGGGAGAATTTGAAGATAGCACAATCAAGGCAGCGAAGTTATGCAGACACAAGAAGGAGAGAGTTGAGTTTCGAAGTTGGGGATTTCGTCTATTTGAAAGTTTTGCCTATCAGAGGAGTCAGAAGATTCAGAGTCAAAGGCAAGCTAGCACCCCACTACATCGGTCCGTATCAGATTCTCACAAGGCGTGGAAAAGTGGCCTATCAACTTAGCCTGCCAGAAAATTTGTCTACCGTGCATGATGTCTTTCATGTGTCCCAGTTAAAGAAATGTCTACGTGTGCCAGAAGAGTAGTTGCTAGTGGAGGGTCTCAAAGTCCAAGAAGACTTGACCTATATTGAGAAGCCAACGCAAATTATTGAGACTGCAGACAGAGTCACCCGGAGGAAAACTATCAGAATGTGCAAAGTCAGATGGGGTCATCACTCCGAAGAAGAAGCAACTTGGGAGCGTGAAGATGATCTGATGGCTAAATATCCTGAACTCTTTGCTAGCCAACCTTGAATCTCGAGGGCAAGATTCTTTTAAGGGGATAGGTTTGTAACGTCCCGAATTTGAGAGTTAAATTTTTCTTTCTCCATCACTCGCCAAATTCGGGCGTTACCTTTCCTCTTTCTTTTTCTTCTCGTCATGCCTTGTTCTTTTTCAAAGTTCTAGCGAGATTTAGCTCGACACCTTGTGTAAGTAAAACCCTAGGGTTAAGTGTTTTGGTTGTGGCATCATGCCGGATCATGCATCTTTTTGTTTGTGGTTGAGTGAATTGGTGAAATATGCATCTAGGTGAGGAATTAGAGCAAAAAAAGGAAAATAGAAACCCCCAAGCCCTTTCTCTCCCCTTTTCCTTCTGGCGGCCCATCTAGCCGCGCCCCTTCCCCGCTTTGGGCCCGTTTGGCGGCCTAGCTACGCCCCTCCCCACCTGTGGGGGACAGATATCCCCTGGGTCCACTAGCAGAGTAAAAGACCTCACGAAAGGCCCAAGGGCCCAATAAATCGTAAGGTCATTTCTTCATGGGCCTAGGGAGGAGGACAATCAGCAAAGAAAACCAATGTAAAGCCGGATCGACGCAAGTCCAGATAGGCCCCACAGCGTTGAGCGAGAAATCACAACAGAAGATCCGACTTTCCCGCGCTGGAGCACCATGCAGTAGAACCAGGCGAGGATAGGTCGGCTGAATCATAGGGAGATAGACTCAAACAGTTCACTATCCTTTAGACGCACGTTGTTATCATATCCACATGTATCACCCCACGGCCGAATATATAAGGCCCAGGGGCACCCCTTCAGAACGATGGAACACACTATCCAGCCATCTACCTACACTTTCCACATCCTCGCTCTAGAGAATCACCTTGTAACCCATTACACAAAGCACCTTCGCCAGGACGTAGGGTGTTACGCATCTCTAAGCGGCCTGAACCTGTAAACATTGTCTCTTGTCTCTCGTGCATCCGGCACGAATCATTTTGCTACAGTCGGCGACACCACCCTACTCCTAAAGACACCTCGAGGGGCAACCCCGGGTGTGCGGTCGGACCCAAAACACCGACAGCTGGCGCGCCAGGTAGGGGGGTGTCAACGATCTAAGATAGCTCAATGGCCGTCACCATCCAAAGCAAGATCACCTTCCGTCCCGGATCCATGTTCTGCTTTGGGACGATCTTGTCCATAGCCGACGAAGAGGGAACTCTACACCGTGTTGCTGATCCACCGAGAAAGAGGTTTCCTCCAACTAACTCTGAAAAAACCGGAGAAGCGCAATCTCCGGCTCTCCGAAAGAAGATCGCCACGATAGCCACGCCATTCTACCCCGACGTTCTCTTCATCGGGAGAGTGGAGTCGCCTCCCATCTCTGACGACGAGCCAACTGCGCCTGGGGAAGAACCACCTCAGCGGGAATCCCGCCGACAAAGAAATTGGCGCTGAAACATCCGGAGACATCACCAAGCCGGAGAACGGGATCCGGAGCAGCCTGTCTCGCGAGACGAGATCTCGGAGATGGGAGAAACTCCGGAAGAACGCGTCTTCAGAGAACGAAGGAACTCCCGGCGACGCGATCGTCGACGAGCTCAGGAACAAGCTGAGCAAGACGCGAGGCAGCGCCAGGAAAATCCGCTCTTCGGTCGCAACCTGAACCCTGACTTCGCCCGAGCCATGAACACGCCGAGCGAAGTCAGAGGAGTACTAGCTCGGATAGCTAATGAACTCCCTCGGACTCCCGATGCCGAGGGCTATCGACGCCTGCTCACCCAGGCAGCCAACCATCTTCTACCTCTCGCTCACCCGCCGAACGACTTGCGACACGCCATCAACAGTCGCCGAGACGCGCGGAGCTCCATCAACGCTTCGCGTGAACGACGGCATGAGAACGAGATACGCCGCTGGGAGGAATACGACAGAGATCATGGCATCCCCACCCGGAGTCAAGCCACCAGAGCCGAATCAACGACGGCCTCGACTGGTGGAACTGCCCGGGGACGGTCGAGGAACCACAACAACTACTCCCCTCCCCGGGACAGACATCATCCTCGACGACAGGAGGACACATGTGGAGTGTCTGCCCTTACTCCACGCCTTAGGGCCATTCAATGGCCCCCTAACTTCAAGGTATCCAATGTCGATAAATATGAACCTAAGCAGGACCCAGGAGGCTGGCTGGCCGTCTACACCACCGCCGCTCGAGCCGTCGGTGCATCCGAGGACGTGATGACTGCATACTTACCCATTGTCCTCAGGCAAGACGCACTACAATGGCTACGACATCTACCTCGACACTGCATCGACGACTGGAGTGACTACAGTCGGCGCTTCACTGCAAATTTTCAGTCCCTCTCCGACAAACCGGCGCAACAATGGGACCTCAAATCCATCAAACGCCGGGGGGATGAAACTCTCCGATCGTACCTCAAAAGGTTCCAGACCATGAGAAATCGTATCCCCGAGGTCATGGAGGCGGCCGTGATCGAGGACTTCAACGTCATCTTCGGCAGACACGGATCGCAGGAGAACAAAAGACAGCAAAAGCTCAACGATCGCCAGATACTTGTGGCAACCACCGGTCCACCCACTCCGTACCGATGGTCGGAGCTCCCAATCACCTTCACTCGGGCAGATCAATGGCTCAACTTCAACCACCCGGGCAAATACCCGCTCCTCGTCGATCTGGTGATCCGAGAGAGCAGGGTGAAGAAGGTGTTAGTGGACGGCGGGAGCAGCATCAACGTCACCTTCCCCCAGACACTCCGAGGCTTGGGAGTTCACCTCAAAGAACTCCATGAGTCAGACACTCCCTTCTTTGGCATCGTGCCAACTGAGGGAGAATACCCGCTGGGCCACATCTACATGCCTGTCACCTTCGGGACTCCGGAGAACTACAGAACCGAGTTCCTGAGGTTCGAAGTGGCGAACTTCGACTGCGGGTACAACGCCATCATCGGGAGGCCGGGACTGGCAAAATTCATGGCCATCCCGCATTACACGTACATGATATTGAAGATGCTGGGACCGCAAGGAATCATAACTGTGCGTGCCGACCTCCAAGGCGCCGCAGAATGTTTCCGAGTGGCCATCCAGGCGGCCCTCACCACCAAACCGTCAGCGACTTCTTCGATCCAGGCAAACTCTAAGCCTGAGGAAGACCACACAGCACCGGCGAAAGAAGCTCAAGCCGCGACCTCTATGCGGCCGACTGAAGAAACTAAAAGGATCAATTTGGGGTTTGCTGATGAACGTAAAACTGCTATCATCAGCTCTAGCCTGGATGATAAATAGGAAAGCGCGCTCATCCAGTTTCTGCAAGACAACCGAGACGTATTCGCATGGCAACCTGCGGATATGCCGGGAGTCCCGAGAGAGCTGGCCGAGCACAAACTAAAGGTCTATCCCCAAGCAAGGCCAATCCGGCAAAAGCTACGTCGCTTCACGTCCGACAAAAGAGAGGCCATTCGCGCTGAGCTGGCCCGCTTGGTTGCAGCTGGGTTCATTAGAGAAGTGTTACATCCCGAGTGGTTAGCCAACCCTGTTCTTGTACTCAAAAAGAATAAAGTGGATTGGCGCATGTGCGTCGACTATACTGATCTCAACAAACATTGTCCGAAGGATCCCTTCGGGCTCCCAAGGATAGATCAGGTGGTAGACTCCACCGCTGGATGTTCCGTGCTATCTTTTCTGGATTGCTACTCCGGATACCATCAGATCAGCTTGGCAAAGGAAGACGAGGAAAAAAACGGCGTTCATCACTCCGTTTGGTGCTTTCTGTTATACCTCCATGCCGTTCGGCCTCAAAAACGCTGGAGCAACTTATCAGAGAGCCATTCAAACATGCTTAGCCGATCACTGGGGCAAGCGTGTGGAAGCCTACGTAGACGATGTGGTAATCAAAACGGAGAACTCGGAAAACTTCATCGAAGACTTGCAGCTGGTTTTCAACAGTCTATGGCGGTATCGGTGGAAGCTTAATCCTGAAAAATGTGTTTTTGGGGTACCAGCAGGGAAGCTACTCGGATTTATTGTAAGCCACCGGGGAATTGAAGCTAATCCGGAAAAAATTGAAGCTATCATGAAAATGGAAGCTCCACGATCACAAAAGAAGGTTCAACGACTTACCAGATGTATGTGTCACACCCGGCTTTAAGGAACAAAGCCAGGTGCACCTCATACATGCGCCAAGAAGACAACATATATAATAACAGAGTGTATAGAGAATAATGTCATAAAACATCAGAGTAATTATTACATAGCGGAAGACTTATTACAAAATAAAAGTATAACCATAAAACGAACTAAGGATCGTCGGCGCCAATGTCGACTGAGAAACGCCACCTAGATCAGATCGAACTCCTCAGTGTTAGGCGGCTCCTCCTGAACCACCTGCTCTTCTCCTGTGGGGGGGGGTGTGAGACAGCAAGGGTGAGCTCACACATGATCATAGCTCAACAAGTTGTGGGGAACCCAGTGGACATAAACTCACAAAGGTGTGAGTTCATGTGATGTGTAAGGCTAATCAATGATAGGGGTTAAAAGCTGAGCATTGCTTTTAAGTAGTTGGTCAAAATTTTATTAGCAGTTACTAAGTGTAAGTAGATACCAAACCATAATAAGAATATTAGAACAAAATTAATAATAAACCCATGCATATGCGAATGACAAATTGAATTTAAGTTCCATAATTTAAACATCAGAGAGTCCTGAGCTGCTCATGACCGCGAGCACGGCTAGTATACCAGTTTTACACTCTGCAGAGGTTGTACCCTTTACCCACAAGTCATGTTACCCATCTGCCAAGGGGTCGCGAATCCCATACACCTCTACCTAGGAAGCGCGGCAGGGCAACACTACGAGGCCTTTACAAAGTTCCACTAGCTTCCGAAAACCCGCTACAGTTTATAGGAAGTTCCAATGCAGGGTTCCTGGCTGACCGCCATCGCAGCAAAATCAACCAGGGACCTCCCTACACTGACCACTCCCCTACTGCCCTTGCCCCTTTCGGGTAAGGTAGTCTTCCACTAGCTTTCCTAATTAGTCAGCCAAGGGCGTCCCATTAAACCCTTGTGGTGGCACGTGTTACTCAAGTTAAGCTCTATGTTCCAATTAACATTAATGATCTCAACATGAACATAAACAGAATAACAAGAATAATTGGAACATAGATATAATAAATGATTATCCCAAAACCATGTAAAGCATTAGCAAACTACCCAAGTGATTCAGGGGTAAACAAGGTAATGAGATAAACAAATCTAGGGTGACCTATCGGGTCCCATCAAAATTAACCTATGCATGAGTATGTGAAATTAAAGAACATTATTGGGTAAAAAGTGGTCAAGGGCACAACTTGCCTTCAATGAGCTCCTGCTCAGCTATCTCAACTTGTTGCTCACCAGGATCCTCGGTCACGGGCTCTTCTACTCGCCACAATACAAACAAGCACAGTGCATATAGAGAAATTAACATTGCACCAAACATATATACAAAATACACAGTAATAATCTACACATTAAAATAAAATTCTAGGAACAGGAATCATAATTTTCTGAGTTATAGATTTTAAGTTATGAATTTTCAAAGGTTTTATGTGTTTAAAATGGGATTAATTTCCTTACTGTTGTATGATAAAACAGAGGTTCTAAGTGATAGAGAATAAAATTATAAAATTTTAGGAACTGGAATGGAGTGATTTGGAGTTAGTATGAATTTTCTATGAATTATTGAAGTTCTAGCATATATTTTTGTATTAAAAACCTATTTTCCAATTTAATTATTCCATTTTAAACAGCTCTGGACTGGGCGTCAATTCCTAGAAAACACAGGGGCTAAGGCGCAATAAAACCTAAGACTCAGTCCAACCCCGCAGTGTACCGCGGGTTGATTCCGAGGAAAAGCGAGGGCGCAAATGCAAAAACGCCAAGATGGCACACCGCGGGTTCAACCGGAGCCGTCCAACAGCCGATCAAGGGCCCAAGAGACCCCACGCCTACTCTAAACTCCGCCATCCAGATTGGGATCGACGGCCCAGATTAAAACGGACCAACCCAAACCGGTATGCGCCCCATAGCTGTTGGATCCGGAATCAGCGGCCGTGGTTTAATGAAATGAGATTGAATCAGGGTCACGGGATCCAGATCGGACGACCCACGCTATTCCGACCGAATCGTTCCCCGACGATCTAATCTTAACCGCAGAGCAGTCGATCAACGGTCACGGTTTTACGAAGTCGTGACCCTTGGATTCGATCACAACGGTTCGCGCGGCGTCTTCCACCCTGGTTCCCCTGGAACACGGCAGCGCCCTGGACCACGGTGGTCCATTGCCGGACCACAACCAAAACTATACTCTAGCCGCCGTGAATCGATCCGAGGGGCGTAAACTACTGCATATGGGTAGTGAGATCGGTGGAGGGCATCATACCGGAGTACCTCGTGAAGGTCGAGCGGGTCCACGGCAGGGGATTTCTCGGAGTAGATTTGAAATCCGGCGAGTAATCACCGGCGTACCCGCCACCAACAGCAACCAGAAAGGAGTGGCGCACGATTCACGTGATCCCGTATGGCACCACGGTTGAGCTCCGGATCTGGAGCGCCCTCGCGGACGAACGTCGTCGGTGGCGGCACACCTTCACGCCCGGCGATGTTAATTTGGTGGCTAGCGATTACCCAACGATATCGGCTGCTCGGGTTTTTCTTTTCACGTGGGTTAACGGAGGGTCCAAGGGAGGTCCTAATTTATCTACACGCCCTGGGTGAGGGGAAGCCGGGGAGCTTTGCCGCGATCCACACGCGACGGCAATTCCGCGCGAGGCCGTTAAGGCGAAGGGGAACGACCTGACATGGGTGTCCCACCAGTCAGTGACTCAACGTCACGCGTGAGAGGGACTGAGCAGAGGGGCCCGGTCGTCAGCGCTAAGAGCAGAGTTGGGCCGCGCGGTGTGTTTTTCCTGGTGGGCCGAATCCATGCAGGTTGGCCTGCGAATGGCATTCTCCTTTATCTTTTTTTTCTGTTTTCTTTTTTTTGTTTTCTTTCCTTTTTCTTTTATTTCCAAATTCCATTTTCAATTCAGATTTAAATTCAAATCTTGTGCCAATTATCCTAAAATTATATTGTGAATTTATGAAATACCCCTTTTGGAAATATATCAATTTTCTTTATATTATATGCTCTCTTTTTTTTCTTCTCTCCCCTTTTTTTAAACTCTTCATCTCATTATTATTATATTTTTATTCCTTTTATTTTTTTTGTATTAAATGCACAAACAAACTCCAACCTGATGTACTTTATTTTATTTTTGTATCATTTGTTTTTAATCAAGCACTATTAATTATATGTGTGCTCTTTTTATGATGCACATAAGGCACATGAAATGAAGAAATCACTGTGTATCCCCCGTATACAATTTTTTGGAGTATTACAAATCCTACCACCCTTAAAAATAATCTCGTCCTCGAGATTTAAGAAGAACGAGGGAAAAGGTGGGGAAAATCTATGTGAAGCTCTTCTTCTCTTTCCCAGGTTGCTTCATCTTCACCGTGGTGACTCCATTGTACTTTACACATCTTTATCACCTTATTTCTCGTAACCCGAGTCAAAGTATCCAAAATCTTGATCGGGTACTCCGTGTAAGTCAAATCACCTTGAACACTGAGCTCTTCCATTGGTAACTGTTCCTCGGGCACACGGAGACACTTCTTTAGTTGAGATACGTGGAACACATTATGCACATCCGAATGACTAGCAGGTAACTCGAGTTGGTATGCCATCTCCCCAACTCTTCTAAAGATCAAGAATGGTCCAATGTAGCGAGGGGACAATTTGCCCTTAACTTTGAATCTCCTCATTCCACGAAGTGGTGACACCTTGAGATACACGTAATCTCCTTCCTCAAATTCCAGTGGTCTCCTTCTATTATCAGCATAGCTCTTTTGCCTGGTTTGAGCCACCCTCAAATTCTCTCGAATTATACGGACTTGTTCTTCTGCTTCTTGAATCAGTTCAGGCCCAAAGAACTGTCTTTCTCCAGTCTGATCCCAATATAGAGGAGTCCTGCACTTTCTCCCATATAAAGCTTCAAAAGGTGACATCTTCAGACTGGTCTGATAGCTATTATTATACGAGAATTCAGCATAAGGTAGACTTTTATCCCAACTTCCTCCATGCTGAAGGGCACAAGCTCTCAACATATCTTCCAAAACTTGACTAGTCCTTACAGTCTATCCATCAGTCTGAGGGTGATAAGCTGTACTGAAATTCAACTTCGTACTCATGTTCTTATGAAAGCTTCTCCAAAATCTTGAGGTAAACTGCGAACCTCGATCAGACACGATCTTCTTTGGTACTCCATGTAAACATACAATCCGAGCCATATATAACTCTGCTAGTTGAGAACCTTTATAAGTAGTCTTCACAGGGATAAAGTGAGCCACTTTAGTCAATCTATCCACGATCACCCATATAGCATCATATCCTTTCTGGGTGCGAGGCAATCCAGTAATGAAATCCATACCAATCTCCTCCCACTTCCACTCGGGTATCTTCAGTGGGTGTAGTAGTCCAGCTGGCCTCTGGTGTTCAGCCTTAACTCTTTGACATACATCGCACATAGCCACATGTGCAGCTACATCTCTTTTCAATCCATACCACCAATACTTCCGCTTCAAATCCTGGTACATCTTGGTACTACCAGGATGAATAGAATAATCTGAATCATGGGCCTCCTTTAAAATAGTCTCTCGAAGGCTTTTAATATCAGGAACACACATCCTGTCCTTGAACCATACAGTGCCCTACTCATCTTCCGTGAATTCCGGAACTCGACCTTCAATAATCAGATCCTTAATCTCTTTTATTTTAGCATCATCAGGTTGACCATTGCGGATTTCTTGCTCCAAAGTAGGTTCCACATCAATAGTAACTCCTTCAGTATGAGCAACTATCCCCAGGTTAAGTCTCCTGAAGTCCTCAACAATCTCATCAGGTAGCTGGGCAATAATAGCTGAATGAACATGCTCCTTGCGACTCAAAGCATCTGCAACCAAGTTTGCCTTGCCCGGGTGATAGTGAATCTCCAAATCATAATCCTTAATAAGCTCCAACCAACGGCGTTGCCTAAGGTTGAGATCCTTCTGAGTGAATATATACTTCAGACTCTTATGATCCGTGTACACTTGGCACTTGGTTCCCCTAATATAATGTCTCCAAATCTTAAGCGCATGCACAACGGCTGCCAGTTCTAAGTCCTGAGTGGGGTAGTTCAATTCATGTTTCCGCAACTGACGAGACGCGTAGGCGATCACATGTCCTTCTTGCATGAGCACACATCCCAAGCCTTGGCCACATGCATCACAATAAATGTCAAATCCTTTCTGTAGGTCTGGCATAACCAATACTGGTGGCGACATCAATCTTTTCTTCAATTGATCAAAGCTATCTTGGCACTTCTCGTCCCACTTAAATTCTCTTCCTTTCTCCAAAAGTGAAGTCATAGGTTTAGCAATCTTAGAAAATCCTTCAATAAATCTCCGATAATAGCCTGCTAATCCCAAGAAACTCCGAATCTCCGTAACTGTAGTGGGTACTCTCCACTCCATTATCTCCTTAACCTTAGCAGGATCCACTGAAATTCCTCCATTAGAAATAATATGACCAAGAAATGGCACCTCGCCAATCCAAAACTCACACTTGCTGAACTTGGCATAGAGTTGATTATCTCGTAGCTTCTGTAGCACCAATCTCAGGTGTTCCTCATGATTACTATCACTCTTGGAATAAATAAAAATATCGTCGATGAAAACCACGACGAATCTATCCAGATCATGAACACCTTATTCTTCAGATCCATAAAATAGGTTGGTGCATTAGTTAGTCCAAATGACGTAACAGTGAACTCATATAAACCGTATCGGGTCGAGAAATCCGTCTTGGGAATATCCGATGGCCAAATCTTCATTTGGTGATAACCGGATCGGAGATCAATCTTCGAGAATACCCTTGCACCTCTCATCTGATTAAATAAATCCTTAATGCAGGGTAATGGACACTTGTTCTTCTCAGTGACATCGTTAAGTGATCTATAATCCACACACATTCTTTGTGATCCATCCTTCTTTTGTACAAACAGTACTGGTGCTCCCCAAGGTGAGGAACTCGGACGAATGTACCCAGCCTCTTGTAACTCAGTTAACTGCTTCTTAAGTTCCTTCAACTCCTCTACGGACATCCTATATGGCCGTTTAGAAATAGGGGCGGTTCCAGGTAAGAGATCAATGACGAACTCAACTTCCCTATCTGGTGGCATCCCTGGTAACTCTTTTAAAAAGACATCCGAAAAAAAAATCTCAAAACCACCCGGATGTTGTTTCCAACAAACTCCTCATCTATGAAGAATGCCACACGTCTGGTAGTGGTAGTTATTGCAATCTCAACTTCGAATCTTTGTCCTTTGGAACTGGTGAGTTTTATGGTTCTCTTAGCACAGTGTATATACTACCTTTGCCTTTCTTAACCATGACATACCAAGGATCACATCTATAGTGCTCTCTTCTAACACTATAGGGGTAGCCCATCTGGGTTAGAAATACAAGGTAAGAAAGGAAGAATTGTAGACAAGGCGAGTAATTACGAGGAATGTTACTGCGAGAGATTTATTAGCTAAGTAGATTAGTGTGTCACCTACTAACACTAATACATTATCTTATGGTGGTACATGCTAAGATGCCCGTCTATACTATTTCAATCAATCAAAGAAGCAAATCAGACATTGATCATCAGAACAATCAACCAACATTTTTTTTAAATATAGAAAATAGTTATAATTTTGTCTTAGGCCTCCTATCTCTTAAAAAGATCATAAATGTAAGATTCCAAAGTGTGTAATCCATCTTGTCTCAGAGTATAGAAGGTAAGAATAATCAGAGTAGAACAGAAGAAGGTGACACAGGATCAAGATGAGTATAGAAAGAATCAGAGTGAGATAAGTATAGAATGAATCAGAGTAAGGTAAGTAGGTAAGGGTCTGTCCATTTCTATCTAGGTTTCGTCCTACAGTCAACATTTCCTCTGATACCACTTCTGTCACACCCGGCTTTAAGGAACAAAGCCAGGTGCACCTCATACATGCGCCAAGAAGACAACATATATAATAACAGAGTGTATAGAGAATAATGTCATAAAACATCAGAGTAATTATTACATAGCGGAAGACTTATTACAAAATAAAAGTATAACCATAAAACGAACTAAGGATCGTCGGCGCCAATGTCGACTGAGAAACGCCACCTAGATCAGATCGAACTCCTCAGTGTTAGGCGGCTCCTCCTGAACCACCTGCTCTTCTCCTGTGGGGGGGGGTGTGAGACAGCAAGGGTGAGCTCACACATGATCATAGCTCAACAAGTTGTGGGGAACCCAGTGGACATAAACTCACAAAGGTGTGAGTTCATGTGATGTGTAAGGCTAATCAATGATAGGGGTTAAAAGCTGAGCATTGCTTTTAAGTAGTTGGTCAAAATTTTATTAGCAGTTACTAAGTGTAAGTAGATACCAAACCATAATAAGAATATTAGAACAAAATTAATAATAAACCCATGCATATGCGAATGACAAATTGAATTTAAGTTCCATAATTTAAACATCAGAGAGTCCTGAGCTGCTCATGACCGCGAGCACGGCTAGTATACCAGTTTTACACTCTGCAGAGGTTGTACCCTTTACCCACAAGTCATGTTACCCATCTGCCAAGGGGTCGCGAATCCCATACACCTCTACCTAGGAAGCGCGGCAGGGCAACACTACGAGGCCTTTACAAAGTTCCACTAGCTTCCGAAAACCCGCTACAGTTTATAGGAAGTTCCAATGCAGGGTTCCTGGCTGACCGCCATCGCAGCAAAATCAACCAGGGACCTCCCTACACTGACCACTCCCCTACTGCCCTTGCCCCTTTCGGGTAAGGTAGTCTTCCACTAGCTTTCCTAATTAGTCAGCCAAGGGCGTCCCATTAAACCCTTGTGGTGGCACGTGTTACTCAAGTTAAGCTCTATGTTCCAATTAACATTAATGATCTCAACATGAACATAAACAGAATAACAAGAATAATTGGAACATAGATATAATAAATGATTATCCCAAAACCATGTAAAGCATTAGCAAACTACCCAAGTGATTCAGGGGTAAACAAGGTAATGAGATAAACAAATCTAGGGTGACCTATCGGGTCCCATCAAAATTAACCTATGCATGAGTATGTGAAATTAAAGAACATTATTGGGTAAAAAGTGGTCAAGGGCACAACTTGCCTTCAATGAGCTCCTGCTCAGCTATCTCAACTTGTTGCTCACCAGGATCCTCGGTCACGGGCTCTTCTACTCGCCACAATACAAACAAGCACAGTGCATATAGAGAAATTAACATTGCACCAAACATATATACAAAATACACAGTAATAATCTACACATTAAAATAAAATTCTAGGAACAGGAATCATAATTTTCTGAGTTATAGATTTTAAGTTATGAATTTTCAAAGGTTTTATGTGTTTAAAATGGGATTAATTTCCTTACTGTTGTATGATAAAACAGAGGTTCTAAGTGATAGAGAATAAAATTATAAAATTTTAGGAACTGGAATGGAGTGATTTGGAGTTAGTATGAATTTTCTATGAATTATTGAAGTTCTAGCATATATTTTTGTATTAAAAACCTATTTTCCAATTTAATTATTCCATTTTAAACAGCTCTGGACTGGGCGTCAATTCCTAGAAAACACAGGGGCTAAGGCGCAATAAAACCTAAGACTCAGTCCAACCCCGCAGTGTACCGCGGGTTGATTCCGAGGAAAAGCGAGGGCGCAAATGCAAAAACGCCAAGATGGCACACCGCGGGTTCAACCGGAGCCGTCCAACAGCCGATCAAGGGCCCAAGAGACCCCACGCCTACTCTAAACTCCGCCATCCAGATTGGGATCGACGGCCCAGATTAAAACGGACCAACCCGAACCGGTATGCGCCCCATAGCTGTTGGATCCGGAATCAGCGGCCGTGGTTTAATGAAATGAGATTGAATCAGGGTCACGGGATCCAGATCGGACGACCCACGCTATTCCGACCGAATCGTTCCCCGACGATCTAATCTTAACCGCAGAGCAGTCGATCAACGGTCACGGTTTTACGAAGTCGTGACCCTTGGATTCGATCACAACGGTTCGCGCGGCGTCTTCCACCCTGGTTCCCCTGGAACACGGCAGCGCCCTGGACCACGGTGGTCCATTGCCGGACCACAACCAAAACTATACTCTAGCCGCCGTGAATCGATCCGAGGGGCGTAAACTACTGCATATGGGTAGTGAGATCGGTGGAGGGCATCATACCGGAGTACCTCGTGAAGGTCGAGCGGGTCCACGGCAGGGGATTTCTCGGAGTAGATTTGAAATCCGGCGAGTAATCACCGGCGTACCCGCCACCAACAGCAACCAGAAAGGAGTGGCGCACGGTTCACGTGATCCCGTATGGCACCACGGTTGAGCTCCGGATCTGGAGCGCCCTCGCGGACGAACGTCGTCGGTGGCGGCACACCTTCACGCCCGGCGATGTTAATTTGGCGGCTAGCGATTACCCAACGATATCGGCTGCTCGGGTTTTTCTTTTCACGTGGGTTAACGGAGGGTCCAAGGGAGGTCCTAATTTATCTACACGCCCTGGGTGAGGGGAAGCCGGGGAGCTTTGCCGCGATCCACACGCGACGGCAATTCCGCGCGAGGCCGTTAAGGCGAAGGGGAACGACCTGACACGGGTGTCCCACCAGTCAGTGACTCAACGTCACGCGTGAGAGGGACTGAGCAGAGGGGCTCGGTCGTCAGCGCTAAGAGCAGAGTTGGGCCGCGCGGTGTGTTTTTCCTGGTGGGCCGAATCCATGCAGGTTGGCCTGCGAATGGCATTCTCCTTTATCTTTTTTTTTCTGTTTTCTTTTTTTTTGTTTTCTTTCCTTTTTCTTTTATTTCCAAATTCCATTTTCAATTCAGATTTAAATTCAAATCTTGTGCCAATTATCCTAAAATTATATTGTGAATTTATGAAATACCCCTTTTGGAAATATATCAATTTTCTTTATATTATATGCTCTCTTTTTTTTTCTTCTCTCCCCTTTTTTTTAAACTCTTCATCTCATTATTATTATATTTTTATTCCTTTTATTTTTTTGTATTAAATGCACAAACAAACTCCAACCTGATGTACTTTATTTTATTTTTGTATCATTTGTTTTTAATCAAGCACTATTAATTATATGTGTGCTCTTTTTATGATGCACATAAGGCACATGAAATGAAGAAATCACTGTGTATCCCCCGTATACAATTTTTTGGAGTATTACAGTATGGCAGCTCTGAGCAGATTTATATCCAGGCTGGGAGAAAAAGGTTAACCGTTTTACAAGCTACTCAAGAAGGTGGACAAGTTTCAGTGGACCTCAGAAGCGCAGGAAGCCTTGGACGCACTGAAAAAATTCTTGACAACCCCACCAGTACTGAAACCACCACGGCGAGCCACGTCAGCTCAACCAGCTGAAGATCTGCTGCTATATATCTCTTGCACGACTCACGTGGTAAGCACCGCGTTGGTAGTCGAGCGAGCAGAAGAAGGACATGCCTACCCTGTGCAACACCCCGTTTACTTCATCAGCGAAGTTCTGGGCCCCTCGAAGAAAAAGTATCCTCAAGTGCAGAAGCTGTTATACGCAGTACTTCTAACTGCCCGCAAGCTGCGTCACTACTTTGATGACCACAAAGTCATAGTAGTTACCGGTTTCCCGATAGGGGACATTCTCCACAACAAGGAAGCCATTGGCCGAATAGCCAAGTGGGCCTGTGAACTGGGATCTCATGACATCGAATTTCGACCTCGTACTGCCATTAAGTCCCAAGCATTGGTTGACTTCATATCAGAATCGACTGAACAACAAATACCAGAAAACCCAGAAACTACAGAAGTATGGAGGATGTATTTTGATGGTTCACTAAAACTGCAGGGAGCAGGCGCAAGAATTCTCTTCATCGCGCCTGGAGGCGAACACCTCAAATACGCCCTCCAACTCTTATTTCCAGCCTCTAACAATGCATCCGAGTATGAAGCTCTGATCCATGGACTAAACATCGCCGTATCATTGGGCATCAAGAGATTAATGGTATACGGAGATTCTCTGGTGGTCATAAGTCAGATAAACAAAGAATGGGACTGTTCGAAGGATTCGATGGGAAAATACTGCACTGCCGTCCAGAAACTAGAAGATAAGTTTGAAGGTCTAGAATTTCATCATGTGGAGAGAGATCGAAACACGGCAGCTGATGTATTGTCCAAGTTAGGATCCAGCCGGACTCAGGTCCCACCCGGAGTCTTCGTGCAAGAAATACCACAACCGAGCATCACAACAGATCAAGCAGAAGAATGTAATATCGTGGATCAACCCGAGTCAGACTCTGACGACTCGAGAAGGCCGATCATCAGATACATAAAGAATGAAGAGGAACCAGATGACAAAAACACAGCCGAGCGCATCGCCAGACAGTCAGCCCACTACACACTCATTGGGGAAGCGTTATACAGAAGGGGTGCATCAGGCGTCCTCATGAAGTGCATTCTCTCATCTACTGGGAAGCAACTTCTAGATGAGGTCCATGCTGGGCAATGCGGAATACACGCAGCGTCCAAGACACTAGTCGGGAAAGTCTTCAGGTCAGGATTCTATTGGCCAACAGCGAAAAGCGATGCAGCTGAGTTAGTTCAGAGGTGCGAAGCTTGCCAGTACTTGTCAAAGCAACACCATTTACCAGCACAGCATTGCAGACCATACCAGTAACTTGGCCCTTTGCATGCTGGGGACTGGATATGATTGGACCTTTTAAGAAGGCTCAAGGAGGATACACTCATGTACTGGTAGCAATCGACAAGTTCACCAAATGGATAGAATTCAAACCCATTCTTCCTTAACCTCAGCCAAGGCCGTGGAATTCATACAAGACATAATATTCAGATTCGGAATACCAAACAATATCATAACTGACTTGGGATCCAACTTTACAAGTTCAGAATTCTTCGACTTCTGCGAGCAAAAGGGCATTCAGATCAAGTACGCTTCGGTAGCACACCCGAGGGCCAACGGGCAGGTTGAGCGAGCTAACGGGATGATACTGGAGGCACTCAGGAAAAGGGTCTTCAAAAAGAATGAAAAGTTCGTAGGAAAGTGGATACGCGAATTGCCCTATGTCGTCTGGAGCCTAAGAACTCAACCTAGCCGAGCTCTGCATGGAAACACTCCCTTCTTCATGGTCTATGGATCAGAAGCAGTATTACCCGCCGATCTCAAGTTCGAGGCGCCGAGGTTGGTCTTTGAAAACATAGCAGAAGCTGAAGCTACTAGGCTGGAGGACATTGATGTACTCGAAGAAGAACGGCTGAATGCAGTAATTCAATCAGCACGGTACCAGCAGGCTCTGAGACGCTATCACAACAAGGCCGTGCGACAACGATCCTTCTCAATAGGAGATCTCGTCCTCCACCGAATTCTAATGGGGGAGGGACAGCACAAGTTATCACCCTTATGGGAAGGGCCATTCATAGTAGCGGAAGTCACTCGGCCGGGATCATATCGTCTAACCCAGATGGACGGCATAGAAATTGGGAACTCCTGGAATATAGAACACCTGAGGAAGTTTTACCCCTAGCTGAATTTCAAAAGCTATCGGGACAACAATGTACTCTGTAAAACGGGAGATATGTCATCAATAAAGAAGACTTCAAAGATACTCAATTTGTTCATGATTGACTAGCACGCTTACATAACTCGGGGTGACCACTATGCCCTGCTAACGGAGCAATTGGCTTAAGTCGGCAAAGACTTAAGACGGTGCAACATGCTCACGCTTACATAACTCGGGGTGACCACTATGCCCTGCTAACGGAGCAATCGGCTTAAGTCGGCAAAGACTTAAGACGGTGCAACATGCTCACGTTTACATAACTCGGGGTGACCACTATGCCCTGCTAACGGAGCAATCGGCTTAAGTCGGCAAAGACTTAAGACGGTGCAACATGCTCACGCTTACATAACTCGGGGTGACCACTATGCCCTGCTAACGGAGCAATCGGCTTAAGTCGGCAAAAACTTAAGACGGTGCAACATGCTCACGCTTACATAACTCGGGGTGACCACTATGCCCTGCTAACGGAGCAATCGGCTTAAGTCGGCAAAGACTTAAGACGGTGCAACATGCTCACGCTTACATAGCTCGGGGTGACCACTATGCCCTACTGACAAAGCAATCGGCTTAAGTTGGCAACGACTTAAGGCAGTGCGACATACTCGCGCTTACGAAACTCGAGGGATGACTTCTATATCCTGCAAACAAATCTCAAAAACCATTACACAGCCTTTTTACTGCTACAAATTTATGCACTGTTGAACTCTAAAACAGTAGGAGAATAGCAATATCATTCAAATGCTAAACTGGTGTCCTCTAAAAAATATATGATCGTGCTAACCGCGCGCTCAAAGCATGCGAAACATTTCTCTATTTCGTGATGTCTTTCTCAGGAGCCACCGACCAGGAAGGGCGACTTGAGGAATCAGGCGCAGCATTCACATCAGCCCTTATGTCTTCAGGAACAACTACACCAGGTCTCCTCATCAAGATTCGTCCCGCTCGTATGGCCTTATCCATGGCCCTGTCGCGCTGGACTCTTAGAGTAGTGGAAGTTTGTTCAGCAACCTTGGCAGCTAATCAAGCGTTTTCTAGCTCCTGCGTGATGGATTTCTTGGAAGCACGAAGTTCTTTGATAGTAGCATCCTTAGCCGATATCAACTGTCGAAGACGGATCACGTCATCTGTGGATTCCTGCAGTCTGTAGCGAAGATTATCCAACTCCTCCATGGAAAAACGATGACTCCTCTCCAGGATGGTCAGCGAGTTGCTAGAATCGCGATACAGTCTGTCAAGATTATCGCGAGATGCAGCAAGGGCACGTTTCTCTTCCTACAAACAAGAATCAACTCCTTTCAAACATCAAACAAACAATAGGAACACAACAATGCAAGGTTCAGCTTCACAAGTCACCTTTTCAGAATCAAGCTGAGTGCGCAGAGAAGAGCTCAGTGTATTGGCGTCATCTAAGGCAGCAGAAACCTGAGCTAGTTCGGTCTGGCTTTGAGAATACTTTTCTTCAAAGTCAGAGCACCGCTGGACCAGCTCAGCTAGATCTCGGGAATGTTTTTCTTCAAGAGTGGAAATTTGCCGAGACATATCTAGCAGGAAATAATCAAAAAGGATCAGGATATAAAGCAGTTCAGTAATGCAGAACAAAGAGAGGCAGAGAGGCACTAACCAGCGTTGGTCACCTCCAAGTCAGAAACACGTTGTTGAAGTATCACCGGATTCCAACGTGCAAGAGACAAAGCTCCTTCTGGAACAGAAGCACCCTGCAACCTCAGCTGACTAGCCATTCCGTCTACCAAAGCCTGATAAGAAGAGCAGATGAGTGTAATGACAGCAGTTCACACAGCGCAAAAGTCAAGACAAGATATATTACAATACCTGAAGATTGGAAAAGAATGAAGGGGCTCCCAGATCATGAGAGATCAATTGATAGCCTGGCGTAAGGTCACCACCCGAAGCAGTTGGCAACAAGCCAGCAGAAACCAACTCAGTGCCATCAACAGGGCTCAAAACTTGGCCAGTGGGGACGCTGCCCTCCAAAGCGACTCCCTGGTTCGAAGCTTGGGCGACCACCACGTAGCCGGAGTGCGGGGGCGATCCCGCATGAACGTCCATGGAAGTACAAGAGGGGGACATTGCTGGGACACCCTCGGGGGCTGGGTCGTAGTTTTCACTACCCACATGAGCCGGATCATCTCCGGCAGTACCCTCGGGGGCTGGACAGTGGCTTGCACTTTCCACCCGAGCCGAGTCACCCTCGGCAACACCCTCGAGGGCTGGGTAAGCGTCAACACCATCCTTGAGAGCCGAGTTCTCTGCAGTGGCCACCTCTAAGGCTAAAGGCCCCTTAGTTGCTTTCATGGGACCGAGATGATCCAAATCAGTCTCCTGGCCCTCAAGACCGCGCTCTAAGGTCGATGAGGCGCGGGATGACCTCAACCCAGCATCGAGCATGTCGGCACAAACCTCCATCACACCGTCGTCCGCTGGCTCTAACAAAAGATCTTCTGGAACCATATCCTCTAGGGTCTGATCAAAATTAGCCAGAGATAACTACTGTAAGCCAACGAGGGCTGACAAAGCAGGAGAAGGAACCCCACTACTCTCCCCACTGGCAATATACCGTCGACTGTTCTTCCGGGTCAGAGGGACCTCATCTTCTTCGTCCCTATCATTTTCATCAACAACATAAGCAGCACACCCATTGGGATCAGCAGCAGATGGAGCACACCCATTGGGGTCGGCGTCAGTGAAATCAGGCACGGGAACCTCCTCAGTAGCAGGAGCCGAGGGACCAGCACCCCGATCCAAACTAGACACTTGCCGGAGACGTCTCTTTTTCTTTTTCTGCTCATCTGCAGAAGGACCAGGTTGATTGGCTCGGCAAGGGCGTCTTGAGCGAGCACTGGCAGGCTTCTGAACATCCAAAGTTACACTAGCTTCTGAAGGAGGCGCCACCACCAATGTCCCAGCAGGAGCAGCATCAGGGGAGTCCTCAGCCAGCAAATCAAGCATAGCACTTATTTCTGCATCACTAGGATCCAAAGGCACCTCGAAGTGGACTTGCCATTCGTCGTCAGGAATTTCCCCGAGTGAAGCAACCAATGTGTTAACCTCGTCGACAGAGGGTCGCACTCTAAGGCCCAAACCGCCATCAGTGACAGGTGGATTCGACACAAAAAGAGTGAAGGTCTTGGGAGAAGGCAGGTTCCAAGCTGAATATGCCACTGGGGCGCCAATATTTGATACCTTGCCTCTAAGGATCATCTCAAGTCGGCTCACCAGGTCTACAGAGGGAATTCTCCTGTTGGTAACCCGAGTCGGATCAGCTAGGCCTCTATACAGATAAGCCGGGTATGCTCTGTCCTTCAACGGCTGAACATTCTTGAAAACGAAATCAGCAACTACAGCTTCAGCAGTTAGACCCCTTTCTTTCAGCAGTCCAACTTCAGCTAGCAAAGCCCTCGCTTCAGCTACCTCCTGATCCGTGGGAGACTCAGTCCAACTCGGAGTACGAACATCCGGCTGTCTTCCCGACCATGGAGGGAGGGAATTTCCATGGTTCTCAGCAATAAACCATTCCAAGCGCCATCCCTTGATACTGTCTTTGAGAGGAATTTCAAGATACTCAGTTTTCCTCCCACGGTGCATCTCCAAACTAGCACCCCCGACTAGCTGATGCTGACCCCCGGCCATCCCAGGGCGGCAGTGATACAAGTACTTCCACAACCCAAAATGTGGCAGCACTCCCAGGAAAGCTTCGCACAGATGAACGTAAATAGAAATTTGAAGAATAGAATTGGGATTCAGGTGGGTCAGATTAAGGTGATAGAAATCAAGGAGACCGCGGAGAAGAAAAGGAGCATAAATCACGGACTCATGGGTATCCTCTGTCAGGACAGTGACCCCATGGCAAACCCGCCAAGAACAAAGCTCCCTCGGGGGAAGAACCCCGATGGACACAAGGTGGAGGAGATCAGACTCGGAGACAACAGACATGTGATTACCTGTGAAAGGCAATTGGTTGTTGGGGTCGACAGGGGGAATTACCGCAGCAGATGAACTCGAGGCCTTTCTCTTGGGCGCCATCTCGAATCTACTGGCGAACAGAGCGAGAGCTGAATTGCAGAGAGGATTTGGAGGCAGAAAAATAAGAACTAGGGCACGGAAAGCAGAGGCGGCTGAAAGCGCTGTATAAGCGAGATATTCCTGAGCTGGATGCCATTTCCAAAAGCGCCCAGTCAGCACCCGGCGGTTACCTCTAAAACACCGGTGTGCCACATCATCACTCGGCGGTTACCTCTAAAACCCCGATGTGCCACATCATCACTTGGCTATTATCCTCAAAAGTGGCTGACACGGCCCGTTTTAACTCGGCTATCATTTCTAAGACGCTGACGTTATCACCAATGTCTTCAGTTGCTCGGCAGCTATCTCTAAAGCGCCGATAATGTCTTCATTCGCTCGGCATTTGCCTCTAAAGCGCCGACAATGTCTTCAGTTGCTCGGCGGCTATCTCTAAAGCGCCGATAATGTCTTCATTCGCTCGACATTTGCCTCTAAAGCGCCGACAATGTCTTCAGTCACTCGGCAGCTATCTCTAAAGCGCCGATGATGTCTTCATTCGCTCGGCAGTTACCTCTAAAACGCCGACGCAGCCTTCAGTCATTCCGTCGCTGATACAGTTTCGTAATCACTCGGACGCTATTTTAAAAGCGCAAATGGTGACAACAATAGCTCGGCCATCACAAAACGTCGGCGTGATGCCCGAGTTACTTAGTTACTATCCCAGAGGAGTCAACTTCGTAAATAAAGCAGGCGGAGGAAGGACTCAAAAACTCGGCGTTGATCATAATCGACAATCTAGTTGATTAAGGACTCAAAATCTGCACAGAAGGGACGAAACTGTTCTTCATTAAGGGAGTTTTCATACTTACAAATCAACTCATTATGAGTTGATAACTTCCCTACTGCTACTACTACTACTACGCTACACTATACTACTTTACATTACTAATATTACTACATTATACTACTTCTAATCTATACTAATATTTAAAAACCAGTGGCATTTAGCCACTGGCCTTGTTGCCGCCCCTGCTGCCGCTGCTGCCGCCCCTGCTGCTGCCGTTGCCGCCCCTGCCGCCGCAGTCACCGTCGTCGTCGCCACCACCGCCTCCGTCGTCGTCGTCGTCGTCGTCGTCGCCCTCGCCACCGTCGCCGCCATCCTCCTCGGACGAGTCCTCCTCGTCCGAGGAGTCCTCCGACTCATCCGAGCCCGCGAGCCCGGAGCGCTTGACGGCCCGGATGTAAGTCCAGACCTCCGCCGCGAGCCCCTGGGAGTCGTCTGAATCATCAGATGACTCACGCAGAGGGATGGGAGCCAGAGACCCCTCGGATTTAGAGGAGAACTCCTCCTCTAAATACTCCGAGTCACCAAAGTACTCAGACGGAGGAGTTGGCTCGCACTTGCGTTTCTTGCCCATGGTGGAAATGCAGGTAGAAGAAAGAAGCAGGCAGTGGAGAACAGCGAGAGATGTGAAAAAACCAGAGAGGCAAAGGCACTATTTATAGGAAGAAAAGGCAACCGCTCACCTCCAACCGCGGTCACTGAACAGTCGCGAAGCATTCAATACACACTTCAACCCGTCTGAAGACGCGCGGCTGACGCCGTTTCACGCAATGCAACACCCATTGGGACTCCAGTCAAACAACACAGAAGATATGATTACACCCGCCGTCACATCACATTACTACTCAGAAGCAGCCGGTTAAAACACTCAGCGTACCAAGCCGTCTCTTACCCACACCCATTGGGGGGGGACGCCCAGGAATTATCAGTATATTTTTCAAAAAACTGTCACATCCGTGCAGGGCGTGCAATGAACACCTCAAGACAAAAATGAGATATCAGTAAGGATCAGAGGAAAGCCAAATATAGCCGGTGAAGTACAAAATCGGACCGATGGAAGCGACGTAAAGACTAGCCAGGGAACGTCCATCAAATGTCCAATCAGTCACAGAGCAAATAAATTGCACCACTTATCAAGATATGGGCAGATCTCGAACTCGGCTGCAAAAGACAAAATACATGCTG
This sequence comes from Zea luxurians, assembly GCA_029449295.1. Classification (NCBI taxonomy): domain Eukaryota; kingdom Viridiplantae; phylum Streptophyta; class Magnoliopsida; order Poales; family Poaceae; genus Zea; species Zea luxurians. The sequence continues at coordinate 1,927,792 of JAOPSE010000144.1, forward strand.
ACCTCAGATGCATAATAGTGATGACATAATGCTGACCTCTAAAGCATAATATGGATGACATAATGCCGACTTCTAAGGCATCCAAAAAACGAAAAAGGAGAGAAAGTATGGCTCTCGGTAAAAGGACACGAGGTAAAGACCTTTGAGAGGATTGTTTTCAAAAATCCACTCAAAGCTCGGGGGCTACACCCATTGGGTGCACCTTCGGTGCACCCCATGGATCACCATTTCAAGCCAAGGTAGTGCCGACTTCTAAGGCATAAGACAAGATTAAAAGACAAGGCTGGACCTCAACCAGAACACGAGAAGAAAACAAAAACGATTTCTGATGAAGACCTTCGAGTAGATTATCTTCTAAAATCTACTCGAAGCTCGGGGGCTACACCCATTGGGTGCACCTCTGGTGCACCCAACGAAATTCAAGGTTTTACAAAATGAGACGCCAACCTCTAAGGCACAAGTGTGAGGCAAAACTACAGATTTCGAGTAAAGCAAAGCAGAAGAAGACAGTAAGAAATCATTTTCACCAGACTGCCCGAGAAGCATTTCTTGTAAACAAAACCTGCAAGTTGGGCCTAGGATCTTTAGGCCGATTATCCCAAAATCAACCCAAAGATCGGGGGCTTGTGGGGGACAGATATCCCCCGGGTCCACTAGCAGATAAAAGACCTCACGAAAGGCCCAAGGGCCCAATAAATCGTAAGGTCATTTCTTCATGGGCCTGGGGAGGAGGACAATCAGCAAAGCAAACCAATGTAAAGCCGGATCGACGCAAGTCCAGATAGGCCCCACAGCGTTGAGCGAGAAATCACAACAGAAGATCTGACTTTCCCGCGCTGGAGCACCATGCAGTAGAACCAGGCGAGGATAGGTCGGCTGAATCATAGGGAGATAGACTCAAACAGTTCACTATCCTTTAGACGCACGTTGTTATCATATCCACATGTATCGCCCCACGGCCGAATATATAAGGCCCAGGGGGCACCCCTTCAGAACGATGGAACACACTATCCAGACATCTACCTACACTTCCCACATCCTCGCTCTAGAGAATCACCTTGTAACCCATTACACAAAGCACCTTCGCCAGGACGTAGGGTGTTACGCATCTCTAAGCGGCCCGAACCTGTAAACATTGTCTCTTGTCTCTCGTGCATCCGGCACGAACCATTTTGCTACAGTCGGCGACACCACCCTACTCCTAAAGACACCTCGAGGGGCAACCTCGGGTGTGCGGTCGGACCCAAAACACCGACACCACCGCAGTCGCCTCGTCAGCCGTCAGGAGCGCGTGGGCGGTTTTACCGCCACCGCCACTGCCTGGTGGGCCCGCGCGCACCCACCTCCTCCCTTCTCTCTCTCACGTCGCCCAACACTCCTCCCCTTCTCCCCAACGCCCCTACACTTCATGGAACGTGTGGTTTATTTTATGTAGTTGCCCTCTACTTAAAATTGATCACGTTAATTATCACACGTAGTTAATCAATGACTTGGTTTAATGTCGACCAATTGGAAATAATTGTAACTCTATTAGTGCATGTGATTAATACCTGTTAGTATGGCTAGGTAGAGTTAGACAAAGCAATGATTAATTGCACACCTACACGTAATATGCTTCGACTATAGCTTTAGCCACTGCGAGCCCCTTCTTTTTCTCTTCCTAGCAATTGCGAATGCAAATCGTATGTCATACCTTATGCATATTCAATTTATCTGCTCTCTTGTATGGTGTACTATTTATTTCCTCATTCAAAGAGATGGATGTATGTTTGCGCTCGCATAGATAACGGTCTGGTTGAGGAGTCCGAAGAACTCACAGGAGAAGACCCTAAGCAGCAGCTGGTTGGTGGAGGCAAGTGTCCCTTGACCCACTTATGTCCTATACATTCCTTAATTCACTTTCCGCATTTACATAGTTTATACCTAAGGATTGACTAGCTTTTGTTATCCATGTCCTTGCTTACCTATTTGGGTTGGATTATTCTGGTTTAGCTTCATGCTAGTGCTTCACATTAATCAATGAACATGATGAGATTTATCAATGATACGCTGTTTCCCTTCTTTATTATGATGATATACTTGTGGCATTTAAGGGGACTCGAGCGGTTTCTCGAGTGCCTTTCCGTAAGGACCTGTTCGTTGGATGACCGCCCGAGAAAATAGTGCAACCATGAGGGTGGAATGGGACGCCCTTAGCTTAATAATTAGAGGAACCAGGGTGTAGTTCGCTTCGCCGTTGTGCCGTCAATGGGGCTCGGTGTATGCGGCTCGCTCTGCCATGGTTGGTTCGCCCCTTGGGGAGGAGTGCGGTGCATTTAGGAAACCTAACGGGTGGCTACAGCCCTAGGAAATTTTGTAAAGGCTACGTAGTGATACTCTGCTGGGCCACCTTGGTAGTGATCAATGGAGATTCATGATCTCCGGGCAGAAAGGGAGTCACGACTTGTGGGTAAAGTGTGCAACCTCTGCAGAGTGTTATGAAAACTAATATATCAGCCGTGCTCGCGGTTATGAGCGACCAATGGAGCTCCATTGATTAGAGATACTTGATCAGAGATGTTTGGATTATAGGTGGTGACGAGAATTATGGTTTCGGTATTGACTATAGTGATGGTAAGTGGTATTCTTTTCATTTGGAAAGGGTACTTTTGGGTTAACAACTTGGGTTAATACTAAAATCTGGCTCTCTTTACTAGTAATAATAATCTGACCAACTAAAAGCAACTGCTTGACTTACCCCCACATAAAGCTAGTCCACTACGGCCAAACAGGACATTTGCTGAGTATGTTGATGTGTACTCACCCTTGCTCTACACACCAAACCCCCCTCCCCAGGTTGTCCACGATGCAACTACTGCTCAGAAGAAGATGAAGTCGTGGAGGAAGACTTTCAGGAGTTCCAAGATTACGACGAGTTTTAGGCGTGGGTTAGCGGCAACCCCAGTCGGCTGCCTGTGAAGGCCGCGTGTATCTATGTTTCGTTTTCACACTTTGATTATTGTTGAAGACTATGTGGATGTCTCTGACATTATGATGTAATCGAATATTATTACCCGTTATGTTATTATTTGAGCTCTGTGTGATGATGTCCAGTTATGTAACTGATGTGTACGTGAATTGCTGATCCTGGCACGTACATGGTTCGCATTCGGTTTGCCTTCTAAAACCGGGTGTGACATCAGTGCTCCTCAACAGCCTGCTCCCCTCTCACGCCACCTCCTCTCGCTCCGCCTGCTCTTGTTGATTTGAGCATCACAAACGGTTCGATGCTCATGTAGACGGTCCGGCTGACTCAGCTGGACAGTCCGCCCATGGCCAGAGGCGTCAGCCTCCACACAAAGCGAAGAAGGGGGTGCAATGGCAAAAGCACATGTAACACACATGGTCGGCTGGTTAAAGTCGGCCCTACTTTTGATCAATTGCTCTCCATATACGCTAGCAAGAAGGGTGTTCTATGCGATCAACCAACAAAGAAACCTCGGTCATCCACTAAAATAAAACGGCTTGAAAGGCAGCGCGACAAGGATCACCTATTCATCCATCTCCAGTGATGCCATGATACTTTCCACCCGCCTACCTGATAGTCGCCTAGATGTGGGGGGATGAATAGGCGAAACCTGAAATTTATAAACTTTAAACACACACTAGGGCCAGGGTTAGCGTTAGAATTAAGTTCAAGTCCGAAAGAATGTTTCTCTTACTTAGGGTCGCTCAAAGGATGTGGATGACGTATGTGAGCAAACTCAAATTAATACTAGCAAGGAAACGTTGGAGAGAGGAAAGAGCGCAAAACAAATCAAGCAAGAATCAAAGCGAGTAGACACAGTGATTTGTTTTACCGAGGTTCGGTTCCAAAGAACCTAATCCCCGTTGAGGAGGCCACAAAGCCTGGGTCTATTTCAACCCTTTCCCTCTCTCTCAAACGATCACTTAGACCAAGTGAGCCTTTCCTTAATCACACGGGTCACTAAGACCCCGCAAGGACCACCACACACTTGGTGTCTCTTGCTTAGCTTTACAAGCACTTAGAGAAAGAGTAAGGAAGGAAGAAATGCAATCCAAGCGACAAGAGCGCAAATGAACACACAAACTCTCTCTCTCTCTCTCAAGTCAATAAGTGGTTGAGATGAATTTGGGACTTGGAGAGGATTTGATCTTTGGAATTGTGTCTTGGAGTGAATGCTACAGCTCTTGTATTGAATATGAACTTCTGAAAACTTGGATACCAATGAATGAGGTGGTTAAGGGGTATTAATAGCCCTCAACCACTTCCTAGCCGTTGGCAAAGGTTGCTGGCGATGGGCGCACCGGATAGTACGGTGGCGCACCAGACAGTCACTGTTCACTGTCCGGTGCGCGCCACGTCAGCGCGTCCGTTAGGGTTTGGAGCAGTTGACTGTTGGAGGCGTTTGTCTTTTTGCTGCACCGGATAGTCCGGTGACCTCTGAATTCTGCGCTCTAACTTCTGTCGCGACACTGTAGTGTTTTGCAGTCGACTGTTGGTGTGTAGGGAGTCGTTGCTCCACTGGCACACCGGACAGTCCGGTGGCACACCGAACAATCCGGTGAATTATAGCGGAGCACGCCTCTGAATTCCCGAGAGTGGCTTGTTCAAAGGGCGCCTGGCCTGGTGCACACCGGACACAGTCTGGTGCGCCAAAAATCAGCACACTCTATGTCTTGCTCCAATTTTTGATTGAGTCCCTAACTAAATTTCTTTCTTAGTTTGTGTTGAACCTTATGCACCTGAGATAAATGATATCTAGATAAACTAGTTAGTCCATGTGGTTTGTGTTGTACATCAACCACCAAAATCGATTATAGGAAATGGTTAACCCTATTTCCGTTTCACTACCCATCATCAATACGTTATCCTGTTCAAATGTGGAATGGTATGATGATGAACCTATGGTACATACGAAGTCCCTTTGCCTATTTAGGCTGGGGGCAACTCCATTCCATACCTTTGGGTCCATTGACCGATTGGTCATGCCCGAGAGAAATGCAATCTGAAACAAACTTCATACATTATAGATATATTGAATGATCACCCGATTGGATCGAAAAGGCGATGACTTGCTTCAGGCTTAGTGCATATGATTTTGGTTCGTCAACCTTCACCAAAAGGTAGGGGACATATGTTGAACAACAAAAATGACATGCGGACTGTCCGCCCCTAGGGCCACACGGTCCATGGTCCGGACTGTTCGTGGTGGCGACATAGATGGTTCCAGATTTCTAGCAGGATTTGTTAGCGAAACCTACGACATTAACTCAGAAACCGACTTGTAACGGATCCGGACCTCATCTCTTTATATAGATGAAGGGTTACAACCGATTGAACCCACACAATCGATCCAATCAAATCTACTTATCAATTTTACCTTATTTGCATTGTTCTTCCAATTCCTAGAAGTAGGAGTAATCTAGTCTTAGGTTTAAATCTACTTTAATCTTCCACAACAATCTCTCTTTGACTCTATGCCGATTAGAGATGCACCAGGCGGCCTGCCGACCTAAAGCAACGCCTAGGAACTCTTCCCCTCGACGGGATCTCTCTTGGGGCGAGTTCTAGGGTTCTTCGCGGAGAAGAAGACCCTCTACGCCACCACGAACAGTCCAAAAGCATACAGACGAGGATTCGCTCCTGCACCTAGGTCACGGACCATCTGACCCTGTACAGCGGACCGTCCGTGTCTCCATAGAGAGCACCGTCATGTGGTTTGTTCTAGTGTTTGGTGTCCAAATTGGCGCCAACGAGTAGTTAGAAACATTTTTTTATTAACCAAATGAGTGGGTAATTTTTTTTCATGTGTTTAGTCTATTACGTCCGGGGAGTCCTTAGGTTAGTTGTGTGTGTTGGGAGGACGATGCCATGTTCATTTGACTTGAATCTGTACCTGTTTCTACTGCTTCTACAATGTTTTTGTCTTTATAGATTGCAGGCGCAACAGTACAAACAACTGGCTTTAATCTAAAGTGAAGCGGCGAGCAGTCCAAACAGCTGGCTTTAGTCTAAGCAGCTGCAGCAATCCAAACGGTTGGCATTAAACTTGTAATGTTTTCTGTAGCTTTTTTCTAGGTTTTTTAGATAGGCGAAATCCACCTGTAAGCTGTAAACAGATGTTTTTTTGTCTTTGCTAATGCTAATACCGGGACAATGCCCTAAAATTCTAAAAATACAGCACATGGTTAAAGTTAATTCATTACAAATGCGAAAATTACCATGGAGACAACCGAGAAAAAGATTCGTGACCTTGCATCAGATCTAGTTGTATCTAGGGGATATTATCCTGACAAACTGATTCACCAACTCAGAAAGCGATAGTAGATCTAGGTCCACTGTAGTGTAGAATCAAACTATGCTCTACTAAAAATGAACCATACATACATGATGCAGCTATCCAAGTCTAACACGTCCCAACGCACCAGCATTATACTATTAGTAATATAAGACCAAACCCGAAGAAGGTATTACGACTATGGTCATACCTGAAGGGAGAAGTGATGCATTAACCAAGAAAAAACATTTCCAAATTGCAAGACTCGATCGATTATGAATGCGCAACAATATGAAGAAGTTCCCTAACAATTCTGGATAGATAGAAAGACGGACGCGCACACTATTCTTTTATTCAGATGTCAGAAGGGTAACAGTGTGATATTGATCTTATTGTCACCTGCTGCTGTGATGACATCACCGCATTTAATACAATAGTTATTTGTAACTGACAAGTGCATATCCAGTCTGATAGGTACAAATAATGAACCTGAAATAACCATTATATTTAGAGGACTTCAATAATGTTGGTGAGCTCAGGAGCACCTTTACAATCCAGCACTCCGAGCCCTAGCTTACTTTTGGTCAATTTCAGTTCTAACTTGAGATCAAACTTTCAGCTAGAGGATTATGCATTTTCAAGTGGAGATTGGTCCTTTCAAGTCATGGTCGTAGATCACTTAAGTCGGCGGTTAAACTCATCCACTTTGCTCCTTTTGCCCCGTGCAAAACGCAACATCCTCAGAGTGAGTTCAGACTTCAGAGGCAAGCTCGTTTTCTTCATCAAATGTACCACATGATCACGAGGCAGGGATTCCAGTGCTACCCCTGCTGCCCCTTCTGCCATTGATCCCGCTCTGGTTACGATACTTCAATCTCTTACACAGTAGCATGCTCATATGGCAGCCGAGCAGGCTCGACAGGCAGCTATCCTGTAGCAGATGTCCGAGCGAATGCTATCTATGTTTCAGACCATTTAGGACCATCAGCACACTCCGCAGCAGCAGCTCTTGGTAGACAGGGCTGAGCACCGGGCTTTTATGACTCATATCCTTCAACATACCGGTGTTCAGCTCCCACCAGTTCAGTCTGCCCCTCCTCCAGCTCTTCATGCAGCCGTTGTGCCAGCAATTCAGGCAGGACCCCCACTTCCTCCTTTTGGTCCTTCTCCCTCTCAGCTCCAACCGGTCACTCTGGATTTCTCGTCGCTGGTCGTCGGAACCTTCAGTGCTCAGCCGCCAGTGGCACCAGCGCCTGCTGTTACCACTGTTGCTGTGGCGGTGTCTGTGACCACTTCTGCTCTGGCGGATCCTGCAGCGCAGCCTCTGTCAGAGTTAGTACCAGCTCCAGCTTCTACTACAGATCCTGGATCCGAGACTGACTCCGACCCCCAGCTTGCGTTTGCACTTCTGCCACGACTGCGACCGGATGCGCCCCCGCCTCCTCCTTTAGCAACATGATCTCTAAGGAAGTGATGACAGATATCAGTGTGCTTGGTGCAAGAGTGTTGTACAGGATTATCAGCAATTTTTAACAGCACTCTCATTGTCACACAACAAAGGTACCTTTTCTAGAACTACACCATAGTCTAGAAGAGTTTGTTTCATATATAAAATCTGTGTGCAACAAGCACCCGCGGCAATGTATTCCGCTTCGGTGGTTGACAAGGCAACACTATTTTGCTTCTTAGATGTCCATGATTCTAGTGATCTCCCAAGCAAATGGCATCCCCCGGATGTACTTTTCTACCAATTTTGCAACCAGCATAATCCGAATCGGAATAGCCAATTAAATCAAAAGTAGCTCCTTTGGGATACCAAAGGCCAACGCTTGGGGTGTGCTTAAGATACCTAAGAATTCTTTTAGCAGCATGAAGATTAGCTTTCTTAGGATTTGCTTGAAATCGAGCACACATACAAACACTAAACATGATATCGGACCTAAATGCGGTAACATACAATAAACTACCAATCATGGAACGGTAGAGAGTTTGATCAACCGGGTTACCTCCCTCATCTAGGTCGAGATGTCCATTAGTAGGCATGGGTGTCTTGATTGGTTTGCACTTCTCCATATTGAATCTTTTCAACAAGTCTTTGGTATACTTCTCTTGTGAGAGGAAGTTACCATCTTTCATTTGCTTGACTTGAAAGCCGAGGAAGTACGTCAGCTCACCAATCATAGACATCTCGAACTCCTTCGACATCAACTCACCAAATTCCTTGCAATGATAATCATTTGTCGATCCAAAGATTATATCATCAACATAAACTTGACAAATGAAAATATCATCGTTATGTTTCTTTGTGAATAAAGTTGTGTCGACGGTCCCAATCTTGAAGCTCTTTTCGATGAGGAAGTCGCGAAGGCGCTTATACCAAGCGCTTGGAGTTTGCTTTAGCCCATATAGCGCGTTGGACAACCTGTAAGCATGGTTAGGATATCTAGGGTCTTCAAACCTAGGTGATTGCTCAACATATACAAGTTCATATATGAAGCCATTTAAAAATGCACTTTTTACATCCATTTGATAAAGCTTTATGTCATAGCATGATGCATATGCAAGTTGGATAGATGGCTTCAAGTCGAGCAACCGGTGCAAAGGTCTCTCCAAAATCTAAGCCTTCAACTTGAGAGAAGCCCTTTGCAACAAGTCTTGCCTTGTTTCGCACAATCACACCTTGATCATCTTGTTTGTTTCTGAACACGCGTTTTGTTCCAATGATCCTTTCATCTTGTGGAGGCTTCTCCAGGGTCCAAACTTGGTTGCGAGTGAAGTTGTTTAATTCTTCATGCATGGCATTCACACAGTCCGGATCCTGTAGCGCCTCATCTATACATGTAGGTTCAACATAAGAAACAAAAGAGTGATGTTCAATAAATGAAACATGTTTATGAGAACGAGTGATAACCCCTTGTGAAGGACTCACAATGATTTGATCTTGTGGGTGTGCTTGAAGTAGTGACGAGTTTCTTTTATCCACCACTTGGGAAGAAGGTCTTGGAGCATCAACATCTTTCGCTTGTATCATTGCTTGTTCATGAGAGACAAATGTATCTTCATTTGCATGCCTCTCATCTTTTTCATCATCATGTGGTACATTTGATGAAGAAGGCCTGTCAATATTTTGCACCTCTTCTTCATCTTCTTTTGGTTTGATGGCTCCAATTGGCATGTTCTTCATGGCTTCCCTAAGTGGCTCATCACCTACATCATCAAGATTTTCAAGTGCTCCTTGGGAGCCATTAGTCTCATCAAACTCCACATCATATGTTTCTTCTACCACGCCAGTGGCATGATTGAATACTCGATATGCTTTGGATTTTGATGAATAACCAAGTAGAAAACCAATATCACAACGTCTTTGAAACTTCCCTAGGTGATGGCGTTTCTTGTAGATGTAGCATTTGCATCCAAACACCCGAAAGAAAGAGACGTCTGGCTTTTTCCCATTTAGTAGTTCATAGGGGGTCTTCTCAAGTAGCCAGTGAGGAAATATCCTATTTGATGCATAACATGCAGTGTTGACAACTTCAGCCCAAAACCTCTCCTGTGTGTTATACTCATCAATCATTGTTCTTGCAAGAGTGATCAAGGTCCTATTCTTCCTTTCAACAACTCCATTCTGTTGAGGTGTGTATGTTGCTGAAACTTCATGCTTGATCCCAATCTCATCACAATATTCATGTATGTTAGTGTTGTCAAATTCTTTTTCGTTGTCACTTCTAATCTTCTTGATTTTGCAATCAAATTCATTTTGAGCCTTCTTGGTAAACTTCTTGAATATACATGCAACTTGAGACTTATCATGGAGAAAGAACACCCAAGTGTATCTTGAAAAGTCATCAACAATAACCAGACAGTAGAGGTTGTCACCAGCACTATCATAAGTTGTTAGTCCAAATAGATCCATGTGAAGCAGTTCTAGTGGCCTTGATGTTGACATAAAAGCTTTTGTAGGATGTGTGTTAGCAACTTGCTTTCTAGCTTGACATGCACTACAAGGCTTGTCCTTTTCAAATACAACATCCTTTAGTCCTCTAACCATGTCCTTCTTTAGTACTTTCTTGGGTGTGCTCATTCCAACATGTGCAAGCCTTCTATGCCATAGCCATCCAAGTGATGCTTTGGTAAAGAGGCTAGTTCTTAAGTTTGCATCTTCAGAGGTGAAATCCACTAAGTAGAGATTGATGTATCTAAATCTTTTGAACACCATTGACTCATCATCCATTTTTGACACAGCAACCTCTGTAGGAGTGAATAAGCATTGAAGGCCAAGATCAAAAAGTTGACCCACTAATAGTAAGTTGAAGCTCAAAGGTGCAACCAAGAGAACATTTGAAATTGAAAGATCATTTGAAATAGCCACCTTGCCAAGTCCTTGAACTTTTCCCTTTGAATTCTCCCCAAAAGTGATTTTATCTTGTCCATCAACATTCTCATCAAGTGAGGTGAACATCCGTGGGTTACCAGTCATATGTTGAGTGCATCCACTGTCAATAATCTAATGACTCCCACCGGTATTGTAGTTCACCTACATCAACAGATAAATCAAGCTTCAATTTTGAGGGCCCTATTTTGCATAGGACTAGTGACTTTCTCAATCAAAGACTTTGCAACCCAAATTTGTCTAGGTCTACTCTTGCTTGGTGGACCTAGGAATGTAACTTTGACTTTTCCATTTGCTACTTTTCTTAGAACATAATGAGCATTGAAAGAAAATGGTCTTGAGTGCTTTGGCAAGGGAGTTGGTGGTTTGGCTTTGCAATTGTGGGCAAAATGTCCTTCTTTTCCACACTCAAAGCACTTGATAGGCTTATGAGTCTGTTTTGCCTTGTATTGATTTGTCGCTTTCTTTTGCACAAAAGAATTCTATCCAATACCACTATTGTTGTTTTTCATGACAGTGTTCATGAGCAATTCATTTTGAAGGTATTGGCCTTTGTTGAACTTTTGCACACTTGTGGCAAGATGTTCATTTTCATTCTTAAGTTTCTTGACCTCATTTCTAAGCCTTTCATTGTCCACTGCCAACTCATTGTTAAAGTCATTGCTCTCTACGACAACCTTTCCTCTAGTAGTTGCATCAGTCAAATATCTCTTCAATTTCTGGTTGTCTAATGTCAAGACTTCAACTTTTTCAGTCAGTTCATCATGAAGACTCGTTTGATCATCTTGGCTCAAATCATCACATTAGGTTGCTACATCAATCTTAACAGCAAGGTTAATAGCCTCATGTGTATTACAAGATAAAAACTCATTTGCAACAAGAAGATTATCATGGTCGATTTTAATTTTTGTATAGTCTTCCTTAATTTTTACAAGTCTATCTTTCAACTCTCTATTTGCTTCATTTAATTTGTCACACTTATCCTTAGCATCTTTTAGGGAGGATTTAAGCTCATTTACAGTGGATGACATAGTTTTGTTTTCTTCTTTCATCTCATCACTAGCTTTTACAACTATGTCATATTTGGAAGTTAAAAATTCATTTTTGTCTTTTAACTTATCACATTTAGCCTTTGAATTCCTAATGATTTGAGTGTATTCCTTAAGCAAGTCAGCTAGTTCATCATAGGAAGGTGAAGCAATTTCATCATCACTATCACTATCATCAATAATATCATTATCAATTTGTACCTTCCGTTCACCTTTAGCCATGAGGCATAGGTGAGAAGTGTGTGAGGGTGATGGTGGTGGTGAAGAGAAGTCCCCAGCGATGGCGACAACTTTTTCATCATTTTCTTCTTCACTTGAAGAAGACCCGCTTGAGGACTCAATGTCAGTGAGCCAGTCATCAACAATGTATGCTTTTCCATTTTTCTTTTTATGGAATCTTTTGTGCTTCCCATCCTTTCTCTTGAAAAATTTCTTTTCCTTTTTCTCGTCTTCACTGTCATCATCTTTCTTGCCCTTGAACTTGTTCTTCTTGGGCTTGTTGCATTGATGAGCAAGATGACCAAGCTCTCCATAATTGTAGCAGTCCATTTCAGAGATGGGCTTTCTTTTACTGGAGAAGAACTTCTTATTTCTTGAGTCAAACTTGATGCCTTCTCTATTGAGCTTCTTTAACATTTTGGTGGTCTTTCTCACCATCAAAGCAATGTTAGCATCAAGATCATCATCACTTGAGGATTCCTCCTCAATTTGCACTTTAGCTTTTCCTTTCTTTTCTTGATTGGCTTTGAGAGCCAAGTCTTTTCTCTTGGAAGATGACTCATCCTTGTCATTTATGTGCATGTACATTTCATGAGCATCGAACTTTCCCAGTATTTGTGTAGGAGTGGCAACTGAAAGATCCATCTAATGTAACACTGACAATGTGTCCATATTTGTTAATTGGAAGGACACTGAGAATCTTCCTCACAACATCCGGTTGTGAAATTTGGGTGAGCCCCAAGCCATTTACTTCCTCTACAAGAATGTTAAGACGTGAGTACATAGCATTGGCATTTTCATTTGCAAGCATCTCAAAAGAATTTAATTTTCTCATTGCAATATGATATCTCTCCTCACGCTCACTTCTAGTCCCTTCATGTAGAGCACATATATCCATCCACAAATCATGAGCATTTCTATGATTTCTAACTCTATTAAAGACATCTTTTCAAAGGCCTCTAAAAAGAGTGTTTTTAGCCTTAGCATTCTATTTTTCATAGTTAAACACTTCTCCTACAAGATTTGCGGGATATCTTGGTTCAGGGAACCCTTGTGTGGCATCTTTGTAGACACCAATGTCTATAGCCTCTAAATAAACTTCCATACGAATTTCCAATATGAAAAATCGTCACCATCAAAACGGGAGGAGGTCCATCACCGCCGGACATCGCTACTCTAGCGGTTAAGCTAATCTAAGAGAAACAAGGCTCTGATACCGATTGAAAGGATCACGATGCCCAAGAGGGGGGGGGGTGAATTGGGCTTTTCTAAAAATCAACAATAATTAAACCCTAAGCAAGAGCCTAACTTCACCCAACAACTAGTAATAAGAGAATACTACTAGAAATACAATAATACTAAGACAATGCTTCAACTACTTGCTAAACAAATGCACAAGGTAAAATGCTTGAATTAAATGCGGAATGTAAAGCAAAGTTTAGAAGACTCCTCCAATTTTTCTCGAGGTATCGAAGAGTCGGCACTCTTCCCTAGTCCTCAATGGAGCACCCGCGCAAGGTTATCGCTCCCCCTTGGTCCTCGCAAGAACCAAGTACTCACTATGAGATGATCCTTTGCCACTCCAGTGCGGTGGATCCCTCACGACCGCTTACAATCTCGAGCCGGGTCACCAACAAGTCCTCCAAGGTGATCACCGTGCTCCAAAAGCCACCAAGCCATCTAGGTGATGCCGATCACCAAGTGTAACAAGTCGTAGACTTTCACTTGACCAAGAGAAGCCTAATCATGCAGTGTGTGCTCTAGGTGGCTCTTACTAGCACTAATGAGGTCCTAATGCAGGATTAAGATTTTCTAATCACCTCACTATGCTTTGTGGTGCTTGCGATGCTCTAGCAATGAATGAGTGTTAATGTGGGCAGCAAGACATTCAATATGCTGGGTGGAGGGGGTATAAATAGCCCTCATGCACCCAACTAGCCGTTACCAACCTTTCCTGCGCATGGGCGCACCGGACAGTCCGGTACGCCACTGGTGCGCCAATGGGACGCCAACGGTTCGCCAACGGTCACTTCCAATGGCTAGTTCTGACAGCTAGCCGTTGGGCTAATGGCTCACCGGACAGTGAACAACCACTGTCTGGTGTACACCGGACAGTCCGGTGTGCTGACTAAAATTCCAATTCTAAACTCGTTGCTCTTAGGTTTCTGCGGGGGGAGACGCACTTCCCCGGGCCAGACTGGCCCCACTGTCAGAGGGCGCACCGGACAGTCCGGTGCACACCAGACAGTTCGGTGCCCCTAAGACAGAAACCCTAGATTCTATTTCCTTCTGTTTTTTGAATCCGTTTTCGTTCTAACTCGTGAGTGTGTTATAGAGTGACACCTAGCACTAGATGTGAGTGTGAATATGCACCAACACTACACTAGAACTCTCTTGGTCAATGTGATACCCAGTTTGCAAAGAAGAGAAGTTGGAGTTTATTCTTTCTTTGTTTTTTTTGTTTCTCTTTTGGGTAGTACGCTTTTGGGGTTTGGAATTTTTGGGTAGCATTCGCCAGTAAAATAGTAGAATTTTGGTTAGACTCATGCGTCGGGGTCAGGAGTTGACGCGCGAGCGAGTTGGGCCGTGGTTCTTGATCCGGCCCACTAGTCCCCCTAACCCTAGCCACCCTCCCCCTATTTCCCTTCCCCTTGTGCAGCCCCCTTCCTCTTTAGTATTTGGCCGCCATCTTTCCCCCTATTTCCCTTCCCCTTGTGCAGCCGCCCTCCTCCCTCTCTAGCCTTAGGCCGCCATCTTTCCCCCCAATTCCCTCTCCCTTGTGCAGCCCCCTCCCATCTCCTCTTCTCCAAGTGCCGTTCTTCCTTGCCGGATCTTCTTCGTGTGGGTGCAAGTTTCGATTGGAGAATTGGTGGGAAGGAGGAAAGGATGATTCAAGGTGATTTTTGAGATTGTATCTTGTTTAATTGTGCTGCAATCCAATTGATTATATGTTTAATTGGCGAGAACCCCATGGCTCGGTTCGGCGTCGTCCTCAGACTCCAGACTACCGAGGGTAGCTCTTTCATCCACCGCTTGCCGAATTTGTTGAGGTCGTTGTAGATCCTCGGTTTGAGTCCCTGCAAAATCATACCGTTGGCGCGCTCCACCTGCACATTCGTCATGGGGTGAGCCACGGCGGCCTAGTCCACACGGATGTGGGGGTCGTTGCAGAAGTCCAGGAACTTTTTTCTGGTGAACTGCGTGCCATTGTCGGTGATGATGGAGTTCGGGACCCCAAAGCGATGGATGATGTTGGTGAAGAATGACACCGCCTGCTCGGACCTGATGCTGGTCAAGGGTCGGACCTCGATCCACTTGGAGAATTTGTCGATGGCGACCAGCAGGTGCGAGAAGCCCCCAGGTGCCTTCTGCAAGGGACCGACGAGGTCCAGACCCCATACTGCAAACGGCCAGGTGATGGGTATTGTCTACAGGGCCTGAGCGGGCAGGTGCGTTTGCCTCGCGTAGAATTAACATCCTTGGCAGGAGCGTACAATCCTAGTGGCGTCGGCCACCGCGGTTGGCCAGTAGAAACCTTGTTGGAAGGCGTTTCCCACGAGGGCTCGAGGTGCTGCGTGGTGACCGCAAGCCCCCGAGTGTATTTCTTGCAACAGTTCTTGTCCTTGGGCGATGGATATGCATCATCGGAGGATGCCCGAGGGGCTGCGGTGGTAGAGCTCCTTTTCATCACCCAGCAAGACGAAAGACTTGGCGCGCCGCGCCAGTCGCCGAGCTTCGACCTTGTCGAGGGGAAGCTCTCCTCGGAGGAGATATTCCAGGTACGAGGTCTGCCAGTTCGGATCTGGCGTGACCCCATTCTGTTCCCCCTCGACGGGCAAGGCCTCCTCCTCGACGGCCGAGGGTACCTCGGGCTCGGCTGAGGCCTCCTCGGGCTGGGCCGAGGGTACCTCGGGCTGGGCCGAGGCTTCCTCGGGCTCGGGCGTGTCGTCAATCTTGACAGATGGTTGATGTAGGTCTCTAGAGAAGACGTCCAGGGGAACCGTCGCCCGCCCCAAGGCTATCTTCGCCAGCTCATCCGCAGTCTCGTTGTACTGTCGGGCGATGTGGTTGAGCTCCAGCCCGTAGAACTTGTCTTCCAGGCGCCGAACTTCGTCGCAGTAGGCCTCCATCCTCCGGTCGCGGCAGTGGGAGTTCTTTATGACTTGGTCGATGACAAGCTATGAGTCGCCACGAGCGTTGAGGCACTGGACCCCTAGCTCGACGGCGATGTGCAGCCCGTTAACCAGAGTCTCGTACTCGGCCACGTTGTTTGACGCCGGAAAATGAAGGCGGATCACGTAGCGGAGATGCTTTCCGAGGGGTGAAACAAAGAGCAAGCCAGTGCCTGCTCCTGTTTTCATGAGTGACCCATCGAAGTACATGGTCCAGAGCTCGGCCTGGATCGGAGCTGTTGGCAACTGGGTGTCGGCCCATTCAGCCAGGAAATTTGCCAAGACCTGGGATTTTATGGCCTTCCGAGGGGCGAATGATAGCGTTTCGCCCATGAGTTCCACTGCCCACTTTTCTATCCTACCCGAGGCCTCACGGTACTGGATGATCTCCCCCACGGGGAAGGATGACACCACAGTGACCGGATGAGACTCGAAGTAGTGTCGCAACTTTCGTCGTGTCAGAATTACTGCGTACAGTAGCTTCTGGATCTGCGGGTAGCGGATCTTGGTCTCGGATATCACTTCGCTGATGAAATAGACCGGCCTCTGGACGAGCAATGCATGCTCGTCTTCTTGTCTCTCGACAACGATCGCGATGCTGACCACCTGAGTGGTCGCGGCTACATAGATCAAGAGGGCTTCTCCTGCCACGGGGGGCACCAGGATGGGTGCATTTGTAAGGAGCGCCTTAAGGTTTCCGAGGGCTTCCTCGGCCTCAGGGGTCTAAGTGAAGCGCTCGGCCTTCCTTAAGAGGCGGTACAGAGGCAACCTTTCTTGCCAAGGCGTGAGATGAAGCGGCTCAGAGCTGCAAGGCATCCCATGACCCTCTGCACTCCTTTCAAATCTTTGATCGGCCCCATGTTGGTGATAGCCGCGATCTTCTCCGGGTTGGCTTCGATGCCTCGCTCGGAGACGATGAACCCTAGGAGCATGCCTCGGGGGACTCCGAAGACACACTTCTCAGGATTGAGTTTCACGCCTTTCCCTCTCAGACACTTAAACGTCGCCTCAAGGTCAGAGAGGAGGTCGGAGGCTTTCCTTGTCTTGACAACGATGTCATCGACGTAAGCCTCGACCGTTCGGCCGATGTGCTCTCCGAACACATGGTTCATGCATCTTTGGTATGTGGCCCCTGCATTCCTCAAGCCAAATGGCATAGTAGTATAACAATACATGCCAAAAGGTGTGATGAAAGAAGTCGCAAGCTGATCGGATTCTTTCATCTTGATTTGGTGATAACCTGAATAGGCGTCGAGGAATGATAGGGTTTCGCACCCTGCGGTGGAGTCCACAATTTGGTCGATGCGAGGCAGAGGGTAGGGAAACTTTGGACATGCTTTGTTCAGCCCGGTGTAGTCAACGCACATCCTCCATTTCCCACCTTTCTTTCTCACAAGCACAGGGTTAGCTAACCATTCGGGATGGAATACCTCTTTGATGAACCCTGCCGTGAGTAGCTTGTGGACCTCCTCGCTGATGGCTCAGCGCTTTTCTTCGTCAAAACGACGTAGATGCTGCTTCACGGGTCGGGCCCTGTCGGTGTTTAGGGTCCGACCGCACACCTAGGGTTGCCCCTCAAGGTGTTTTAGGAGTAGGAAGGTGTCGACAACTGTAGCAAAATGGTTCGTGCCGATCGCACGAGAGACGGTAGACAAGGTTTACAGGTTCGGGCCGCTTAGTGATGCGTAACACCCTACGTCCTGATGAGTATGCTTGGTGGGAATGATTACAAGAGAACTCTCTGGATTAAGAATACAGAGAGTTGATGTGGATGGCTAAGTAATGAGTCGATCCATTTGAAGGGGTGCCCCCTAGGCCTTATATACTCGACCGTGGGGCAGTACACATGGATAAGATAACAACAAGTGGCTAAAAGATAGTGAACCTCTCGAGATTATCCTTTACGTAACCCTCGCCGACTTATCCTCACGTGGCTTCGTTGCATGGAGGCTCCAACGCGGGAAAGTCGGATCTCTGTTGCAGCCACTCGCTCGACGCTATGAGCCATCCGGGTTTGCACCAATCCGGCCTCATGTCGCTCTGCGTTGCTGGTTGTTTTTTTCCCCAGGCCCACGAAAGAATAACCTTACGATTTATTGGGCCCTTGGGCCTTTCGTGAGGTCCTTTACTCTTTTAGTGGACCTGGGGGATATCTATCCCCCACAAGCCCCCGATCTTTGGGTTAATTTAGAGGTAATCAACCCGAAGATCTCAGGTCCAGCTTGTAGGTGATTTGAAGAAAGATGGCTTCCTGTTGTTCTCTCCTGCTTCGATCACTTGTTGACCAAAACCTAGCTTCGTGCCTGTGCCTTAGAGATCGGCATTCCTGTTTGTAGGATTCTGAACTTCATTGGGTGCACCGGAGGTGCACCCAATGGGTGTAGCCCCCGAGCTTCGAGTAGATTTTAGAAAATAATCTACTCGAAGGTCTTCAGCAGAGATTGCTTCCATTTGTGTTCCTTCATTTCAGTTGAGGATTGGCTTTTTAATCTTGTCCCATGCCCTTAGAAATTGGTGCTATCTTGGCTTAGAATGACAATCCATGGGGTGCACCGAAGGTGCACCCAATGGGTGTAGCCCCCGACCTTCAAGTGGATTTTTTTGAGGATAATTCGCTTGAAGGTCTTCTTTTGTGTCCTTTTGCTGAAGATTACTCTTTCTGCTTATAAAAAAGTTGGCACGATGTCATCCGTGCTATGTCATCAATATTATGCTTCAGAGGTCAGCATGTGTTTTGTCTTTTGCAGCCGAATTTGCAATCCTTCCATATCTTGCTAGGTAGCGTAGTTTATTTGCTCTGCAACTGATTGGACATTCGATGGACGTTCTCTGTCTAGTCTTCAAGTCATGTCTGTCGACCATATTTTGCACTCTGCTGGCTATACTTGGCTTCCCTCTAACTCTTGTTGATATCTCATTTTTGTCTTGAGGCATTCACTGCATGCTCTGTACAGATGTGACCATTTTGAAAAATATACTGACAATTCCTGGGCGTCCCCCCCCAATGGGTGTGGGCAAGGGACGGCTTGGTACGCTGAGTGTTTTAACCGGTTGCTTCTGAGTTGTAATGTGATGGGACGGCGAGTGTAATCATATCCTTTGCGCTGTTGACTGGAGTCCCAATGGGTGTAGTGCTGCATGAAACGGCGTCAGCCGCCTGACGTGTCTTCGGACGGGTGGAAGTGCATATTGAATGCTTTGCGACTGTTCAGTGACCGCGGTTGGAGGTGAGCGGTTGCCTTTCTCTTCTATAAATAATGCTGTTGCCCCTCTGGTTTCTTCACATCTCTTCGCTATTCCTTACTGCTTCCTTCTCTTCTTTCCCGCTTGCTTCCACCATGGGAAAAAACAACAAGCGCAAGCGCGAGCCGACTCCTCCATCGGAGGACTTCGGTGACTCGGAATACTCGGAGGAGGAGTTCTCCTCCGAGTCCGAGGGGTCTCCGGCTCCCGTCTCTCCCCCGGCGTCGTCCGATGACTCGGACGACTCCCAGGGGATAGCCGCGGAGGTCTGGACGTACATCCGGGCCGTCGAGCGCTCCGGGCTCGAGGGCTCGGATGAGTCTGAGTACTCCTCGGATGAGGAGGACTCGGACGGCGGCGGCGAGGGCGAGGACGACGACGACGACGACGACGACGACGACGGCAGCGGCAGTGGCGGGGGCGGCGGCAACGGCAGCAGCAAGGGCAGCACCAAGGGCGGCAGCAGCAGGGGCGGCACCAAGGGCGGCGGCAGCAGGGGCGGCACCAAGAGCGGCGGCAGCGGCAGGGGCAGGGCCAGTGGCTAGATGCCACTGGTCTTGTTAGATATTAGTATAGATTAGAAATAGTATAGTTAAATAATGTAGTAGTATTAGTAATGTAGAGTAGTATAGTGTAGCGTAGTAGTAGTAGTAGCAGTAGGGGAGTATCAACTCATAATGAGTTGATTTGTAAGTATTGCCACTTCCCTTAAATGAAGAATGAATTTGGTTTCCTCTTGATGACTCGTTTTGTTTGACTATAAATCTGATTCTTTTGAGACCATAGACGAACAGCTTGATCATTATACTGACGCTTCCGAGCAATATTGCAGTCTGTATCAATGTTTTTAGAAGTAATGCCGAGCGATTGAAGGTCAATGTTGGCATTTTAGAAGTAATGCCGAACGATTGAACTCGAGATCAACCTTTAAGAGGCAACGCCGAGTGACTGAGTAGTGACGCCGACATTTTAGAGGCAACGCCGAGTTATTGAACTCGAGATCAGCGTTTTAGAGGCAACGCCGAGTTATTGAACTCTAGATCAGCGTTTTAGAGGCACGCCGAGTGATTAAAGGTCGTTGTCAACATTTTAGAAGTAATGCCGAGTGATTGAAGGTCAACGTTGGCATTTTAGAAGTAATGCCGAACGATTGAACTCGAAATCAGCGTTTTAGGGGCAACGCCGAGTGACTGAGTAGTGACGTCGGCATTTTAGAGGCAACGCCGAGTTATTGAACTCGAGATCAGCGTTTTAGAGGCAACGCCGAGTTATTAAGGGTCGTTGTCGGCATTTTAGAAGTAATGCCGAGTGATTGAGCTCAAGATCGACGTTTTAGAGGTAACCCCGAGTGACTGAATAGTGACGTCGGCATTTTAGAGGCAACGCCGAGTTATTTTGAGGATTAACACCCGAGTGAAGAGATGGCCCACCAGTTTTTGGAAATAACTGCCGAATGACCAGGTGGAATGCTGGGATTTCGGAAATAACTGCCGGGTGATGACTGGGCACTTTTTGAAACGGTATCTGGTCCGAGAATATCCCATAAGAGCTGCACTTTTAGCCGCCTTTGCTTTCCGCGCCCTAGTTCTTGCATTCCTGCTTCCAAATCCTCTCTGCGCTCGCCTCCAATCTGCTCACTGGTGAAATCGAGATGGCTCCCAAGAGGAAAATTTCGAGCTCTTCCGCTGTGGTGATTCCTCCAATTGATCCTAACAGCCAGTTGCCTTTTGCAGGTAACCACATGTCCATCATCTCTGAAGCCGAACTCCTCCACCTCGTGTCCATCGGGGTTCTTCCTCCACGGGAACTCTGTTCTTGGCGGATTTGCCACGGGACTACGGTCCCGACGGAGGATACCCACGAGTCCGTGGTTTACGCTCCTTTTCTTCTCCGCGGCCTTGGCCTTCCTATTTCTCCCTTTTTCCGTGGTCTTCTTGATTTCTACCACATCAACCTAACCCATCTGAACCCTAACTCAATTCTGCAAATTTCTATCTTCGTCCACTTATGTGAAGCCTTTCTTGGCGTGCTGCCGCATTTTGGCTTGTGGAAATACCTGTATCACTGTCGCCCTGGGATGGCCGGTGGACAACATCAATTGGTCGGAGGTGCCAGTTTGGAGATGCGCCGGGGACGGAAGACTGAATATCTTGAGATTCCCCTTAAAGACAGCATTAAGGGATGGCGCCTGGAGTGGTTTATAGTTGATAACTATGGAAATTCTCTCTCCCCCCGGTCGGGAAGACAGCCAGATGTTCGCACCCCAAGCTGGACCGAGTCGCCCACAGACGAGGAGGTAGCCGAAGCCAGTGTGCTGCTAGCTGAAGTTGGACTATTGAAAGAGAGAGGTTTAACTGCTGAAGCTGTAGTTGCTGACTTCGTTTTCAAAAACATTCAACCACTGAAAGATAGGGTCCACCCGGCTTATCTGTATCAAGGGTTGGCCGACTCAACTCGAGTTATCAACAAGAGAATCCCTTCTGCAGATTTGGTGAGCCGACTGGAGATGATTCTCAGGGGCAAAGTATCCAATGTTGGTGCTCCGGTGGCGTACTCGGCCTGGAATCTGCCTCCTGCCAAGGCCTTCACTCTTTTCGTGTCAAATCCACCTGCGACTGATGGCAATTTGGGCCTTAGAACGCGGCCCTCTGATGAGGAAGTTAATGCTTTGGTTGCCTCACTTGGGAAAATTCCTGATGATGAACGACAAGTCCATTTCGAGGTGCCTTTGGATCCTAATGACGCGGAAATGAATGCCATGCTTGATATGTTGGCTGAAGATTCTTCTGACGCTACTCCTGCTGAGACATTGGCAGTGGCACCTCTCCCAGAGGTCGGTATAACCTTGGATGTTCAGAGACCTGTCCGTGCTCGCTCGAGGCGTCCCTGCCGAACCAATCAAACTGATCTATCTGTTGATGAGCGGAAAAAGAAAAAGAGACGTATTCGGCGAGTATCTAGTTTGGATCAGGGTGCTGGTCCCTCGGTTCCTGCCGATGAGGAGGTTCCTGTGCCTGAATTTACTGATGCTGATCCCAATGGGTGTGGTATGTCTGTTGCTGATCCCAATGGGGGTGTTGCCAGTGTTGCTGATGAAGACGACGAAGAGGAAGAGAATGAGGTCCCTCTGACTCGGAAGAACAGTCGGCAATTCCTCGCCAGTGGGGAAAGTAGTGGAGTTCCTTCTCCTGCTTTATCTGCCCTTGTTGGTCTGCAAAACATATCCCTGGCCGACTTTGATCAAACTCTCGAGGATATGGTCCCAGAGGACTTGTTATCAGGGCCAGTGGATGATGATGTAACGGAAGCTTGTGGTGCCGTGCCAGACGCTGGGTTGAGGTCATCCCGTGCCTCATCAACCTTAGAGCGCGATCTCGAGGGTCGGGATGCTAACTTGGATTGTCCTGATTCCATGGAAGTAGCCGAGGGCCCGTCAACCTTAGAGGTGGTTACTGCTGAAAGTTTGGACCTCAAGAATGGTGTTGACACATGTCCAGCCCCCGAGGGTGTCGTCGGGGATGACTTAGCTCGGGCGAAGAGTGCAAGCTACTGCCCAGCCCCCGAGGGTGCTGCCGGGGATAATCCAGCTCAAGTGGGCAGTGCCAACTATGGCCCAGTCCCCGAGGGTGCCCAAACAGGGTCTCCTTCCGGCACTTCCATGGACGTTCACGCAGGGTCACCTCCACACTCTGGCTGCATGGTGGTGGCCCAAACTTTGGACCGGGGCGTCGCTTTGGAGGGCAGCGTCCCCGCTGATCGGGTATCCGGCTCTGTTGAAGGCGCTGAACTGATTCCCACTGTTCCGGTGCAAGCTGCTTCGGGTGATGACCTTGCGCCTGGTTATCATCTGATTTCTCCTGATTTGGGGATCCCTTCGTTCTTCTCCAACCTCCAGGTACTGTGCTGTTTCTTAGCTTGATTTTTACGTTGCATGAACTTTTGCCATTATGCTCATCTGTTCTTCTCATCAGGTTTTGGTGGATGGGATGACCAGCCAGCTGAAATTGCATGGTGCTCCTGTCCCAGAAGTGGCTTCGTCTTTTTCGTGTTGGAATCCAGTGTCACTTCGTCGTCGTGTATCCGAGTTGGAGGCGACTAACGCTGGTTAGTGCCCTTTTCTCTTTTCTTCGCGCTTGTTGTGGACTGTTTTACCTTCTGACCTCGTTTTGTTTGGTTATCCTTTGCTAGGAATGACTCGACAGATTGCGCTTCTTGAGGAAAAACATTCTCAAGATCGGGCTGAACTGTCTCAGCGATGCACTGATCTTGAGGAAAAGTACTCTCAAGGTTAGATTGAGCTGAGTCAGGTCTCTGCCGCCTTAGATGATGCCAATGCGTTAAGTTCTTCCCTGCATGCTCAGCTCGACTGTGAAAAGGTGATATACGAAACTGCGCTTTTGTCTTGCTGTGCTCCTATTATTTGCCTGGTTTTCTGAAGGAACTGATTTGTGCTTGCAGGAAGAAAAACGTATCCTTGCCGCTTCTCGTGACAATCTTGATAGGTTGTATCGAGATTCTAGCAATTCGTTGACTATTCTGGAGAGGAGTCATCGCTTTTCCATGGAGGAGTTAGACAATCTTCGCTATAAGCTGCAGGAGTCCTTGGATGATGTGATTCGCCTTAGGGAGTTGATATCAGCTAAAGACGTTGTCATCAAGAATCTGCGTGCTTCCAAGAAATCTGTTACCCAGGAGCTAGAGGCTGCCCAGTTGGCTGTCAAGGTTGCTGAAGAGACTTCCAGTACTCTGAGAGCCCAGCGCGATAGGGCCATGGATAAGGCCATTCGAGCGGGACGAATCCTGATGAGGAGACCTGGCGTAGTCGTTCCTGAAGATATAAGGGCTGATGTGAACGCTGCCCCTGATTCCTCGAGTCGTCCTTCTTCGTCAATTGCTCCTGGAAAAGACATTGCAAAATAGAGAAAACATTTCGCGTGCTCCAAGCGCGCAGCTTGCATGATTGAATATTTGTTAGAGGACACCGGTTTATTTGAATAACATAGTTACTCTCTCATTGTATCAGAATTTTTTAGTTAATGAGTTTGGTAGTTATGACGCATGATGACTATGAATTTTGTCTGTGGGATATGGAAATCATCCCCTGAATTATATAGGCGCGAGCATGTTGCACCGCCTTAAGTCGTTGCCGACTTAAGTCGATTGCTCCGTTAGCAGGGCATAGTGATCACCCCGAGTTAAGTAAGCGTGAGCATGTTGCACCGCCTTAAGTCGTTGCCGACTTAAGTCGATTGCTCCGTTAGCAGGGCATAGTGGTCACCCCGAGTT
This sequence comes from Zea luxurians, assembly GCA_029449295.1. NCBI lineage: Eukaryota > Viridiplantae > Streptophyta > Magnoliopsida > Poales > Poaceae > Zea > Zea luxurians. The sequence continues at coordinate 1,952,432 of JAOPSE010000144.1, forward strand.
AAGTAAGCGTGAGCATGTCGCACCGCCTTAAGTCGTTGCCGACTTAAGTCGATTGCTCCGTTAGCAGGGCATAGTGGTCACCCCGAGTTAAGTAAGCGTGAGCATGTTGCACCGCCTTAAGTCGTTGCCGACTTAAGTCGATTGCTCCGTTAGCAGGGCATAGTGGTCACCCCGAGTTAAGTAAGCGTGAGCATGTTGCACCGCCTTAAGTCGTTGCCGACTTAAGTCGATTGCTCCGTTAGCAGGGCATAGTGGTCACCCCGAGTTAAGTAAGCGTGAGCATGTTGCACCGCCTTAAGTCGTTGCCGACTTAAGTCGATTGCTCCGTTAGCAGGGCATAGTGGTCACCCCGAGTTAAGTAAGCGTGAGCATGTTGCACCGCCTTAAGTCGTTGCCGACTTAAGTCGATTGCTCCGTTAGCAGGGCATAGTGGTCACCCTGAGTTAAGTAAGAATGCAAGTCAATCGTAAATAAATTGAGTATCCTTGAAACCTTTTCTTTATTGATGACATATTTCCACTTTACAGAGTACATCATCGTTATCCCAGCAGTTTTGAGGTACGGCTAAGGATAAAACTTTCTCAGGTGTTCTATGTTCCAGGAGTTCCCAACTTCCGTGCCATCCATCTGAGTGAGGCGATATGATCCGGGCCGAGTGACTTCTGCTACTATGAAGGGTCCTTCCCATAAGGGTGATAACTTGTGTCGTCCTTCTCCCGTTAGAATTCGGCGAAGGACGAGCTCCCCTACTGAGAAGAATCGTTGCCGCACAGCCTTGTCGTGATAGCGCCTTAGAGTCTGCTGGTATCTTGCTGATTGGATTACTGCGCTTAACCGTTCTTCCTCGAGTACGTCTATGTCCTCCAGCCTGGTGGTCTCAGCTTCTGCTATACTTTCAAAGATCAGCCTTGGCGCCCCAAACTTGAGATCAGCAGGCAGCACTGCCTCCGACCCATAGACCATGAAGAAAGGAGTGTTTCCATGCAAAGCTCGGCTAGGTTGGGTTCTTAGGCTCCAAACAACATAGGGTAATTCCCTTATCCACTTTCCTGCGAATTTTTCGTTCTTATCGAAAATCTTTTTCCTAAGTGCATCCAATATCATCCCGTTGGCTCGCTCAACTTGCCCGTTGGCTCTTGGATGGGCTACAGATGCATACTTGATCTGAATGCTCTTTTGCTCGCAGAAGTCAAAGAATTCTGAACTCGTGAAGTTGGATCCTAAATCAGTTATGATGCTGTTTGGTATCCCGAATCTGAATATTATGTCTTGTATGAATTCCACGGCCTTAGCAGAAGTTAAGGAGGCGATGGGCTTGAATTCTATCCATTTAGTGAACTTGTCAATCGCTACCAATACATGAGTGTATCCCCCTTGAGCTTTCTTGAAAGGTCCAATCATATCCAGCCCCCAGCATGCAAAAGGCCAAGTTACTGGTATGGTCTGCAGCTGCTGTGCTGGCAGGTGTTGTTGCTTTGACAAGTATTGGCAGGCTGCGCACCTCTGAACTAACTCGGCTGCATCATTCTTTGCTGTTGGCCAATAGAATCCTGACCTGAAGACCTTCCCGACTAGTGTTCTGGAGGCTGCATGTATTCCACACTGCCCAGCATGGACTTCCTCCAGAAGTTGCTTTCCAGTGGATGGGAGAATGCACTTCATGAAGACGCCTGATGCACCCCTTCTGTATAATGTCTCTCCAATAAGTGTATAGTGAGCTGACTGTCTTGCAATGCGCTCTGCCGAGTTCTTATCATCTGGTTCTTCTTCATTCCTTATGTACTTAATGATTGGCTTTCTCCAGTCATCGGGATCTGACTCGGGTTGATTTATGATGTTGCACTCTTCCATTTGATCCATTGAGATACTTGGCTGCAGAATTTCTTGCACAAAAACCCCGGGTGGGACCTGAGTTCGACTGGACCCTAGCTTGGACAGTACATCGGCTGCCGTGTTCCGATCTCTTTCCACATGATGAAATTCTAGACCCTCGAATTTATCCTCCAGCTTTCAGACGGCAGTGCAGTATCTTTCCATCGAATCGTTTGAGCAATCCCACTCCTTATTTATCTGGCTGATGACTACCAGAGAATCCCCGTATACCATTAATCTTTTGACGCCCAATGATATGGCAATGTTCAATCCATGGATCAAAGCTTCATATTCGGCTGCATTGTTGGAGGCCGGGAATAGCAACTGGAGGGCGTACTTGAGGTGTTCGCCTCCAGGTGCAGTGAAGAGAATCCCCGATCCTGCTCCCTGCAGTTTTAGTGAGCCATCAAAATACATTCGCCATACTTCTGCAGTCTCCGGGTTGTCTGGTACTTGTTGTTCAGTCCACTCCGATACGAAATCAACCAGTGCTTGAGTTTTGATGGCGGTGCGAGGTCGGAACTCGATGTCATGAGATCCTAGTTCGCAGGCCCACTTGGCTATTCGACCGATGGCTTCCTTGTTGTGAAGAATATCCCCTATTGGAAAACTTGTGACTACTATGACTTTGTGGTCGTCAAAGTAGTGACGCAGCTTGCGGGCAGTTAGAAGTACTGCATACAATAGTTTCTGAACTTGAGGATACTTTTTCTTTGAGGGGCCGAGGACTTCACTAATGAAGTAGACAGGATGTTGTATTGTGTAGGCATGCCCTTCTTCTACTCGCTCGACTACCAACGCAGTGCTTACCACGTGAGTCGTGCAAGAGATGTACAATAGCAAATCTTCAGCTGGTTGAGTTGACGTAGCTCGCCGAGGTGGTTTCAGTACTGGTGGTGTTGTCAAGAATTTTTTCAGAGCATCCAGAGCTTCTTGTGCTTCTGAAGTCCACTGGAATTTATCCACCTTCTTGAGTAACTTGTAAAACGGCAAACCTTTTTCTCCCAGCCTGGATATAAATCTGCTTAAAGCTGCCATGCATCCAGTAAGTCGCTGAACCTTCTTCTGCGATCGAGGTGCTTCCATCTTCATGATAGCTTCAATCTTATCCGGATTAGCCTCAATTCCCCGGTGACTGACAATAAATCCGAGCAACTTTCTGGCTGGTACCCCAAAAACACATTTCTCGGGATTAAGCTTCCATCTATACCGCCTCAGGCTGTTGAAAACCAGTTGCAAATCTTCGATGAAGTCTTTTGAGTCCTGTGTTTTGATCACCACGTCATCCACATAAGCCTCCACACGCTTGCCCCATTGATCGGCTAAGCATGTTTGAATAGCTCTCTGGTAAGTCGCTCCAGCGTTTTTGAGGCCAAACGGCATGGAGGTATAACAGAAAGCGCCAAAAGGAGTAATGAATGCCGTTTTTTCTTCATCTTCCTTCGCCAGACTAATCTGATGATATCCAGAATAACAATCCAGGAAAGACAGCATAGAACATCCAGCGGTGGAGTCCACCACCTGATCTATCCTCGGGAGCCCGAAGGGATCCTTCGGACAGTGTTTGTTGAGATCGGTATAATCAACACACATGCGCCAGTCCACTTTATTCTTTTTGAGTACAAGAACAGGATTGGCTAACCACTCGGGATGTAATACTTCTCTAATGAATCCAGCCGCGACCAAGCGAGCTAACTCGGCGCGAATGGCTTCCCTCTTATCAGGCGTGAAACGACGTAATTTCTGTCGAATCGGCCTCGCCTGGGGAAAAACCTTCAGTTTGTGCTCGGCCAGTTCTCTCGGGACTCCCGGCATATCCGCAGGTTGCCATGCGGATACATCTCGGTTATCTTGCAGAAACCGGACGAGCGCGCTTTCCTATTTGTCATCCAAACTGGAGCTGATGATGGCCGTCTTGCGCTCATCAGCGAACCCCAGGTTAATTCTCTTGGTTTCTTCAGTCGGCCGCATAGAGGTCGCGGTCTGAGCTTCATTTGCCGGTATTGCGAGGTTCTCCTCAGGCTTAGAGTTCGCCATTGCGGAGGGAGCTGTCGATGGCTTGGCAGTGAGGGCTGCTTGAATAGCCACTCGGAAACATTCTGCGGCGCCTTGGAAGTCGGCGCGCACAGTTATGATCCCTTGCGGTCCTGGCATCTTCAGTATCATGTAGGTGTAATGTGGAATGGCCATGAACTTGGCCAATCCAGGCCTCCCGATGATGGCGTTGTACCCGCAGTCGAAGTTCGCCACTTCAAACCTTAGGAACTCGGTTCTGTAGTTCTCCGGAGTTCCAAAGGTGACCGGCATGTAGATGTGGCCCAGCGGGTATTCCCCTTCCGTCGGCACGATGCCGAAGAAAGGAGTGTCCGACTCGTGGAGTTCTTTGAGATGAACTCCCAAGCTTTGGAGTGTCCGGGGGAAGGTGATGTTGATGCTGCTCCCCCCGTCCACTAACACCTTTTTCAGCCGGCTCTCTTGGATCACCGGATCGACGAGAAGCGGGTACTTGCCCGGGTGGTCGAAGTTGAGCCATTGATCCGCCCGAGTGAAGGTGATCGGGTGCTCCGACCATCGGTATGGGGCGGGAGGGCCGATGGTCGCCACCAGTATCTGGCGATCATTGAGCTTTTGCTGTCTTCTGCTCTCCTGCGATCCGTGTCCGCCGAAGATGACGTTGACCTCCCTGTCAACGCGTGGAAAAGCTCCTCCTCCTCCTCCCTCCTCCTGCCGATGGGGTTGTCGTGGTTCATCTGGTCCTCCCCTCGGTGGAGGAGGAGGCAGAGGTTGGAAGGGTCGGCCGTGTCCGACGGAGTGCTTGAAGTCTCGGCAGTTACGAAGAGTGTGGCGCATGTCCTTGTGGTACGGGCACTGGGCGTCGAGGATGTCGTCCAGCGTGCGTTCGCCTCCACGAGGTCCTCCTCGAGCACGAGAGGCGGGTGGTCCGGCAGCGTGCACTTCTTCGCGTGGCCTCTTCTCCCACCGCTTGTCAGGTTGCAGGTTCGTGTCGCGTCGTGGTGCTGCCGGTGCGGGCTTTGCTCCTCCGATGAGATCCTGGGCTCGCTCGTCGGCGGTGATGTAGAGGTCGGCTTCCCGGAACAGCTCCTCCGAGGTGGTCGGCGCCTTTTGTAGTATGGCTCGGACGAAAACCGAATCATTAGATCCTCGGTAGAAGTCCTCGATCACGGCCGCCTCCGTGACATCGGGGATACGATTCCTCATGGTTTGAAACCTCTTGAGGTACGACCGGAGAGTTTCGTCCCCCCGGCGCTTGATAGATTTAAGGTCCCATGGCTGCGCCGGCTTGTCGGAGAGGGACTGGAAGTTGGCGGTGAAGCGTCGACTGAAGTCTCCCCAGACGTCGATGCAGTGTCGGGGTAGATGCCATAGCCATTGCAGCGCGTCTTGCCCAAGGACAATGGGTAAGTATGCGGTCACCACGTCTTCGGACGCTCCGGCAGCTCGAGCAGCGGTGGTGTAGACGGCTAGCCAACCCCATGGATCCTGCTTAGGTTCATATTTGTCAACATTGGATACCTTGAAGTTGGGAGGCCATTGGATGGCCCTAAGGTGCGGAGTAAGGGCGGACACTCCGCACGTGTCCTCCTATCGTCGGGGTCGATGTCTGTCCCGGGGAGGGGAGTTGTGATTGTGATTCCTCAACCGTCCCCGGGTGGTTCCGCCAGTTGAAGCCGTTGCCGACTCAGTCCTGGTGGCTTGGCTCTGAGTCGGGATGCCGTGATCCCTGTCGTACTCCTCTCGACGACGAATCTCGTTCTCATGCCGCCGTTCCCGCGAAGCATTGATGGAGCTCCGCGCGTCTCGGCGACTGTTGATGGCGTGTCGTAGATCGTTCGGCGGGTGAGCAAGCGGTAGAAGATGGTTGGCTGCCTGGGTGAACAGTCGTCGGTAGCCGTCGGCGTCAGGAGTCCGAGGAAGTCCTTCCGCTATCCGAGCCAGCACCCCTCCGACTTCGCTCGGCGTGTTCATGGCTCGGGCGAAGTCAGGGTTCAGATTGCGCCCGAAGAGTGGATTCTCTCGACGTTGCCTTGCATCCTGCTCAGCCTGTCCCTGAGCTCGTCGGCGATCACGTCGTCGGGAGTTCCTTCGCTCTCTGAAGACGCGTTCTTCCGGGGTTTCTCCTACCTCCGAGACCTCGTCTCGCGAGACAGGTTGTTCCGGATTCCGCTCTCCGGCTGCGTGATGTCGTCGAACGTTCCTGCGCCGGTTCCTCCGTCGACGGGACTCTCGCTGAGGCGGTTCCTCCCCGGGTACAGTCGGCTCGTCGTCGGAGATGGCGGGCGATTCCGCCCTTCCGATGAAGAGGACGTCGGGGTAGAACGGTGCTGCCGTCGTAGTGATCTTCTTTCGGGGAGCCGGAGGTTGCACTTCTCCGGTATTTTCGGAGTTTGTTGAGGAAGATTCCTTTTCCGGCGGATCCGCGATACGGCGCAGAATTCCTTCTTCGTCCGCTACGAATGAGATTGTTCCGAAGCAGAACATAGACCCGGGGCGTAGGGCGATCTTGCTGTAGAAGGAGATGGCCATTGAGCTAGCTTAGATTGTCAACACACCCCCTACCTGGCGCGCCAGCTGTCGGTGTTTAGGGTCCGACCGCACACCTAGGGTTGCCCCTCAAGGTGTTTTAGGAGTAGGAAGGTGTTGACAACTGTAGCAAAATGGTTCGTGCCGATCGCACGAGAGACGGTAGACAAGGTTTACAGGTTCGGGCCGCTTAGTGATGCGTAACACCCTACGTCCTGATGAGTATGCTTGGTGGGAATGATTACAAGAGAACTCTCTGGATTAAGAATACAGAGAGTTGATGTGGATGGCTAAGTAATGAGTCGATCCATTTGAAGGGGTGCCCCCTAGGCCTTATATACTCGACCGTGGGGCAGTACACATGGATAAGATAACAACAAGTGGCTAAAAGATAGTGAACCTCTCGAGATTATCCTTTACGTAACCCTCGCCGACTTATCCTCACGTGGCTTCGTTGCATGGAGGCTCCAACGCGGGAAAGTCGGATCTCTGTTGCAGCCACTCGCTCGACGCTATGGGCCGTCCGGGTTTGCACCAATCCGGCCTCATGTCGCTCTGCGTTGCTGGTTGTTTTTTCCCCAGGCCCACGAAAGAATAACCTTACGATTTATTGGGCCCTTGGGCCTTTCGTGAGGTCCTTTACTCTTTTAGTGGACCCGGGGGATATCTATCCCCCACAGGCCCCAGCTCAGATGTCCAGTGAGTGCTCGGCGAAATCCCTCGGTATGCCGGGCATGTCCGAGGGACTCCACGCAAAAACTTCGGCGTTTGCGCGGAGAAAGTCAACGAGCACTGCTTCCTATTTGGGGTCGAGCTCGGAGCCGATCCGGACTTGCTTGCCAACGTCGTTGCCGGGGTTGAGAGGGACGGATTTGACCGCCTTAGCTGGCTCGAAGTTGCCAGCGTGTCGCTTTGCATCGGGCGCCTCCTTAGAGAGGCGCTCTAGGTCGGTGATGAGGGCCTCAGACTCGATGAGGGCCTCAGTGTACTCCACGCACTCCACGTCGCATTCGTACACGTGGCGGTACGTGGATCCGACGGTGATGACCCCGTTGGGGCCCGGCATCTTGAGCTTGAGATACGTGTAGTTGGGGACAGCCATGAACTTGGCATAGCACGGCCTCCCCAACACCGTGTGGTAGGTTCCTCGGAACCCGACCACCTCGAACATGAGGGTTTCCTTTCGGAAGTTGGAGGGAGTCCCGAAGCAGACGGGCAAATCGATTTGCCCGAGGGGCAGGACGCGCTTTCTGGGGACGATCCCGTGGAAGGGCGCCGCACCGGCCCGGATCACGGACAAACCGATCCCCAAGAGCTCAAGGGTCTCGGCTTAGATAATGTTGAGGCTGCTGCCTCCGTCCATGAGGACCTTGGTGAGCCGGACGTTGCCGATGACAGGGTCGACAATGAGCGGGTACCTTCCTGGGCTCAGCACGCGGTCGGGGTGGTCGCCTCGGTCAAAGGTGATGGGCTTGTCAGACCAGTCTAGGTAGACTGGCGCCGCCACCTTGACCGAGCAGACCTCCCGGCGCTCTTGCTTGCGGTGCCGAGCCGAGGCGTTCGCCACTTGCCCACCATAGATCATGAAACAGCCGTGGACCTCGGGGAACTCCTCCTCCTGGTTGCCCTCATTCTTGCCGTTGTCTTGGCCCTTGCCATCTCCCGCGGGGGGTCCAGCCTTATGGAAGTAGCGCCGAAGCATGACACATTCCTCGAGGGTATGCTTGACGGGACCATGATGATAGGGGCACGACTCCTTGAGCATCTTGTCGAACAGGTTAGCCCCTCCAGGAGGCTTTCGAGGGTTCCTGTGCTCGGCGGCAGCGACAAGATCTGTGTTAGCAGCGTCGCGCTTGGCTTGCGACTTCTTCTTGGCCTTCTTCTTCGTGCCCCACTGGGCGGACGCCTCGGGGACGTCTTCCTGCTGCCTCTCCCGAGGCTGCTTGTCTTTCCGAAAGATGGCTTCGATCGCCTCCTGACCAGAGGCGAACTTGGTGGCGATGTCCATCAACTCACTCGCCTTGGTGGGAGTCTTGCGCCCCAGTTTGCTCACTAGGTCGCGGCAAGTGGTGCCGGCGAGGAACGTGCCGATGACGTCTGAGTCGGTGATGTTGGACTGCTCGGTGCGCTGCTTCGAAAACCGTCGGATGTACTCTCACAGGGACTCCCCTGGCTGCTGGCGGCAGCTTCGGAGATCCCAGGAGTTTCTAGGGCGCACGTACATGCCTTGGAAGTTCCCAGCGAATGCCTCGACCAGGTCATCCCAGTTGGAGATCTGCGCAGGAGGCAGATGCTCCAGCCAGGCCCGAGCGGCATCGGAGAGGAATAGGGGAAGGTTGCGGATGATGAGGTTGTCATCGTCCGTCCCTCCCAGCTGGCAGGCCAGCGGGTAGTCCGCAAGCCACAGCTCTGGCCTCGTCTCCCCCGAGTACTTGGTGATAGTAGTCGGGGTTCAGAACCGTTTCGGGAACGACGCTCGACGTATGGCCTGGCTGAAGGCTTGCAGACCGGGTGGCTCGGGCGAAGGGCTCCGATCCTCCCCACTGTCGTAGCGTCCTCCGCGCCTGGGATGGTAGCCTCGGCGCACCTTCTCGTCGAGGCGGGCTCGACGGTCATGGCGGTGTTGCGCGTTGCCGAGGCGGTCCGGGGCGGCAGGTGTCCTGTCCCGTGTACGCTCGGTGTGAACCGAGGCCTCCCGCATTTGTCGGGACACGTGTCGGGACGGTGTTGCGCGATGCTCCGAGGGGCACCCTCGCCTTCGGGAGGCAGAGCTTTCGGCTTGTCGAACCACGACATGCTCCAAGAGGTTCTTGAGCTCGCCCTGGATACACCGCCCCTCGGTGGTGGATGGCTCCGCCATCATTCGGAGCAGCATCACTGCTGCAGCCAGGTTCTGGCCGGTCTCGCTGACGGCCGGGGGCAGTGCTGCCCTGACATTGTCAACGACATGACGCTGGACTTCCTGGGGCCGATGACACATTCCTCCGGCGAGTGCCTGACCTGCCCGCTCCTGCTCGATGTTTTGCCGGAGCTGCACAAGTCGCCCTGCTTCCTCGTCGAGCTTGGCCTACATCTCGCGGATTTGCTCGAGCTGTGTGTCCTGACCCCCCACAGGGACTGGGACCACAGCTAGCTCCCGCGGGATGTCAACACGAGACGCAGGCCCAGGGTCATTCTCCGGCATACCAAGGTGGTTGCCTTCGTCGAGATCCCCCAGATCGACGTGGAAACATTCGCGACTCGGGCCATAAACCTTGTTAACAAGGCTATGGCCATCATCAAAGCAACCAGAGAGGCAGTAGTCACATGCAGTCATGAAGTCTCGCATGGCACCAGAATCATGTAGTCCGGAGAAATCCCAACCAGAGCCGGGACCATCCTCTTCCTTGGAACCCGGGGGCCCGTAGGTTGAGACGGTCGTCAGTCGGTCCCAGGATGACCACATATGGTATCCTGGGAGATCAGGATACGCCCTAGCGAAAGCGGTCACCGAAGCGGGGTCGCTTGGCGGATCGAAACTAAATAGAAAGGGCATAGGGTGGAATACGGACGGTACCTCTCGGTCGATAGATGGTGGTGATGTCGCGTCGGAGCGCACCGTTATCTCAGGTACGAGGGTGACGCCTAGCAGGTCCTTCGCGAGAGTGCTGGCGTCGTCAGTTCGCTTATCGTCGGCGTATGGCGGGGAAGCGACACCCGTCGTTGTCCCGGGCATGAGGACGACGCCCGGCATGTCCCCCGCTGGGGCGCCGGTGTTGTCGGCTCGCTCCGATGCGACAGCCGACGAGGTGCTGCCTCCTGCCTGGCCACGGTTGCACCGCCTCCTCCTCCTGCGGCGAGGAGGGTGGCGAGGCGAACGCAGATGCTCCTCTTCCTCCACGGGGGGAAGACGTCGTCGAGTTCATCGCCGCCGGGCGAGCTGACGACCGTCGCTGTTGTAGTGCTGTGCGGGAAGGAGTACCATGTCGTAGCTGCCGTCGAGAGACATGAATTCGAGACTCCCAAAGCGAAGCACCGTCCCGGGCTGAAGAGGTTGCTGAAGACTCCCCATCTGGAACTCAACGGGAAGGTGATTGTTAACACGTAGCAGGCCCCTACCTGGCGTGCCAACTGTCGGCGTTTCGGACCCAGGGGGGTCCTCCGAACCGACTAGTGAATTTGTCGTCGCTGCGTGTCCCAGCCTAGATGGGTTGGCGCGAGAAGGAACACAAATGGGGGACTTGTATTATCTCGCACCGGGGGTGCCGCTCGTAGTAGGGGTTACAAGCGTCGCGAGAGGGAAGAAGAGAGCCAGTTCGTCAGCCCGCCGTCCCCTCTGCGCGAGAACCCTCCTTCATTTGTGGGAACGCCCTGGACCTCCCTTTTATAGATGCAAGGAGAGGGTCCAGATGTACAATGAGGGGCGTAGCAATGCGCTAACGTGTCTGGCAGAGAAATGCCTAAGCCCGATGTACATGCCAACGTGGCTGTCGGGGGAGAGCTTGAGCCCTATATGCGTGATAGCGTGGCCGTTGGAGAAGCACCTGAGCCCTGTAGGAGCACAACTAGCTGTGCGGCAAGGATCCTGCTGATGTCTCCTTGCTGCCGTAAGGGGCTGAGAGCCACCTGCGTCATGGTTGCACGCAGGGCACCATCATTAACCGTCGTCGGGGTAAGCCAGATGGGACGCCAGTCTTGTTCCTTGTAGCCTGAGCTGGCTAGGGATAGGGTAATGATGTATCCCTTGTGGCGCGGTCGGTCCGAGCCCAAGGTCGGGTGAGGCGGAGACTTCTCTTAAGGCCGAGGCCGGGGTCGGGTGAGGATGTGATTCCTCCCGAGACCGAGGTCGAGGCCGAGTCCGGAGGTCGGGCGAGGCGGAGACTTCCTTCCAAGGCTGGAGCCTGAGGTCGGGTGAGGCGGAGACCTCCTCCCGAGGCTGGAGCCTGAGGTCGGGCGAGGCGGAGACCTCCTCCCGAGGCTGGAGCCTAAGGTCGGGCGAGGCGGAGCTTCCTGTTGCGCCCGAGGCCGAACTCGGTGGTTGATCGTGACTTGTTGTCAGCTTCGCCTGGGTGGTTGGCACAGTAGCCGGAGCGGGGCGAGCGGCGCTGTTTTCCTTTCAGATAGGACAGTAAAGGGGGGCGAAGTGACTGCGGTCACTTTGGCCTGGCTGACTGGGGCGCGTGTGTCAGGGTGCAGTGTCAGGCGATCCTCGCATTGAATGCGCCTGCGATGTGGTCGGTTGGTGAGGCGGTTTGGTCAATGTTGCTTCACAACGAAGCCTGCCCGAGCCGGGCTTCGGGAGAGCCGAGGGGGTGCCCGCTGCCTGAGGAGGCCCTCAGGCGAGGCGTGAACTCGTCTGGGACTACTGCTCCTGCCCGAGGCTGGGCTCGGGCGAGGTTGCGTCCCTGGGGTAGACGAAGCCTTGACTTGAACCGCGCCCGTCAGTTGGTCTGAGGGTGTTTACCAGCCATGATTAAGAGTGTTGGGGGTACCCCTAATTACGGTACCCGACAAGATCAGCAGCAAAATCAAATAAAACAATAGATTGGAGGGTTGGAAGAAACAATTAGAAATTTAACACACACATTTGAGAAATCCGTTGCTCCGAGTTTTCTATCATGCGAAACTAGTAATAGGATACCTGCACCTAATACATCAGTAGAAAATGGGAATCTGCAGCCCCAGCTATTGTATTGTATGCAATGAATTCATATCTAGGGCAAACACCACCATCGTTGTCCCTGCTTGACAGATCGACTGATAGTGGATGTGACCAGATCATCCAAATCTACTCTTAGACCGTCTGGCCCTAACGATATCAATACATTTCTCCCCCTATATATCAAAGCCTCAACACACCATGCGATCAGTCGAACATCATTTTCGATCGAGCATGGCAAGAAGGTCAGCATAATAATGCTCGGCCAAATGAGCCCCACATCCTAAGGGCCACTGCCATAGGACATTGTGGAAAAATTAGGGAAGAAATGGCCGAACTATTCTGAGAAAGGATTGGAGTAAGTGTGGTCAGATTGGGGCAATCATACAAAAGACATATGATCATCGGTTTGACACTATCCCATACCCGGAGGGGACTAGGATACCAGAGTTTTCCAAATTCTCTAGTGAATGCGATAAAAGCACATACAGACACATATGCCAGTTCCTAGCACAACTAGGCAAATTGGCCGGTAGGGAAGCCTTTTATGTTTGTTTATTTTCTTTATCCCTTACTGGTACTGCTTTTGCATGGTACACGGCTCTACCTCCTAATTCCAATAATTCATGGAATGATTTCGAGAATAAGTTCCACGAGCATTTCTTTTTTGGGGAGTATGAATTGGAATTAGTTGATTTATCTTATGTTCGACAGGGAGGCGGTGAATCGATTAATGATTATTGTCGGCGTTCCGAGACCGGGGGGTCCCCGAGCCGACGAGTGAGTGTGCCGCGTGCCCCAGCCCAGATGGGTCGAGCGCGTGGGCGAGCGCGAAGGGGGGAGAGAGAGAGAGCGAGAGCGAGGCGGCTGGAGCCGGGTCGTGAGGGAGTCGGAGAATTCCCGCGGCCTTCGTGTTCGTCCCGCGCCCAGGTCGGGTGCGCTTGCAGTAGGGGGTTACAAGCGTCCGCGCGAGGTGAAGGGAGCGAGCGGCCCCGAGAGAGCGCCTGCCCCTGCCCTTCGTCCCCGCGAGGCCAACCTCCTCTAAGAAGGCCCTGGTCCTTCCTTTTATAGTCGTAAGGAGAGGATCCAGGTGTACAAAATGGGGGTGTAGCAAGGTGCTACGTGTCTAGCGAGGGAGAGCTAGCGCCCTAAGTACATGCCAAGGTGGCAGCCGGAGAGATCTTGGCACCCTGTTGGTGTGGCGTCGTGGCTGTTGGAGGAGTAACGGAGCCGGACGGAGGGACAGCTGTCGGAGTGGCTGGGCCCTTGCTGACGTCCTCCTGCTTTCGTAAGGGAGCTGGGAGCCGCCGTCGTCATGGTCTAGCGGGGCGCCATCATTACCTATCTGGCGTAGCTGGCCAGATGGGACGCCGGTCTTGTTCTCTGCGACCCAAGTCGGCTCAGGGCAGGGTGATGATGGCGCTTCCTGTTGACGTGGCGGTCTTGCGTCCTAGGTCGGGCGTCGTGGAGGCTCCTCCGAAGTCGAGGTCGAGTCCGTCCTGCAAGACAGAGGCCGAGCCCGAACTCCTGGGTCGGGCGAGGCGGAGGTCGTTCGGCAGAGGCCGAGGCGGAGTCTGAGCCCTGGGTCGGGTGAGGCGGAGTTCGTCGTCTTCCGGGGCCTTAGCCCGAGTCCGAGCCCTGGGTCGGGCGGAGCGGAGTTCGCCGTCTTCCGGGGCCATAGCCCGAGTCCGAGCCCTGGGTTGGGCGGAGCGGAGTTCGCCGTCTTCCGGGGCCTTAGCCCGAGTCCGAGCCCTGGGTCGGGCGGAGCGGAGTTCGCCGTCTTCCGGGGCCTTAGCCCGAGTCCGAGCCCTGGGTCGGGCGGAGCGGAGTTTGGTCGCCCGTCGGTCTTACCTTTTGCGTTAAACGCCCCGGTGACTCGGTCGGTTGGCGTGGTGATTTAGTCAGGGTTACTTCTTATCGAAGGCGGGGCCTCGGGCGAGCCGGTGATGCGTCTGCCGTGAAAGAGGAGACCTCAGGCGAGACGGAGTCATCTTAGGGTCGGCTGCCCTCGCCCGAGGCTAGGCTCGGGCGTGGCGTGATCGAGTCACTCGTATGGACTGATCCCTGACTTAATCAAACCCATCAGGCCTTTGCAGCTTTATGCTGATGGGGGTTACCAGCTGAGAATTAGGCGTCTTGAGGGTACCCCTAATTATGGTCCCCGACAGTAGCCCCCGAGCCTCGAAGAGAGTGTTAACACTCGCTTGGAGGCTTGCGCCGCACTTTTTTGCAAGGGGACCAGCCTTTCTCGGTGGTACTTTGTTCCGGTGGGTGCGCGCGAGCGCACCCGCCGGGTGTAGCCCCCGAGGCCTCGGAGGAGTGGTTTCACTCCTTCGAGGTCTTAATGCCTTGCGTAATGCCTCGGCTGGTCTGGCGGTTCCCTCATGCGAGCAGGGCGTAGCCCAGGTGCACTGTCGGGGCCCAAGTTCTCGGGCTGGTATGTTGACGCTGTCAACGGTTCGGCCGGAGCCGGGTTTGCGAGAGCAGCCCCCGAGCCTCCGCACGGAGCGAGAGGACGATCAGGGACAGACTCGACTTTTTACATACGCCCCTACGTCGCCTTTCCGCAAGGAGGAGGGGGGGAGAGCGCCATGTTACCCTCGATGGGCACCGAACATGGTGTCTCCGGTGAGCTGCAATCGGGTAATCCGAGTGGACGTCCGTGCCCCGTTCGTTGGGGGTCGGCTAGGGGCCCGGAGGCACGCCCAAAAGTACCTGCGGGTGATCTGCCGGACCCGGTCCCCTAGCGACGGGGTCCGAGGGCTCGTTGCCTCCCTCCGATGGGATTCCGTTACAGAGTCGTTCCCGCTGGTCTCGGAAATGTCCTAGGGTACCTCGGGAGCGCAGCCCGAGCCTTGGTTATGTATCGAACGTACCCCTGGTCATCCCTCGCTCGGCGTCTGAGGCGACTGTGAACCCTTCGACAGGCCAGCCTTCGAACCCCTGATCAGTAATGGGCGCGGAGCCCTAGTAGCCTGAGGCGGTCGTGGAACCTTTCGGGAGGCCGACCTTCGAACCCCTGACCAGTAGTGGGTGTCGGGCCCACGCGATCTGAGGCGGCTGTTGAACCCCTCGGGGGGCCAGCCTTCGAACCCCTGATCAGTAGGGAGGCTCGGAGCCTAGTTCCTTCACGGGGAAGGATCCCTTTGGGGGTATCCCCTTTCCCGGTCCCTGTTGCAAGAGATAGAGAAAGAAGGAAAAGGGAAAAAGGATTCGAAATTGAACGTCGTGGCGTACCTTTTTCGGTGTGGTCGTTTTGGTGAAGGCGAAACGTCGCCAGCCGCTCCCGCCCGTGGCGCTGTCCGTCGAGCCGCGGAGTTAATGCGCCGGGGTGAGTAGTTGGCGAGGTTGCCGTTGCGCGTGCGCGAGCCGTTCGAGGTACGGGTCACGGGCGCGTCGTCTTCACGCCGTGAGAGGGGGTTCTCTTGCTGCCTCCGGATGGGACATGAGCTTGGCAGATGGCGTGACTGCTGCTCTCGCGCGCCTGCCACCGTCATTACTGCCGGCCCATTTCTGACCGCTTTTGACCGCTGCGCCAGGCTGGCGCTGCTGGGTCGCGGGCTAGGTCGCCTCGAATCGCGGTATCGGTTCCGCAATCGAGGAGGTGCGGTGGTGGAGCGAGTGGCACAGCGGTTCGCATGCAGCATCCGGCGCGCCGATTGCGCGACGCGTGGGCTTGAGCCTCCGCGCTGGCCTGTCAGGAGTCGGAGAGGCGCGTCCACTTGGCGCGGTTGCATGCCGCCTGCATGCCCGCCTGCCCCCTTTGCCCGCTGGTCTGGGCAAAAGTGGAGGATTACTTGTAACCGCTGGGTGGTTGCGTGCGTCGTGCGCGACGGTTCGGCTTTTTCTGCTTGGGGCCGGTCTGCATGACAGGCGGGCTCCAGCCCCCGCGCCGCAGAGGAGGACTTTGGAGGCGTGTTGGAGAAGACTCAGCCCGTGACGGTTGAGGGTGCAAGGAGGGGGAGTTGCCTTTAAAAGGAGGGCGACCCCCTTCGTAAGGTGACCATGTCTCCTTCCTCCCCTATGCATTGTGTCTCTCCATCTTCCGAGCCCCCGGATGGGGGGAACCGCCGTCTTTTCGCTCCATCGCTGGAGGAACGCAACTCCGTGGGAGTTGGTACCTTTCAGCCATCGTTCGGCTTCAAGGATTTTCATCATGCAGCCCGGCTGCACCCCTCCACCGGCGGTCACCCAAGAGGGCGACCTCCGGCTTGATGGTGGGGGAAAGCGAGCCGGGCTGCGGCCTCTGCCCCTCCCTCAGCCTCAAGGATTTTCATCACCAGGCCAAGAGGGAGGACGAGGCGAGTCAGGGAGCTGTCTCCGTGTGGGTCGGTTGCCCTCTTCTTCCCCGTGCGCCTGGGGGAGAACGGCATCCTCCAGCTTCACGGAGACTTCCTCCAGCCATGTCGGAAGTGGCGGGTCCCGAGGCGTCGGCGGACGGAAGTGGCTTCTCTATCGATGAGATTGCCAACCCCGTCAGTAGCCCTGGGTCTCCGTCTCCCGGCCTGAATGGCTGGCTCTCGTCCTCGGGGGGTGAGAGTTTTTCCGCTGCCCCGCAGGCCCGCCCCTATCGAGTGGGGTTGTTCGTACCTGGGGGGGGAACCGGAGTTCCGTTTGTAATGGCACCTCGAGTGCCGGGTTTTTTGTTCATTTCGGCTTTCGGGGCCTGAACATGTATGTAATTCCGGCGCAGGGCCGTGTTTTTCCTCATTTCTGAGCACTAAGACTCGCCTGTTGTTTGCCTGAACCGCTTCACCAAGCGTGAGTCGCCCCGTGTCAAGGTGACGAGTGAGGTATCCGTATCCCGGAGGCGTAGGAATCCCTCGGCTCGGTCGGACCTGTTGTCCGAGGCTCCTCTAGCTTAGTTAAAGAGACCCCTCGGCCGCTCTTCGACGAGCCGAGGCCAGGGGCAGCGATATCAGCACGAGCAGAGGCGGAGTTGGCTCGAGAAATAAAACCTGGTTGGCCGGAGCCTAGCCGGGTTGTCCGTTGGCAGGATCGACGTCGGAGCTGCTCAGCCGAGGCTTCGGACCGAGCTGGCGCCCTCGGAGGGCGGTCGGCCGAGGCCCCGGAGGTGGCTGGCCGAGCCGTCCGCTCGGGCCGGGTTCTCGGAGAAGTCCCTGGCAGAGATTGCTCGAGCGTGGTGATGACGTCGTCCTTCGGAGCAGAGGCCCTCGGACCGCGTCGCCGTCCGAGGCTAGGTCGGGCCTTGCCGAAGGTGCTGTCGATGCCGAGGGTGTCATCGCCCTCTTCCAGCGTCAAGATCCGAGCCTGCAGGGTCAAATCGTCTTGTAGCGTGGGCCTTGTGCGGCCGTCGAGGCCAGAACACACACCCTTGCTTCGTTATAAAGCTGCGTCTCTTTTCCTCTTGTTTCGAGTATCTGGACTTTTTGTCGGTAGCAGGGATGTTAGTACGAGCGAGAGTTGCTTCTCGCGGAAGGTGATGAGTGAGGTATCCGTATCCCAGAGGCGTGGGAGTCCCTCGGCTCGGTCGGCCTTGCCGCTTACGCGTACTTTTACCCGTCCATGAGGCCCTGTCACCAACTCGGTCGAGAAGGCTCGAAGAATCGCTTCGACAGAAGAGCTTCCGTACGTAAAGACTCGTTCGATCCGCGGATTCACCTTATCCGAGCGCGAGTTACTTATCGCAGAAGGTGATGAGTGAGGTATCCGTATCCCGGAGGCGTAGGAGTCCCTCGGCTCGGTCAGCCTTGACTGCTTACGTGTACCCCGTCGTTTCCGGGACCCACTTTTCGAAGTAGTCAAAAAGCACGAAAGGTGTTCTGGTAAAAGAGATTTTCTTTTCGAGGAAAATTTTGACGCAGAGGGGGTTTCCCCCCTTTTAGCCCCCGAGGGAGGGTCGGGCTTTGCCGAGGCGAGGCCGACCCTTCCTTGTTGACTAAACTTTGTGTGGGTGCGGGGTATATGAACAACTTGGAAACATCTTAAGGGTAGAAGCGACGTAGCTGTTGGATGTTCCAAGCGTTGCCGTAGACCTCGCCTTGACTGTTGGCCAGCTTGTACGTTCCGGGCTTCAGAACTTTGGCGATAATGAACGGCCCCTCCCAGGGGGGCGTGAGCTTGTGCCTCCCTCGGGCGTCTTGCCGCAGCCGAAGCACCAGGTCGCCCACCTGGAGGTCTCGGGGTCGGACCCCTCGGGCGTGGTAGCGTCGCAGGGACTGTTGGTACCGCGCCGAGTGTAGCAAGGCCCTGTCCCGAGCCTCGTCCAGCTGGTCCAGCGAGTCTTCTCGACTAGCTTGGTTGCTTTCTTCGTGGTAGGCCCTCGTCCTCGGGGAGCCATATTCCAGGTCCGTGGGCAAGACGGCCTCGGCCCCGTAGACCAGGAAGAAAGGCGTGAAACCCGTGGCTCGGCTCGGCGTCGTCCTTAGGCTCCAGACCACCGAGGGGAGTTCCTTCATCCACCGCTTGCCGAACTCGTTGAGATCATTGTAAATTCGAGGCTTGAGCCCCTGTAGAATCATGTCGTTGGCACGTTCCACTTGCCCATTCGACATGGGATGAGCTACGGCGGCCCAGTCCACCCGGATGCTGTGATCGTCGCAAAAATCCAAGAATTTTTTGCCGGTGAACTGGGTGCCATTGTCGGTGATGATGGAGTTCGGGACCCCGAAGCGATGGATGATGTTGGTGAAGAACGCCACCGCCTGCTCGGACCTGATGCTGTTCAGGGGTCGGACCTCGATCCACTTGGAGAATTTGTCGATGGCGACCAGCAGGTGCGTGTAGCCCCCGGGCGCCTTCTGCAGAGGGCCGACGAGGTCCAGACCCCACACAGCGAAGGGCCAGGTGATGGGTATCGTCTGCAAAGCCTGAGCGGGCAGGTGGGTCTGCTTCGCATAGAATTGGCACCCTTCGCAGGCGCGGACAATTCTAGTGGCGTCAGCCACCGCCGTTGGCCAGTAGAAGCCTTGGCGGAAAGCGTTCCCGACGAGGGTTCGAGGCGCTGCGTGATGACCGCAAGCCCCCGAGTGTATTTCCCGCAGGAGTTCCTGACCTTCGGCGATGGAGATGCATCGCTGGAGGGTGCCCGAGGGGCTTCGGTGGTAGAGCTCCTTCTCATCGCCCAGCAAGACGAACGATTTGGCGCGTCGCGCTACCCGCCGAGCCTCGGCTCGGTCGAGGGGCAGTTCTCCTTGGCGGAGATATTGCAGGTACGGGGTTTGCCAATCTTGATCTGGCACGACCCCGTTCTGCTCCTCCTCGATGCGCAGCGCTTCGCCCTCGGGCTCCGAGGGTTCCTCGGGTTGAGCCGAGGATGGCTCGGGCTGGGCCGAGGTCACCTCGGACGAGGCCGAGGGTGCCTCGGGCTCGGGCGCGTCGCCTATCTTGACGGAGGGTTGGTGCAGATCCCGGGAGAAGACGTCCGGGGGAACCGTCGTTCGCCCCGAGGCTATCTTCGCCAGCTCGTCCGCAGTCTCGTTGTAGCGCCGGGCGATGTGGTTAAGCTCGAGCCCATAGAACCTGTCTTCCAGGCGTCGAACCTCCTCACAGTAGGCCTCCATCTTCGGGTCGCGGCAGAGGGAGTTCTTCATGACTTGGTCGATGACGAGCTGCGAGTCGCCGCGTGCATCGAGGCGTCGGACCCCTAGCTCGATGGCGATTCGCAATCCGTTGATCAGAGCCTCGTACTCAGCCACATTGTTGGACGCCGGGAAATGGAGGCGGAGCACGTAGCGCAGGTGTTTCCCGAGGGGTGAGACGAAGAGCAGGCCCGCGCCAGCTCCCGTCTTCATCAGCGACCCGTCGAAAAACATGGTCCAGAGCTCTGGTTGGATCGGAGCCGTTGGCAACTGGGTATCGACCCATTCGGCTACAAAATCCGCCAGTACCTGGGACTTGGTGGCCTTCCGAGGGGCGAACGAGATTGCCTCGCCCATGATTTCCACCGCCCACTTCGCGATCCGCCCCGAGGCTTCTCGGCACTGGATGATCTCCCCCAGGGGGAAGGATGACACCACAGTCACCGGATGGGACTCGAAGTAATGTCGCAGCTTTCGCCTCGTCAGGATCACTGCATATAGCAGCTTCTGGACTTGTGGGTAGCGGACCTTAGTCTCGGACAGCACTTCGCTGACGAAGTAAGGAGGAAGTTGCAAGCGAAACGCGACGTTCCCGATGCAGACCTTGTCGCCGCCGCCGAGCACAAGAACCCTCGGAAGCCCCCCGGAGGTGCTAACCTCTTCGACAAGGCACTCAAGGAGACGTGCCCCTACCATTAGGGGCCCGTCAAGCACACCCTCAAAGAGTGCGTCATGCTTCGGCGCCACTTCCACAGGGCCGGGCCACCCGCAGAGGGTGGCAGGGCTCACGACGACGACAAGAGGGAGGATCGCCGAGCAGGAGAGTTCCCCGAGGTCCGCGACTGCTTCATGATCTACGGAGGGCATGCGGCGAATGCCTCGGCTCGGCATCGTAAGCAAGAGCGTCGGGAGGTCTGCTCGGTGAAGGTGGCGGCGCCGGTCTACCTAGACTGGTCCGACAAGCCCATCACCTTCGACCGGGACGACCACCCCGACCACGTGCCGAGCCCGGGGAAGTACCCGCTCGTCGTCGACCCCGTCATCGGCGACGTCAGGCTCACCAAGGTCCTGATGGATGGAGGCAGCTGCCTCAACATCATCTACGCCGAGACCCTCAGGCTCCTGCGCGTCGAGCTGTCATCCGTCCGAGCAGGCGCTGCGCCCTTCCACGGGATCATTCCCGGGAAGCGTGTCCAGCCCCTCGGACAGCTCGACCTTCCTGTCTGCTTCGGAACACCCTCTAACTTCCGAAGGGAGACCTTGACGTTCGAGGTGGTTGGGTTCCGAGGAACCTACCACGCAGTGTTGGGAAGGCCATGCTACGCGAAGTTCATGGCCATCCCCAACTACACCTACCTGAAGCTCAAGATGCCGGGCCCCAACGGGGTCATCACCGTCGGCCCCACGTACAAGCACGCATTCGAATGCGATGTGGAGTGCGTGGAGTACGCCGAGGCCCTCGCCGAGTCCGAGGCCCTCATTGCCGACCTGGAAAGCCTCTCCCGAGAGGTGCCGGACGTGAAGCGACATGCCGGCAACTTCGAGCCAGCGGAGACGGTTAAGGCCGTCCCTCTCGACCCCAGTGGCGACACCTCCAAGCAGATTCGGATCGGATCCGGGCTCGACCCCAAATAGGAAGCAGTGCTCGTCGACTTTCTCCGCGCAAACGCCGACGTCTTTGCGTGGAGTCCCTCGGACATGCCCGGCATACCGAGGGATGTCGCCGAGCACTCGCTGGATATTCGGGCCGGGGCCCGACCGGTCAGACAGCCTCTGCGCCGATTCGACGAGGAAAGGCGCAGGGTGATAGGCGAGGAGATCCACAAGCTGATGGCGACAGGGTTCATCAAAGAGGTATTCCACCCTGAGTGGCTTGCCAACCCTGTACTTGTGAGGAAGAAAGGGGGGAAATGGCGGATGTGTGTAGACTACACTGGTCTCAACAAAGCATGCCCGAAAGTCCCCTACCCTCTACCTCGCATCGATCAAATTGTGGACTCCACTGCAGGGTGCGAAACCCTGTCTTTCCTCGATGCCTACTCAGGGTATCATCAAATCAAGATGAAAGAGTCCGACCAGCTCGCGACTTCTTTCATCACGCCCTTCGGCATGTACTGTTATGTCACAATGCCGTTCGGTTTGAGGAACGCGGGTGCAACGTACCAGCGGTGCATGAACCATGTGTTCGGCGAACACATCGGTCGCACGGTCGAGGCCTACGTCGATGACATCGTAGTCAAGACGAGGAAAGCCTCCGACCTTCTCTCCGACCTCGAACTGACGTTCCGGTGTCTCAAGGCGAAGGGCGTCAAGCTTAACCCCGAGAAGTGCGTCTTTGGGGTGCCCCGAGGCATGCTTTTGGGATTCATCGTCTCCGAGCGGGGCATCGAAGCCAACCCGGAGAAGATCGCAGCGATCACAAACATGGGGCCCATCAAGGACTTAAAAGGCGTACAGAGGGTCATGGGATGCCTCGCGGCCTTGAGCCGTTTCATCTCGCGCCTCGGCGAAAGAGGCCTGCCCCTGTACCGTCTCTTAAGGAAGGCCGAGTGCTTCACTTGGACTCCCGAGGCCGAGGAAGCCCTCGGGAACCTGAAGGCGCTCCTCACCCAGGCGCCCATCTTGGTGCCCCCAGCTGATGGAGAAGCCCTCCTGGTCTACGTCGCCGCTACCACTCAGGTGGTCAGCGCCGCGATCGTGGTCGAAAGGCAGGAAGAGGGGCATGCTTTGCCCGTTCAGGGGCCAGTTTACTTCGCTGACGAAGTAAACTGGCCCCTGAACGGGCAAAGCATGCCCCTCTTCCTGCCTTTCGACCACGATCGCGGCGTTGACCACCTGAGTGGTAGCGGCGACGTAGACCAGGAGGGCTTCTCCATCAGCTGGGGGCACCAAGATGGGCGCCTGGGTGAGGAGCGCCTTCAGGTTCCCGAGGGCTTCCTCGGCCTCGGGAGTCCAAGTGAAGCACTCGGCCTTCCTTAAGAGACGGTACAGGGGCAGGCCTCTTTCGCCGAGGCGCGAGATGAAACGGCTCAAGGCCGCGAGGCATCCCATGACCCTCTGTACGCCTTTTAAGTCCTTGATGGGCCCCATGTTTGTGATCGCTGCGATCTTCTCCGGGTTGGCTTCGATGCCCCGCTCGGAGACGATGAATCCCAAAAGCATGCCTCGGGGCACCCCGAAGACGCACTTCTCGGGGTTAAGCTTGACGCCCTTCGCCTTGAGACACCGGAACGTCAGTTCGAGGTTGGAGAGAAGGTCGGAGGCTTTCCTCATCTTGACTACGATGTCATCGACGTAGGCCTCGACCGTGCGACCGATGTGTTCGCCGAACACATGGTTCATGCACCGCTGGTACGTTGCACCCGCGTTCCTCAAACCGAACGACATTGTGACATAACAGTACATGCCGAAGGGCGTGATGAAAGAAGTCGCGAGCTGGTCGGACTCTTTCATCTTGATTTGATGATACCCTGAGTAGGCATCGAGGAAAGACAGGGTTTCGCACCCTGCAGTGGAGTCCACAATTTGATCGATGCGGGGTAGAGGGTAGGGGACTTTCGGGCATGCTTTGTTGAGACCAGTGTAGTCTACACACATCCGCCATTTCCCCCCTTTCTTCCTCACAAGTACAGGGTTGGCAAGCCACTCAGGGTGGAATACCTCTTTGATGAACCCTGCCGCCATCAGCTTGTGGATCTCCTCGCCTATCACCCTGCGCCTTTCCTCGTCGAATCGGCGCAGAGGCTGTCTGACCGGTCGGGCCCCGGCCCGAATATCCAGCGAGTGCTCGGCGACATCCCTCGGTATGCCGGGCATGTCCGAGGGACTCCACGCAAAGACGTCGACGTTTGCGCGGAGAAAGTCGATGAGCACTGCTTCCTATTTGGGGTCGAGCCCGGATCCGATCCGAATCTGCTTGGAGGTGTCGCCACTGGGGTCGAGAGGGACGGCCTTAACCGTCTCCGCTGGCTCGAAGTTGCCGGCATGTCGCTTCACGTCCGGCACCTCTCGGGAGAGGCTTTCCAGGTCGGCAATGAGGGCCTCGGACTCGGCGAGGGCCTCGGCGTACTCCACGCACTCCACATCGCATTCGAATGCGTGCTTGTACGTGGGGCCGACGGTGATGACCCCGTTGGGGCCCGGCATCTTGAGCTTCAGGTAGGTGTAGTTGGGGATGGCCATGAACTTCGCGTAGCATGGCCTTCCCAACACTGCGTGGTAGGTTCCTCGGAACCCAACCACCTCGAACGTCAAGGTCTCCCTTCGGAAGTTAGAGGGTGTTCCGAAGCAGACAGGAAGGTCGAGCTGTCCGAGGGGCTGGACGCGCTTCCCGGGAATGATCCCGTGGAAGGGCGCAGCGCCTGCTCGGACGGATGACAGCTCGACGCGCAGGAGCCTGAGGGTCTCGGCGTAGATGATGTTGAGGCAGCTGCCTCCATCCATCAGGACCTTGGTGAGCCTGACGTCGCCGATGACGGGGTCGACGACGAGCGGGTACTTCCCCGGGCTCGGCACGTGGTCGGGGTGGTCGTCCCGGTCGAAGGTGATGGGCTTGTCGGACCAGTCTAGGTAGACCGGCGCCGCCACCTTCACCGAGCAGACCTCCCGACGCTCTTGCTTACGATGCCGAGCCGAGGCATTCGCCGCATGCCCTCCGTAGATCATGAAGCAGTCGCGGACCTCGGGGAACTCTCCTGCTCGGCGATCCTCCCTCTTGTCGTCGTTGTGAGCCCTGCCACCCTCTGCGGGTGGCCCGGCCCTGTGGAAGTGGCGCCGAAGCATGACGCACTCTTCGAGGGTGTGCTTGACGGGCCCCTAATGGTAGGGGCACGTCTCCTTGAGTGCCTTGTCGAAGAGGTTAGCACCTCCGGGGGGCTTCCGAGGGTTCTTGTGCTCGGCGGCGGCGACAAGGTCTGCATCGGGAACGTCGCGTTTCGCTTGCGACTTCCTCCTGCCTTTCTTCTTGGCGCCGCGCGGAGTAGACGCCTCGGGAGCATCTTCCGACGGGCGGCCCTAGGGCTGCTTGTCCTTTCGGAAGATGGCCTCTACCGCCTCCTGGCCGGAGGCGAACTTGGTGGCGATGTCCATCAGCTCGCTCGCCCTGGTGGGGGTCTTGCGACCCAACTTGCTCACCAGGTCCCGGCAGGTGGTGCCGGCGAGGAACGCGCCAATGACATCGGAGTCGGTGACGTTGGGCAGCTCGGTGCGCTGCTTCGAGAACCGCCGGATGTAGTCCCGGAGAGGCTCTCCCGGTAGTTGCCGACAGCTTCGGAGGTCCCAGGAATTCCCGGGGCGCACGTACGTGCCCTGGAAGTTGCCGGCGAAAGCTTGGACCAGATCCTCCCAGTTGGAAATCTGCCCCGGAGGCAGGTGCTCCAACCAGGCACGAGCAGTGTCGGAGAGGAACAGGGGGAGGTTTCGGATGATGAGGTTGTCATCGTCCGTCCCACCCAGTTGACAGGCCAGGCGGTAGTCCGCGAGCCACAATTCCGGTCTTGTTTCCCCCGAGTACTTCGTGATAGTAGTCGGGGGTCGGAATCGGGGCGGAAACGGCGCCCGCCGAATGGCTCGGCTGAAGACCTGCGGACCGGGTGGTTCGGGCGAGGGACTCCGATCCTCCCCGCTGTCGTAGCATCCCCCACGCCTGGGGTGATAGCCTCGGCGCACCCTCTCGTCGAGGCGGGCCCGACGGTCGCGATGAGGGTGCTCGTTGCCGAGGTGGCCCGGGGCCGCAGGCGCGGTGTTGCGCGTGCGCCCGGTGTAGACCGAGGCTTCCCGCGTGAGTCGGGAAGTCGCGGCACGAGGTTCCGAGGGGTATCCCTGCCTTCGGGAGGCAGAGCTCTCGGCCCGCCGGGCCGCAGCGCCTTCCAGGAGATGCTTGAGTTCTCCCTGGATTCGCCGACCCTCGGTGGTTGATGACTCCGGCATCGCGCGGAGGAGCATCGCTGCGGCGGCCAGGTCCTGACCGGTTCCGCCGGATGCGGGTGGCGGTCTGTCCCTGGCATCGTTGGCGATGCGGTGCTGGAGACCTTGGGGCAGGTGACGTATTCCTCCGGCCGGGGGCTGGCTCGCCCATACCTGCCCGATGTTCTGGCGGATTGCCTCGAGCGCTCCTGCTCCCTCATCGAGCCCGGCCTGCGCCCCGCGGACTTGCTCGAGCTGTGGGTCGTAACCCCCCGCCGGAACGGGGACCACAGCTAGCTCCCGCGGGATGTCGGCGCGAGGCGCTGGCCTAGGGGGATCACCATCCTCCGGCATGCCGAGACAGCCGCCTCCGGAGGGATCCCCTAGCTCGATGTGGAAACATTCGCGGCTCGGGCCGCAGTCCTTGTCGTCAAGGCTGCGGCTGCCGTCGGAACAGTCGGAGAGGCAGTAGTCACATGCGGTCATGAAGTCCCGCATGGCACTGGGGTTGCCAGATCCGGAGAAATCCCAGCAGATGCTGGGGTCGTCATCTTCCTCGGACCCAGAGGGTCCGTAGGTCGAGACACCCGTCAATCGGTCCCAAGGCGACCGCACACGAAACCCCAGAGAGGTTGCACTCGCCTCAATGTGAGCACCCGCCAAAGCGAGGTCGCCAGGCGGGTTGAGGCCGAGTCGAAATGACGAAAGATGGGTAGCAGTCGGTACCTTTTTGTCGACGAGGAGCGATGAAGTCACGTCGGGGGCTGACCGCGCCGTCGTCTTGGGTACGAGGGCGACGTCCTGCAGGCCCTCCGTGAGCGTGCTGGCGTCGTCCACCTGCTCGGAGTCGACGTGCTGCGGGGGGATGGCGCTCGCCTTTGCCTCGAACGCGAGGGTGACGCCTAGCGTGTCCTCCGTTGAGGCACTGGGGATGTCGATTTGCTCGACAGCTGTCGGAGCGCAGCCTCCCGCTCGGCCCTGGTTGCCCCGCCTCCTCCTCCTCCGATGGCGAGGGAGAGGATGGGGCGAGCTCGAAAGCTGTCCTTCCCCCACGCGGGAAAGACGTCGTCGATTCCGCCGCCGGCGGGCGGGCTGTCCGCCACCATTGTCGCTGTCGCGCGGCGGTGGAAGGAGTATCATGTCGTAGTTGCCGTCGAAGGACATGAACTCGAGACTCCCGAAACGGAGCACCGATCCGGGTTGAAGAGGTCGTTGGAGACTGCCCATCTGGAGCTTGACGGGAAACTACTCGTCAACACGCAGCAGGCCCCTACCTGGCGCGCCAACTGTCGGCGTTCCGAGACCGGGGGGTCCCCGAGCCGACGAGTGAGTGTGCCGCGTGCCCCAGCCCAGATGGGTCGAGCGCGTGGGCGAGCGCGAAGGGGGGAGAGAGAGAGAGCGAGAGCGAGGCGGCCGGAGCCGGGTCGTGAGGGAGTCGGAGAATTCCCGCGGCCTTCGTGTTCGTCCCGCGCCCAGGTCGGGTGCGCTTGCAGTAGGGGGTTACAAGCGTCCGCGCGAGGTGAGGGGAGCGAGCGGCCCCGAGAGAGCGCCTGCCCCTGCCCTTCGTCCCCGCGAGGCCAACCTCCTCTAAGAAGGCCCTGGTCCTTCCTTTTATAGTCGTAAGGAGAGGATCCAGGTGTACAAAATGGGGGTGTAGCAAGGTGCTACGTGTCTAGCGAGGGAGAGCTAGCGCCCTAAGTACATGCCAAGGTGGCAGCCAGAGAGATCTTGGCACCCTGTTGGTGTGGCGTCGTGACTGTTGGAGGAGTAACGGAGCCGGACGGAGGGACAGCTGTCGGAGTGGCTGGGCCCTTGCTGACGTCCTCCTGCTTTCGTAAGGGAGCTGGGAGCCGCCGTCGTCATGGTCTAGCGGGGCGCCATCATTGCCTATCTGGCGTAGCTGGCCAGATGGGACGCCGGTCTTGTTCTCTGCGACCCAAGTCGGCTCAGGGCAGGGTGATGATGGCGCTTCCTGTTGACGTGGCGGTCTTGCGTCCTAGGTCGGGCGTCGTGGAGGCTCCTCCGAAGTCGAGGTCGAGTCAGTCCTGCAAGACAGAGGCCGAGCCCGAACTCCTGGGTCGGGCGAGGCGGAGGTCGTTCGGCAGAGGCCGAGGCGGAGTCCGAGCCCTGGGTCGGGTGAGGCGGAGTTCGTCGTCTTCCGGGGCCTTAGCCCGAGTCCGAGCCCTGGGTCGGGCGGAGCGGAGTTCGCCGTCTTCCGGGGCCTTAGCCCGAGTCCGAGCCCTGGGTCGGGCGGAGCGGAGTTCGCCGTCTTCCGGGGCCTTAGCCCGAGTCCGAGCCCTGGGTCGGGCAGAGCGGAGTTCACCGTCTTCCGGGGCCTTAGCCCGAGTCCGAGCCCTGGGTCGGGCGGAGCGGAGTTTGGTCGCCCGTCGGTCTTACCTTTTGCGTTAAACGCCCCGGTGACTCGGTCGGTTGGCGCGGTGATTTAGTCAGGGTTACTTCTTATCGAAGGCGGGGCCTCGGGCGAGCCGGTGATGCGTCTGCCGTGAAAGAGGAGACCTCAGGCGAGACGGAGTCATCTTAGGGTCGGCTGCCCTCGCCCGAGGCTAGGCTCGGGCGTGGCGTGATCGAGTCACTCGTATGGACTGATCCCTGACTTAATCAAACCCATCAGGCCTTTGCAGCTTTATGCTGATGGGGGTTACCAGCTGAGAATTAGGCGTCTTAAGGGTACCCCTAATTATGGTCCCCGACAATTATATCTGAGATTCCTAGACATTAGAAACTGATGCTTCCAAATTTATGTCGTAGACAAATAGCTAGCAGGGCTTGCTTTTAATGGGTTGCGGTCTTACATCATATGAACTGACTTACATGCATATGCAATCATGCGTACATGGCACCAAAGTTTCGTCCTACGTGTGCTTATGTGGGGGACAGATATCCCCCGGGTCCACTAGAAGGCGAAAGATCCTTGCGCGGGGCCTCGGGCCAGTTTCCTCGCAAGGCCATCTCATCGTGGGCTGGGCGAAGACTACTAGCGGAATGGGTCAGTCCGAAAAGGCGATGGACTCGAGCCCAGATAGTCTATCGAATCATGCACTATCGCAAGAAACCGTCCGACTTTCCCGCGCCTGGCACCCTCGAATGTCAGGGTGGATCAGTGATGAGTCGGTGACATTTTCGAGAGATTAGTTAAGTCGGTTCGCTATTAATTAGGAGATATGTGATCATCATGTATGTAAGGAGTGCCCCACGGTCGTGTATATAAGGCCCAGAGGGAACCCCACCATTTTCATCTATCTCATTGGCCTTTCTCCATTCATGAGACGCCACTTGTAACAAACCACATACAGATCCACCCCAGGAAGTAGAGTATTACGCCTCTCAAAGCGACCCGAACCTGCAGAAAAACACCTGTCTCTCCCTCTCTCGTGCTCCAAGCAGGAACCATTGAGCTACAATTAACAGCACCGTCCTACCCAAAAGCACCGCAAGGGTATCCCTAGGTGTGCGGTCGGACACTAAACATCGATAGCGTTTGTTGAGGGATCAATTCGCTGCCTCAGTGCCTCCACACTAGATATACAGATTGATGTAACCCCGGCTGCATCATCAGATCGACATGTGCTGCATCAATATGCTTCGAGCACCATATGAATTCACGAAGTTTTTTTACTTTCGCAAAGTTTTTTTTGGTATGCCGCAACGTCCTGACGTGCCCAATATCATCATTTTATGTACGACGAGCTAGCAGCAGGTGCGAGCAACACGGTTGCAGCTAAGTCGGTGGCCATCTCGCCGAACAGCGGTAGCGGCGGCGACGGCCTCGACGTCCTAGACAATGGCCAGATAACGAGCAGTGCGGCGGCAGGGGGCACTGACGGCTCTATCTCTCTGGCCACGTCGCCCCTGCCGCTGCATCACGAGCAATGTTTTAAATAGCTGGCTATAGCGGCAGATATATCCGGATATATCCGTTGGAGAAGGTTAGGAATAAGTTAATCATTGTTTAGCGCTAAACGTATTTAGCCGTTAATATCTGCTATTAGCCCGCTAAAACAGCTAAATTACACTTGATTTAGCTCGCTAAAATTCCTAGGCCACAGCAAGTCACGTGTAGGCCCACTGAATAAAATTTGAGGCCCCAAAACAACCCCAACGTCAACCCTAGACCAAAATCAGTGTCGACTAATAGAGTACGACACCTCCTCTCCTCTTCTATTCTCGTGACGGCAAACAAATCTCAAGTGCATCGTTCTCCGTTCAGCTGTCGGACAACTGCACGAGCACCAGTTGACTGACCTTCCCAGGCCGCCGCTTGCGTGGGCGCCAGGCTTTACGTACGCGCGGGACTCCATCTTTTTTGCAATTTAGCCCTTTTTGAGTTTTATTTTCACAAATACACCCTTTCCAGTTTCATTTTAAAAATGGACCCCTAACTTGACGCCATCACTATTGGCGCCGAGCTAGAATGAGTCGGCGCCACTTAAATTGGTGTTGCGTGTTGCTGATGTGGCACGCTGACGTGGCGGTAGGTCGACGCCGAGGGGTCGGCGCCAAAGATCTTGGCGTCGACCCCACATATACCAGGTACCCATCTTTTCCTCTCCCTCCACTTCATTCACCGCCGCCGCCTGCCGCATCCCGCCTCCTGCTCGCCGCGCGCCCGCCCGCCCCAGCCCCTCCCGTACGTCGCACGTCGCCCACGCGCCACCCGCCGGCGCCTCCCACCTGCTCGCCCGTGGCGTGCCGCCCGTCCATCGGCCGCACGCCGCCACCCATCGGCGCCTCCCCACACGCCGCCACCGACCCGCCGCCCACGCCCACCGGCCGCCGCCCCCGTTCGACGCCCGCAACCGCCGCTCGCCGCTTGGTTCCTGGCCAGCCACACTCTCCACCGCCCGGTAACCCACTCTCCATGTACTTATTGGTTTGTAGTTATTATTGGTAAATCGTTAATAGTGGGTAAATCGTTAGTAGTTTGTTATTATTGGTAAATTGTTACTCCACCGCGTGGTGGTAGTTTGTAGTTAGGTATTAGTTAGTTATTATCTTTTATTAGTTTACAATTATTTATTAGGTACTAGGTAGTTTATAGTTAGTTATTAGTTAGTCATAGTGGATGGGGTTATGCACTAACCATCACAATTGGTTATTCAACGTTGAATTCGTATTTCAAATAGATGGACAATTTTTTGGGCATATACCATGGATGCATCGTGGAACAAGATCGTTATGGAAATACTGAGTTCGTTGACATGCAACGTGTGTCTGTGATATTCGATGATAGACCATCCTTTAGTGAGGTGGTTGCTAAGGCTAAGGAGAAGATTTGTTGGCATGATGCTGACGACATCGTCGTTGATGGGGTGCTAAATGTAGGTCCTCTACCCAACGTGCAAAGACTTATCATCCCAATTGAGTGTCAGCGAGAGTGGGATAATTATGTTAAATAAGCTATGAAGACACAAAAGCAAGTCATGGAGGTAGTGGTACGACGTTTGTTAGTTGCCTCTCGCCCAAAAGATGAAAACTATGATCATGGTGTCGAGGTTGTGCCAACCGTGCCTGATGTTCAATCTGCCCCCAATATGATCCCATTAAGTGAGCCTACAAATGATTGTGGCACTCATGACCTCCACCTAGATTCTACCGAGGGTATCCCTTAGGCAGAAACCCCTGTAGTAAGTCTCTTTGTAGCCGATCATCATTTTCGAGCATACCTACTTTGTTCTTTTCATTGCCGCCATTTTATTCTTTTTTTGGTCCTTGTTGCAGGAGACATTCATGATGTTCTGGTTGATCCTACGATCAGAACACATATCCATTGTGGAGATGGAATTATTGCATCCAATAGTCCTGAGTTTAGGAATGAGAGGAGCCTTATGCCTTTGCTATGGCCACTAATTCAGATGATGACCGTCCGGTTGGTGAACTTACACATAGTGATATTGAGATGTTGAAGTGTGTTATTCCAGAGCACCGAGATCCAAGAGTGCATGAGTTCAGCGATCTGAGTCTATCTCATGACGCCTTTGCAGAAGGGAGGGATGATGAGTTGCTAGATGCTCCTGAGGTGGGTCCTAGCATGATGATCGAAATGGGTCAGGTTTTCAAGGACCTAAATGCCTTGAAGATGTGGTTGCAGCATTATGTCGTCTTACATAAGAGGTCGTATAGGGTGCTTCATTCATACGAGAAGCAGCGTTACGCTATTGTATGTGACAAGGACCAGTGTCCATGGAGGGTCTGTGCTATGACACAGAAGATCACCAGAAAGTGGAAGATAACAAAAATTGTGGGCACGCACAACTGTGCTAAACATGAGCTAATGACGAAGCATCGTCAGTTGACCTCTACCCTGATTGGGAAGCGACTTATGGGAATATTGCAGTTAGAACCAAATATGAAGGTGAGGACGATGATGCGATTTGTGGAGAATGTGTACTATGGATACAAGATAACATATGGGCAAAGCGTGGAGGGCTAAGCAATGTGCTTGGAAGATGATATATGGGGACTAGGAGTCTAGGTACGAGCAGCCGACTGTTCTTCTCAATGCAATGAAGGCGGCAAATCCAGATATGCATTATGAGTACATCCCTAAACCAAATACATGGATTAATGAGAGGCAAATATCTAGCCTTTTCATAAGTATCTTGCCTTTTCAGAAACATCTAGCCTTTTTAGAAGTACATAGCCTTTTCAGAAGCATCTAGCTTTTTCAGAAGTATCTAGCCTTTTTAGAAGCAGCTAGCCTTTTCAGAAATACCTAGCCTTTTCAGAAACATCTAGCATTTTCATAACACATATCACCTTTACATTGGCCTATTTATACGCGACCATTTGGTTCATTGTGCCATACAAAGGGAAGTCACCAGCTAAAATGGTTTCAGGGTCATCTTGAGGAAAGGGTTCTAGAAATGAGAGAGCAGAGTGTGTGGAAGGGACCTCCAATTTGTTATGATGGGCCACTTGGTCCCAATTATTTTGAGGAAGCAGCATATGAATTTCTAGTACAAAGTAAAAGTGATTTCAATAAGAAGGTTCGACTTAGGTCTTACGATAACAGGAGAGAAGATTGGCCGAAGTGCATGCATGGTGAGGATTGCTTGGTGCATATGTTCGTCGAGAGGGGGATTGATGGAGGCCGATGTTTCTTCAGATGTCCTTAAGCATATGTAAATATTAATTATAATCCTTTGTTCTATAAGATTTTGTTGTTGAGTAAAACTAACTATAAACATTTATACAACATTCATTGATAAATGAACTACTAGAAAACTGTTCTGTATCAATTGTTTTAAGTGTGTTGATTCTCTATATTAATTGCTTTAAGTCGTCTTCATCAATTGCTTTTAGTGCCTAATTTGAATCCATAATAAGTAGTTCATTACTATATAACATTGTTCGATAATAAATAATACATAATAAGAAGTTTATTACTACATAACATCATATAAGCACCTAGACTACTGAGTGCAACAGGGCCATTTGCCCTTGCAAAAAGCATCAGAGTTCTCCCCTATTGCGTCCTTTGCACGACGTGCACGCTCAAGCTTCTTCTCCTTCTCCTCCCTGCATTCAGCAATATGCCTCATTTCCTGCTTGTCTACCGATTGTTGCTCGATCGCAAGCTTCTCTCGTCTTTCCTCTATCCTCTCTTTGTCCTCTGTATCCCACTTTTTAAGATTCTCCAACCACTTCTTGTCTTTATGTGAGATTTCTGTGTCAATCCACTGCTCAAAATCACAGAGCGGTGGAGGAGTCTAGAAAACATGCGATGATTAGTACCAAAACAAAACATGCACCACTTCGTATGAAAGCTGTGAACTAACTAAAAAATTATTCTCACCATTAAATTCATCCGACGCTGAACAATCGTTGGCTCAAATGCATAGTTAGTACACATCCAATACCTCTGTCGATAGGTGTCATGATCCTCGGACTTGTCAACCTTGCAAGGATCACCACAAAAACACATAGGCACTGAAACACCAGTTGGCAAAGGAAGCGGGTCGAAGGCAGTTTCGGTCAATGGACCCTTCCTAAATTTCGATAAATTTTATAAGACTCACAAATATTAGTTATTACATTTAATACAACGCTTACCTTTGTTTAGCAGATTTACCACGCCTAGACATCCTACAAATCAATAATATGACAATAAAAAATGATTCTAAAAATGATTCCCAAACGGTAACCCTAACCCTATTAATCAGACATAGCAAAAGACCAAAAAAATGGAGGGAGATTACCTTGATACACATGAACAATGGATTCAAGTCGCTGATTTAGGTTGATATTGGTCGTTTGGTACAAGAGAAATGATTACAAAGAACTGACGACCGAAGTGAGATATTTATAAACACGGAGGTCGGCGCCGAGATCCATGGCACCGACCTCGGCATCGAGTTAGTACCACGTCAGGTACACGTAGGCGTCGACTGTAACATATACACGCTAATTTAATTGGCGCCGACTCGTTCTAGCTCGACGGCAATAGTGATGGCGCCGAGATAGAGATTCATTTTTTGAAATGAAACAGAAAAATACATATTTGTGAAAATAAAATCCAAAAAACTAAATTGCAACAAAGACGACACGGGAGACAGCCACCTAGGAGCTGCGTGCACGTGTAGGCCAAGCTATGTGCAAGTGACCGAGGGTGGTGGGAAACCATGTCCTAATCCACAGAAACAAGCACGTACCCAACCTTCTACAGCTATTATCCCAATAAGGCCTTGTTCGGTTATTCCCAATACATATGGATTGGATGGGATTGGAAAAAATTAAGAAGAAGTTTGACTTGTTTGGGATTCAAACCCAACCAATCCCACTCAATCCACATGGATTGAGAGCTAACCGAACAAGCCCTAAGTAGTTCGAGTGTCCGACGGGTAGATTATCAAAAGATAGATGTATATATTATGAATAGATAGATGGATAGATTTGGGGTTGGTTATTTTCCAAAACCGCTAAATTAGTTAGCTACAACTATATCCGGATATATATCTTTTTTAGCCGGTGAACGGACTTGCACGGTGAACGGACTTGCACGCTTGCTTGCATATAAAGTCTGCCCACACGGCCACAACACGATCAAAGTCGAGTCGAGACGTCGAGTCCTCTTCTATTTGCGGGAACGGTCAAATACCGCCTCTCGGAGAATCGAAGCCGAACTGGGCGTCGGGCGTAATGGATCTGCTGAAGCGAGAACTGGAGAAGAAGCGGAAGGCGGCGACGGCCGACTTCGGGGGCAAGAGCTTCGTGCGGCGGTCGGAGCTGGAGCAGAAGCAGCTCCAGAAGCGGCGCGACAAGCACTGCCAGCTCCTCGCCAAGGCCGGCACGTCGGCGCCCTCCGCGAATTCCGCCGCAGCTGCTACCGGTTCCGAGGAGCGTCGCATCGACGAGCTCGACCTCCCACGGCACGAGGTGGTGCGGCGCCTCCGCGTGCTGCGCGAGCCCGTCACGCTGTTCGGGGAGGACGACGACGCCCGCCTCGCGCGCTTCAAGCTCGTGCTCAAGTCCGGCGTCATCGACGACATCGACATGACCGAGGGACAGACCAACGACTTCCTCCGCGACATGATCGAGATGCGCAAGCGGCAGAAGGCCGGGAGGGACACCTACGCCAAGGGCAAGAGCAAGCGTGTTGATGGTGGCGACGGGGGTGCTGCCGGAGGCAGTGCAGATGATGGGGATGCCAAGGGGAGCGGCGATGATGCTGACGTAGACAAGGACTCCAAGAGGATGAGGATCAAGTTTGAGGAGCTTTGCAATGAAGACAAGATCTTGGTGTTCTTTAAGAAGCTGCTTAATGAGTGGAACCAGGAATTGGATGAGATGACTGAGCTAGAGAAGCGGACAGCAAAGGGGAAGTCCGTGGTTGCAACATTCAAGCAGTGTGCACGGTATCTTAGCCCGCTGTTTGAGTTCTGCAGAAAGAAGGTATTGATTCTTATGCAATTTCCATCTGTTGGTTGCTTAAATTGTGCTATTAATACTGATGCTCATCTGAATATTGATTATGTTTATACCGTTGACAACTGATTTCATTACAGCCTTTCATCAAGTTTCTTGGTGCATGCTTCACTGATTCTGATGCATGTATGGCTGGATCCATTTTTAGGTTCTTCCTGATGACATCCGTCGAGCATTGCTTGTTATTGTGGAGTGTTGCATGAAGCGAGATTATCTAGCGGCAATGGACCAATACATCAAGCTGGCAATCGGGAATGCACCATGGCCCATTGGAGTGACCATGGTTGGCATCCACGAGCGTTCTGCCCGAGAGAAGATCTACACAAACAGCGTCGCCCACATCATGAATGACGAGACCACTCGCAAGTACCTTCAGTCAATCAAGAGGCTGATGACGCTTTCCCAGCGGCGTTACCCTGCACTGCCCTCAAAATCAGTGGAGTTCAACAGCCTGGCAAATGGGAGTGACCTGCAGGCGCTTCTATCGGCAGAGAATGGTTCGGCTAAAGCTTCCGAGGATAGGCTCCAGTTGATGCCAGCATATGCCTTAGCAGACTAGATTGGATTTCAAGTAGATCTATGCTTGTGTAATATCAACAATTAATTCTGCCTGTTTTTTTTTTCTGTTATCTTTTTCTGTTTGTGCATGCTAATTAAATCCCTTTACCGCGACATCTGGTCGATCAAAGTTTTTATTAATATATCAGCCAAATTCTGGAGAACCATTTTTTACTATTTATCATCAAGCAGCAGCCATGTTTACCGTATTAATCAATTTTGGTGCTTGTATCAGTACCGCAACTGACAAGATCTGGAAACCATGCTGCATTTATCGCATGATTGTAAGTTCAGTCACCACACCACGATAAACTAAAGTCGCAGCCTGGTCTATAATCTACCTACCCCATGTACTCGTAATTGTTGTCTCAACTCAGATAATAGCATCTAACACCACGACCGATGGTCCCTAAATCAGACCCAAGAAGAAGGTTAACCTCGAATAAACGAGACCAAGACCGGAAAAGAAAAGATCAACCTCGTCAAGGAAGGAGAGAAGTTAAACTCAATCTTTTGATGCATTACCACCCAACACGGAATTCTTCCTCACCATAAACTTTCTTACCCCTGGCTATTCTTGCCCTAACCTATCCATCTCTTATATCCTACATACAATAAGTAGTTGGATATTATGCTCTCCTAATCACCCACTATTGACTATAAAAAATGAGACTCTGGATTTTTGAACAAATTATAGACTAAAAATTGAATTAAAAACCAATCCTTTTATATCCCTTTTCTTACTAATCTCGAGGACGAGATTTCTGTTAAGGGTGTAGGATTTGTAAAGCGCAAAATTGGATAAGAAAAAAATATAAAATAAATAAATAAAGAGACCAAATGAAAAGTGGAAAGATCTTCATATCAAGCCATCTCAAAGAACCACGGCACCAGGAAAAGGGTGCCACCGTGGTACGTACAGGGAGAGAGAAAAAGAAATTGGGTGAGATAGGAGTGTAGTACCTGGGCATGCTGGTGCTCGGGGATTCACCGAAGCGTTGAAGAACACCGAAGCCTGGGCGGATTTTCCTCTTAGTTCCGAGATTCATCGCAGGGTCGCGGCGAACTATGGTCGGCGTCGTAGCCAGCTTGTCATCGGCGAGTGCTTTTCCGCCTGTGTTGACACTGTCTCCGTTTCTTTTGTGTGCGGCCGCGGATGGGCTAGTGCTCGGGCGTGCGCCAGCGCGGCGTTGCTGCCGGATTATGCGCCATGGTGGCCCTCGGCTGCTCCCATGTCTATCTCGCGGGGCGTGAGATTGGGGCGAGAGATGGAAGATGCACAACAGCCGTCTGATGTCAAAAGTGTGGTCAGGATTTGGCGATGGTGACCTCCCTGCAATGTTTTGATCTGGGCTGATCCGATGCGTCAGTTAGTAGATGAGCGCTCTGGATTAGATCGCGCGATCATAAAATCCGTGCCGTATATCCTGAGCCAGAGTTGTGGCCCGCGGGTGTCTGGCCCGTGCCGGGCCGCCGTTTGACCATCTATAGGCGTGCAGCGGGTTAATTTGAAATAGCTGTAAGGGGTTATTTGTAAAAATATGACACGGGACGATCGTTGAAACTGATGCTTTAAGTATAGTATAGATATAGATTACAGGCTGCGACTTTAGTTTATCGTGGTGTGGTGACTGAACTTACAACCATGCGATAAATGCAGTATGGTTTCCAGATCTTGTCAGTTGCGGTACTCACACAATCACACAAGCACCAAAATTGATTAATACGGTAAACATGGCTGTTGCTCGATGATAAATAGTAAAAACTGGTTCTCAATTTGGCTGACATATTAATAAAAACTTCGACCGACCAGATGTCGCGATAAAGCGATTTAATTAGCATGTACAAACAGAAAAAGAAAAAAAAGATAAAAAAACAGGCAGGATTGATTGTTGATATTACACAAGCATCTCAAGCTCTACTTGTAATCCAATCTAGTCTGCGAAGGCATATGCTGGCATCAACCGGAGCCTTTCCTCAGAAGCTTTAACCGAATCATTCTCTTCCGATAGAAGCGCCTGCAGGTAGAGATGAAAACGTTTCGGAATTTTTCGAAATTCCAGAAACCGATTTCGATATTTTTCGATCGGATTCGTCAGTAACGGTATTTTTCGAAAACGGAATCGGTTTTCGGAATTGTCTATCGGAATCGGTATCGGAATCGGCTTGGTGTTTTACCGACCGTTTCCTTCGGTTACCGGTTTTTGTCAGAAATTACCGGATTTGTGTTTCGGAATTTTCTGGAATTGTCTCGAAATTTTTTGGAATTGTATCTCGGAATTTTCCAGCATGTGATTTTTCGCTTCGCCTATACGTCTCTAGATAAGGATAACTTATTTTTGTATTTTTTTGGACGCCTTAAGATTTTTTGGGATATATGGTGTTGGAAGGCAGTTGGGATTAACGATTTGGTCTCTTGAACGAATCCACCCTTTTCTATATACATGTTATGTGTTAGTAATATATAATGATATAGAGTCGACAGTCTATCTTTTCCACACACTAGGTTTTAGGGTTTTCCTATGAGGTTGTGAAAAACTCTTTATGTGAGGAAAAAATATTTCATAAGTAAGCATGTCATGTCAGCTAGATCAAGTGGATATTGTGAATTGTGAACTTTGAGTCTCTGAACTTGTGATATTTATGAACTTGTTATATTGTGAACTTGTTATATTGTGAACTTGTGATCTTTGTAAACTTTTTATATTATAAATTTGTGATCCTTGTGAACTTGTTATATTGTGAACTTGTTATATCATGAATTGTGAACTTGTGGTCCTTGTGATGTTTTGTCAACTTTGTTGTATTGTGAAGTTTGATATGTTTACCGATCATATTTTAGATTTTGACCGTTACTAGTGTATTTTCCGCACCAAACATTCATTTCCGATGTTTCCAAAATACCGATATCGTTTCCATTTACGGAGTTACCGTTTTAGATTTTGTTTCCGATAAAAAAATATGAAAACGGTAATG
Organism: Zea luxurians; assembly: GCA_029449295.1. NCBI lineage: Eukaryota > Viridiplantae > Streptophyta > Magnoliopsida > Poales > Poaceae > Zea > Zea luxurians. Next base: position 1,991,408 of record JAOPSE010000144.1, read on the forward strand.
GTTTTAGTGTTTACCGACCGTTTCCAACCGTTTTCATCCCTACCTGCAGGTCACTCCCTTTTGCCAGGCTGTTGAACTCCACTGATTTTGAGGGCAGTGCAGGGTAACGCCGCTGGGAAAGCGTCATCAGCCTCTTGATTGACTGAAGGTACTTGCGAGTGGTCTCGTCATTCATCATGTGGGCAACGCTGTTTGTGTAGATCTTCTCTCGGGCAGAACGCTCATGGATGCCAACCATAGTCACTCCAATGGGCCATGGTGCATTCCCGATTGCCAGCTTGATGTATTGGTCCATTGCCGCTAGATAATCTCGCTTCATGCAACACTCCACAATAACAAGCAATGCTCGATGGATGTCATCAGGAAGAACCTAAAAATGGATCCAGCCATACATGCATCAGAATCAGTGAAGCATGCACCAAGAAACTTGATGAAACTGCCGCCCCCGTTCGACGCCCGCAGCCGCCACTCGCCGCCTGGTCCCTGGCCGGCCACACTCTCCACCGCCCGGTAACCCGCTCTCCATGTACTTATTGATTTGTAGTTATTATTGTAAATGGTTAATAGTGAGTAAATCGTTAGTAGTTAGTAGTTTGTTATTATTGATAAATTGTTAATCCACCGTGTGGTGGTAGTTTGTAGTTAGGTATTAGTTAGTTATTATCTTGTATTAGTTTACAATTATTTATTAGGTACTAGGTAGTTTATAGTTAGGTATTAGTTAGTCATAGTGGATGGGGTTATGCACTAACCATCACAATTGGTTATTCAACGTTGAATTTGTATTTCAAATAGATGGACAATTTTTTGGGCATATACCATGGATGCATCGTGGAATAAGATCGTTATGGAAATGCTGAGTTCGTTGACATGCAACATGTGGCTGTGATATTCGATGATAGACCCTCCTTTAATGAGGTGGTTGCTAAGGCTAAGGAGAAGATTTGTTGTCATGATGCTGATGACATCGTCGTTGATGGGGTGCTAAACGTAGGTCCTCTACCCAGCGTGCAAAGACTTATCATCCCAATTGAGTGTCAGTGAGAGTGGGATAATTATGTTAAATCAGCTATGAAGACACAAAAGCAAGTCATGGAGGTAGTGGTACGACGTTTGTTAGTTGCCTCTCGCCTTGAAGATGAAAACTATGATCGTGGTGTTGAGGTCGTGCCAACTGTGCATGATGCTCAATCTGCCCCCAATATGATCCCATTAAGTGAGCCTACAAATGATTGTGGAACTCATTACCTCCACCTAGATTCTACCGAGGGTATCACTTTGGCAGGGACCCTTGCAGTAAGTCTCGTTGTAGCCGATCATTTTCGAGCATACCTATTTTGTTCTTTTCATTGCTACCATTTTATTCTTTTGTTGGTCCTTGTTGCAGGAGACATTCCTGATGTTCTGGTTGATCCTACGATCAGAACACATATCCATTGTGGAGATGGAATTATTGCATCCAATAGTCCTGAGTTTAGGAATGAAGAGGAGCCTTATGACTTTGCTATGGCCGCTGATTCAGATGATAACCGTTCGGTTGGTGGACTTACACATAGTGATATTGAGATGTTGAAGCATGTTATTCCAGAGCACCAGAATCCAAGAGTGCATGAGTTCAGCGATCTGAGTCTATCTCATGACGCCTTTGCAGAAGGGAGGGATGATGGGTTGCTAGATGCTCCTGAGGCGGGTCCTAGCATGATGATCGAAATGGGTCCGGTTTTCAAGGACCTAAATGCCTTGAAGATGTGGTTGCAACATTATGCCATCTTACGTAAGAGGTCGTATAGGGTGCTTCATTCAAACGAGAAGCGGCATACGCTATTGTATGTGACAAGGACCAGTGTCCATGGAGGGTCAGTGCTATGATATAGAAGATCACCGGAAAGTGGAAGATAACAAAAATTGTGGGCTCACACAATTGTGCTGGACATGAGCTAATGATGAAGAATCGCCAGTTGACCTCTACCCTCATTGGGAAGCGACATATGGGAATATTGCAGTCAGAACTAAATATGAAGGTGATGACGATCATGCGAATTGTGGAGAATGTGTACGATGGATACAAGATAACATATGGCAAAGCGTGGAGGGCTAAGCAATGTGCTTGGAATATGATATATGGGGACTGGGAGTCTAGGTACGAGCAGTCGCCTGTTCTTCTCAATGCAATGAAGGCGGCAAATCCAGTCATGCATTATGAGTACATCCCTAAACAAAATACATGGATTAATGAGAGGCAAATATCTAGCATTTTCATAAGTATCTAGCCTTTTCAGAAACATCTAGCCTTTTTAGAAGTACATAGCCTTTTTAGAAGCATCTAGCTTTTTCAGAAGTATCTAGCCTTTTTAGAAGTAGCTAGCCTTTTTAGAAATACCTAGCCTTTTCAGAAACATCTAGCATTTTCATAACACATACCACCTTGACATTGGCCTATTTATACGTGACCATTTGGTTCATTGTGTTATACAAAGGGAAGTCACCAGCTAAAATGGTTTCAGGGTCATCTTGAGGAAAGGGTTCTAGAAATGAGGAGCAAAGGGTGTGGGGAAGGGACCTCCAATTTGTTATGATGGGCCACTTGGCCCCAATTATTTTGAGGAAGCAGCATATGAATTTCCAGTACAAAGTAAAAGTGATTTCAATAAGAAGGTTCGACTTAGGTCTTACGATAACAGGAGAGAAGATTGGCCGAAGTGCATGCATGGTGAGGATTGCTTGGTGCATATGTTCGTCGAGAGGGGGATTGATGGAGGCCGATGTTTCTTCAGATGTCCTTATGCATATGTAAATATTAATTATAATCCTTTGTTCTATATGATTTTGTTCTTGAGTAAAACTAACTGTAAACATTTATACAACATTCATTGGTATATGAACTACTAGAAAACTGTTCTGTATCAATTGCTTTAAGTGTGTTGATTCTCTGTATTAATTGCTTTAAGTCGTCTTCATTAATTGCTTTTAGTGCCTAATTTGAATCCATAATAGGTAGTTCATTACTATATAACATTGTTCGATACTAAATAATACATAATAAGAAGTTTGTTACTACATAACATCATATAAGCACCTAGACTACTAAGTGCAACAGGGCAATTTGCCCTTGCGAAAAGCATCAGGGTTCTACCCTATTGCGTCCTTTGCACGACGTGCACGCTTGTCACACCCAGTTTTGGAAGGTAAACTGAATGCGAACCATGTATGTGCCACGATCAGAACTCACGTACATAGCGATTACATAAATGACTCATCATAGCACAATGCCTCGAATAACAATAAAGAGTAAGTAGTAATATTAAAGACTAGAGTCATTTACATAATATAAATCAAAGTACACAGAATCGAAACGTAGCCAACGTAAATTAACCTACCACAGGCAGCTGATTGTGGGAGGTCGCTAGCATAATCCTCGAACTCGTTGAAGTCCTGGAACTCCTGGAGATCCGCCTCGACACCTTCTTCTTTACCTGAGTTAAGCTCAAAGAAGTTGCTTTTAGTTGGTCAGGTATTTATTATTAGTGGAAGCCAAGTTTTATCATATAACCAAATCCGTGAACCATTTCCCCATCGAGGAAAAACATTATCATCATCGAGCCAAAACCATAAATAAAACCATTGTATCTCGAACCATCCGTATCTCTAATCAAAGAGGATCCCAAGGCCACTCATAACCATGAGCACGGCTGATATATCAGTTTCTAACCCTCTCCAGAGGTCGCACACTTTACCCACAAGTCGTGATTCCCATTCTGCCCGGAGATCATGACTCTCCATTGATCACTACCAAGGTGACCTAGCAAGGTCTCACTACGTAGCCTTTACAAAGATTTCCCAGAGGTCATAGGTGCCCGTTAGGTTTCTCCAGTTTGATAAACACAGTACACCTCCCCAAAGGAAGGGTGACTAACAAAACCAAATCAAGAACCTCTGCAACCAGCCACGGTAGAGCAAGTACTGTGGCCAGACCCCATTGACGGCCCTACGACGAAGCCAACTTGTCGGTGGGAGAAATCCATCGGCCGGGTGGCGGAATGCACCCGCCCTAATCCTAAGATGAGGAGGGGCCTTAGCGGTTTGCCTGTCTATTGGAAGGTGGAAGAACACACGAGGACACGAGGGTTTAGAGTGGTTCAGGCCGCCGGAGCGTAATACCCTACCTCCACTGTGGGTAAGTGAGAGCACCTAGAGGGGGGTGAATAGGTGATCCTGTCAATCTTAAAACTTAAGCCACAAAACTTGGTTAAGTGTTAGCACAATAATTGCCAAGTGGCTAGAGATGAGTCTCAACAAAACACAATAACCACAAGAAATCAATCACAGAGATGGCATGGTGGTTATCCCGTGGTTCGGCCAAGACCAACGCTTGCCTACTCCACGTTGTGGCGTCCCGACGGACGAGGGTTGCAATCAACCCCTCTCAAGCGGTCCAAAGACCCACTTGAATACCACGGTGTTTTGCTTGCTTTTCTTAATCCCGTTTGCGAGGAATCACCACAACTTGGAGCCTCTCGCCCTTACACTTGAAGTTCACAAAGAAGCACGGAGCAAGGGAGGGATTAGCAACGCACACAAGACACAAGAATCAGAGTGTCAACACGCACACAAGTCGCAACAAGAGCTCGCAACACAAACCAATGAGTTCACAACTCCACTAGAGCTCTATATGCTATCACAAAGAAACGAATGCGCGAAATTGATGTCTTGGTGCTTAGGAATGTTGCAGGAATGCTTGGTATCCTCCTCCATGCGCCTAGGGGTCCCTTTTATAGCCCTAAGGCAACTAGGAGCCGTTGAGAGCATTCTAGAAAGGCTGATCTTGCCTTCTGTCGACTGGCGCACCAGACAGTCCGGTGCACACCGGACACTGTCCGGTGCTCGATTTCCTTCCAAAAATGGCGCAGTCGACCGTTGGCAGCCCGAGAGCCGTTGGCGCACCGGACATGTCCGGTGCACACCAGACAGTCCGGTGCCTCCTTCTAGCCGTTGGCTCGGCCACATGTCCCACGCAGATCGCGCGGCCGACCGTTGGCCCTGCCGACCGTTGGCTCACCGGACAGTCCGGTGCACACCGGACAGTCTGGTGAATTATAGCCGTACGTCGCCGGTGAATTCTCGAGAGCGACGAGTTCGCCTGTGAACGGCCCACCGGACAGTCCGGTGCACCACCGGACAGTCCGATGAATTATAGTCGTACGTCGCCGGTGAATTCCCGAGAGCAGCCTGTTCGTTAGAGCCAGCCTGGCGCACCGGACACTGTCCAGTGCACCACCGGACAGTCCGGTGCTCCAGACTCTTGGCTGCTCGAGCCAAGGCATTTTCAATTGGTCTTTTCCTGTTTCCAGCACTTAGACACAATACATTAGTCTCTAAAACAATGTACTAAGTCTGAGAAACATACCTTTATCCTTGATTTGTACTTTGTCCACCATTTTACACTTAGGCACTTGTGTTGGACACTAAATCACCAAAATACTTAGAAATGGCCCCGGGACACATTTCCCTTTCAATCCCCCCCCTTTTTGGTGATTTATGCCAACACAACATAAAGCAAGTAGAACAAGTACAAAATCAATTCAACTAAGAACTCAAAATTGTTTTGATTCAATTTTGACATATATGGATCATCCTTTGCCACCACTTGGTTTGTTTTTGCAAATCAAACTCAAATTTTGTATCTCTAAGTCAAACACACATGTTAAGACATAAAGAGAGTCATTCCAAGAGAAATTGATTCAAGATTTCAAAAACTCCCCTTTTTCCCATAATCAACACTTCTCCCCACAAGAAGCCAACTTTTGACAAGAGTGACAATAAAAGAGTTTTGACAAACCAAAAGCTCTAATCTACTATTTTCTAAATTTCTCAAGTGGTAGCTGATCCATCTATTGCTTTGGCCTTTATTTTCTCCCCCTTTGGCATCAAGCACCAAAACGGGATCAATCTTGGCCCTATAACCCCATTGCCTCACCAAAATCTTCAATAAGAATACAAAGGCAATAAGAGTGCATGAGATGAACTTGGAATAAGTTACCCTCTCATCGGAGTGCAGTGGAAGTCTTTCATGGTCCAAGTCCACCTTTTCCCTTTCAAACCTCCTTTGAGACTAAAACAAGCAAACTCAAGCACATGGTTAATCTCAAAGGGTCAAGTTGTAGCACAGCTCCCCCTAAAAATGTGCATCACTTGCAAAAAGGACTTGTGAGGTCCGGGGAGTGTTTGTACAACTTGAGCACCATAAGTAAGCAACGAAATGCATAAGGAACATGATCAAAGGCATAAATACATGTATGCTATGAATCAATCCAAGTTCCACGAATCTAGGACATTTAGTTCACTACGCAGCCTGCAAAAGGTCTTTTCATCTAAAGGCTTAGTGAAGATATCGGCTAGCTGGTTCTCGGTGCTAACATGAAACACTTCAATATCTCCCTTTTGCTGGTGGTCTCTCAAAAAGTGATGCCGGATGTCAATGTGCTTTGTGCGGCTGTGCTCAACAGGATTTTCCGCTATTCGGATAGCACTCTCATTGTCACATAGGAGTGGGACTTTGCTCAGATTGTAGCCAAAGTCCCGGAGGGTTTGCCTCATCCAAAGTAGTTGCGCACAACACTGTCCTGCGGCAACGTACTCGGCTTCAGCAGTGGATAGGACAACGGAAGTTTGTTTCTTAGAGTTCCACGACACCAGGGACCTTCCTAAGAATTGGCACATCCCCGATGTACTCTTCCTATCGACCTTACATCCAGCATAGTCGGAATCTGAATATCCAATCAAGTCAAAGTTAGACCCCTTTGGATACCAGATCCCGAAGCAAGGCGTAGCGACTAAATATCTAAGAATTCGCTTCACAGCCACTAAGTGACACTCCTTAGGATCGAATTGAAATCTAGCACACATGCATACGCTAAGCATAATATCTGGTCTACTAGCACACAAATAAAGTAAAGACCCTATCATAGACCGGTATGCCTTTTGATCAACGGACTTACCACCTTTGTTGAGGTCGGTGTGTCCGTCGGTTCCCATCGGCGTCTTTGCGGGCTTGGCATCCTTCATCCCAAACCGCTTTAGCAAATCTTGCGTGTACTTCGTTTGGGAGATGAAGGTGCCGTCCTTGAGTTGCTTCACTTGGAACCCAAGGAAGTAGTTCAACTCGCCCATCATCGACATCTCGAATTTCTGCGTCATCACCCTGCTAAACTCTTCACAAGGCTTTTGGTTAGTAGAACCAAATATTATGTCATCGACATAAATTTGGCACACAAAAAGATCACCATTGCAAGTCTTAGTGAAGAGAGTTGGATCGGCTTTCCCAACCTTGAAAGCATTAGCAATTAAAAAGTCTCTAAGGCATTCATACCATGCTCTTGGGGCTTGCTTAAGCCCATAGAGCGCCTTAGAGAGCTTACACACGTGGTCGGGGTACCGTTCATCCTCGAAGCCAGGGGGTTGCTCTACGTACACCTCCTCCTTGATTGGCCCGTTGAGGAAAGCGCTCTTTACATCCATTTGGTACAACCTGAAAGAATGGTGAGCGGCATATGCTAGCAAAATACGAATTGATTCTAGCCTAGCCACAGGAGCAAATGTCTCCTCAAAGTCCAAACCTGCGACTTGGGCATAACCTTTTGCCACAAGTCGAGCCTTGTTCCTTGTCACCACCCCGTGCTCGTCCTGTTTGTTGCGGAACACCCACTTGGTTCCCACAACATTTTGCTTGGGACGAGGCACCAGTGTCCAAACATCATTGCGCTTGAAATTGTTGAGTTCCTCCTGCATGGCCAACACCCAATCCGGATCTAGCAAGGCCTCTTCTACCCTGAAAGGCTCAATAGAAGAGACAAAGGAGTAATGCTCACAGAAATTAACTAATCTTGAACGAGTAGTTACTCCCTTGCTAATATCACCCAAAATTTGGTCGACGGGATGATCCCTTTGGATCGTCGCTCGAACTTGGGTTGGAGGTGCCTGAGGTGCTTCTTCCTCTTCAACTTGATCATCCTGTGCTCCCCCTTGATCATGCGCCTCCACTTGAGGTACCTGTTCGTCATCTTGGGTTGGGGGATGCACCATAGTTGAGGAAGACGGAGGCTGTACATCTCCAATCGCCATGGTGTGTATCGCGACCGTTGGAACGTCTTCTTCATCTACATCATCAAGATCAACAACTTGCTCTCTTGGAGAGCCATTAGTCTCATCAAATACAACGTCGCTAGAGACTTCAACCAAACCCGATGATTTGTTGAAGACCCTATACGCCTTTGTATTTGAATCATAACCTAATAAAAACCCTTCTATAGCTTTGGGAGCAAATTTAGAAGTTCTACCTTTCTTCACAAGAATATAACACTTGCTCCCAAATACACGAAAATAAGACACATTGGGTTTGTTACCAGTTAGCAGCTCGTATGAAGTCTTTTTGAGGAGGCGGTGAAGGTAGACCCTGTTGATGGCGTGGCAAGCCGTGTTCACGGCTTCCGACCAAAAACGCTCGGGGGTATTGAACTCTCCAAGCATAGTCCTCGCCATATCAATGAGCGTCCTGTTCTTCCTCTCTACCACACCATTTTGCTGAGGTGTGTAGGGATCAGAGAACTCGTGCTTGATCCCCTCCTCCTCAAGGAACTCCTCCACTTGAAGATTCTTGAATTCGGACCCGTTGTCGCTTCTTATCTTCTTCACCTTGAGCTCAAACTCATTTTGATCTCTCCTTAGGAAGCGCTTGAGGGTCCCTTGGGTTTCAGACTTATCCTGCAAAAAGAACACCCAAGTGAAGCGGGAAAAGTCATCAACAATAACTAGACCATACTTACTTCCTCCTATGCTCAGATAGGCGACGGGTCCAAAGAGGTCCATATGCAGCAGCTCCAGAGGTCTTGAAGTGGTCATCACATTCTTGCTGTGATGTGCTCCTCCTACTTGTTTACCTGCTTGACAAGCTGCACAAGGTCTATCTTTTTCGAATTGCACGTTAGTCAAACCTATCACGTGTTCTCCCTTTAGAAGCTTGTGAAGGTTCTTCATCCCCACATGTGCTAAGTGGCGATGCCACAGCCAGCCCATGCTAGTCTTAGCAATTAAGCATGCATCTAGACCGGCCTCCTCTTTTGCAAAATCAACTAAATAAAGTTTGTCGTCTAGTACACCCTTAAAAGCTAGTGAACCATCACATCTTCTAAAGACAGACACATATACATTTGTAAATAGACAATTATATCCCATATTACATAATTGACTAACAGATAGTAAATTATATCCAAGAGACTCAACTAAAAACACATTAGAGATAGAGTGCTCATTTGATATTGCAATCTTGCCTAAACCTTTCACCTTGCCTTGGTTCCCATCACCGAATATGATTGAATCTTGGGAATCCTTATTCTTGACGTAGGAGGTGAACATCTTCTTTTCCCCCGTCATATGGTTCGTGCATCCGCTGTCGATAATCCAGCTTGAACCCCTGGATGCATAAACCTACAAGGCAAATTTAGGCTTGGGTCTTAGGTACCCAACTCTTGTTGGGTCCTACAAGGTTAGTCACAATTGTCTTAGGGACCCAAATGCAAGTTTTATCACCCTTGCATTTTGTCCCTAATTTCCTAGCAACTATCTTCCTATCCTTTCTACAAATAGCAAAGGAAGCATTTAAAGCATGATAAATTGTAGAGGGTCCATTCATAACTTTCCTAGGAACATGAACAATATTCTTTCTAGGCACATGATGAATATTTTTCCTAGGCATATCTCTACCATGCATATAGGAAGAACTGGAAGCAAACATAGAATAAGAATCATAGACATGTGAATCAAAAACATTACAACTCCTATGAGACTGTCTTCTATCATTGTACATAAAAGCATGGTTCTTTTTTGTACTACTTGCCATAGGGGCCTTCCCTTTCTCCTTGGCGGAGATGGGAGCCTTATGGCTTGTTAAGTTCTTGGCTTCCCTCTTGAAGCCAAGCCCATCCTTAATTGAGGGGTGTCTACCAATCGTGTAGGCATCCCTAGCAAACTTTAGTTTATCAAAATCACTTTTGCTAGCCTTAAGTTGGGCATTAAGACTAGCCATTTCATCATTTAACTTTGCAATAGAAGCTATGTGTTCACTACAAGCATCAATATCAAAATCTTTACATCTATTGCAAATAACAACATTTTCTACACAAGTTGTTGATTTACTAGCTATTTCTAACTTAGCATTCAAATCATCATTAATGCTCCTTAAGCTAGAAATCGTCTCATGGCAGGAAGATAATTCACAAGAAAGCATTTCATTTCTTTTAACTTCTAAGGCATGAGATTTTTGTGCTTCTACAAATTTGTCATGTTCTTCATACAACAAGTCCTCTTGTTTTTCTAAAAGCCTATTCTTATCATTCAAGGCATCAATCAATTCATTAATTTTATCTACCTTGGTTCTATCTAGGCCCTTAAATAAACATGAATAATCTATTTCATCTTCATTACTAGATTCGTCCTCACTTGAAGAAACATAAGTAGAGTTTCGAGTACATACCTTCTTCTCCCTTGCCATAAGGCATGTGTGACGCTCGTTGGGGAAGAGGGATGACTTGTTGAAGGCGGTGGCGGCGAGTCCTTCATTGTCGGAGTCGGACGAGGAGCAATCCGAATCCCACTCCTTGCCAAGATGTGCCTCGCCCTTTGCCTTCTTATAGTTCTTCTTCTTCTCCCTCTTGTTCCCTTGATCCTGATCACTATCATTGTCAGGACAGTTAGCAATAAAATGACCAAGCTTACCACATTTGAAGCATGAGCGCTTCCCCTTTGTCTTGGTCTTGCTTGGCTGCCCCTTGCGACTCTTTAGCGCCGTCTTGAATCTTTTGATGATGAGGGCCATCTCTTCATCATTAAGTCCGGCCGCCTCAATTTGTGCCACCTTGCTAGGTAGCGCCTCCTTGCTTCTTGTTGCCTTGAGAGCAAGGGGTTGAGGCTCGTTGATTGGACCATTCAATGCGTCGTCCACGTATCTTGCCTCCTTGATCATCATTCGCCCGCTTACGAATTTTCCAAGGACTTCTTCGGGCGACATTTTGGTGTACTTGGGATTCTCACAAATATTATTCACCAAATGAGGATCAAGAACGGTAAAGGACCTTAGCATCAGTCGGACGACGTCGTGGTCCGTCCATCGCGTGCTTCCGTAGCTCCTTATTTTGTTGATAAGGGTCTTGAGCCGGTTGTATGTTTGGGTTGGCTCCTCGCCCCTTATCATCGCGAATCGTCCAAGCTCTCCCTCCACCAACTCCATCTTGGTGAGCAAGGTGACATCGTTCCCCTCATGAGAAATCTTGAGGGTGTCCCAGATCTGCTTGGCGTTATCCAAGCCGCTCACTTTGTGGTATTCATTCCTGCACAATGAAGCTAGAAGAACAGTAGTAGCTTGTGCATTCTTATGAATTTGCTCATTAATGAACATGGGACTATCCGTACTATCAAATTGCATTCCACTCTCTACAATCTCCCATATACTAGGATGGAGAGAGAACAAGTGACTACGCATTTTGTGACTCCAAAATCCGTAGTCCTCTCCATCAAAATGAGGAGGTTTACCAAGTGGAATAGATAATAAATGAGCATTTGTACTTTGAGGAATACAAGAGTAATCAAAAGAAAAGTTCGAATTGACCGGCTTCCTTCTCTCGTAGTCGTTGTGGTCGTCGTCCTTTTGGGAAGAAGTAGACTCATCGCTGTCGTCGTAGTAGACGATCTCCTTGATGCGCCTCGTCTTCTTCTTCTTCCCATCTTTCCGTCTATGGCCCGAGCCCGAGTCGGTAGGCTTGTCATCCTTCGGCTCGTTGACGAAAGATTCCTTGTCTTTATCGTTGATCACGATACCCTTCCCCTTAGGATCCCTCTCTTCGGGCGATTAGTCCCTTTGTGAAGAGAACGGCTCTGATACCAATTGAGAGCACCTAGAGGGGGGGTGAATAGGTGATCCTCTCAATCTTAAAACTTAAGCCACAAAACTTGGTTAAGTGTTAGCACAATAATTGCCAAGTGGCTAGAGATGAGTCTCAATAAAACACAATAACCACAAGAAATCAATCACAGAGATGGCACGGTGGTTATCCCGTGGTTCGACCAAGACCAACGCTTGCCTACTCCACGTTGTGGCGTCCCGACGGACGAGGGTTGCAATCAACCCCTCTCAAGCGGTCCAAAGACCCACTTGAATACCACGGTGTTTTGCTTGCTTTTCTTAATCCCGTTTGCGAGGAATCACCACAACTTGGAGCCTCTCGCCCTTACACTTGAAGTTCACAAAGAAGCATGGAGCAAGGGAGGGATTAGCAACGCACACAAGACACAAGAATCAGAGTGTCAACACGCACACAAGTCGCAACAAGAGCTCGCAACACAAACCAATGAGTTCACAACTCCACTAGAGCTCTATATGCTATCACAAAGAAACGAATGCGCGAAATTGATGTCTTGGTGCTTAGGAATGTTGTAGGAATGCTTGGTATCCTCCTCCATGCGCCTAGGGGTCCCTTTTATAGCCCCAAGGCAGCTAGGAGCCATTGAGAGCATTCTAGAAAGGCTGATCTTGCCTTCTGTCGACTGGCGCACCGGACAGTCCGGTGCACACCGGACACTGTCCGGTGCCCGATTTCCTTCCAAAAATGGCGCAGTCGACCGTTGGTAGCCCGAGAGCCGTTGGCGCACCGGACATGTCCGGTGCACACCGGACAGTCCAGTGCCTCCTTCTAGCCGTTGGCTCGGCCACATGTCCCGCGCAGATCGCGCGGCCGACCGTTGGCCCTGCCGACCGTTGGCTCACCGGACAGTCCGGTGAATTATAGCCGTACGTCGCCGGTGAATTCCCGAGAGCGACGAGTTCGCCTGTGAACGGCCCACCAGACAGTCCGGTGAATTATAGCCGTACGTCGCCGGTGAATTCCCGAGAGTAGCCTATTCGTCAGAGCCAGCCTGGCGCACCGGACACTGTCCGGTGCACCACCGGACAGTCCGGTGCTCCAGACTCTTGGCTGCTCAAGCCAAGGCATTTTCAATTGGTCTTTTCCTGTTTCCAGCACTTAGACATAATACATTAGTCTCTAAAACAATGTACTAAGTCTGAGAAACATACCTTTATCCTTGATTTGTACTTTGTCCACCATTTTACACTTAGGCACTTGTGTTGGACACTAAATCACCAAAATACTTAGAAATGGCCCAGGGACACATTTCCCTTTCAGTAAGCTGTATTGAGAGTGTTATTGAGTCTGTGAGCTTGAGAGTTCGTGTGAACTTGTCCCCTGTAACATTGTGTGCCTTCCCTTTTATAGTTTAAGGGAGGCATATACAAGGATGTTGAGCCCTGACATGCGGGCCTAGGAGCAAAATGGAATAATTACATTATGTGAACAACTAATGCTGATAGAGTAACACATGAGTAATCAGTGGGAGTCTTGATGTCCGCAATCCATGCTGTATTGATGGGCAGTTACCGTACGAGTAATGCGGGAGTAATGGTGAGTAACTGTGCGGCCCACGTATTGTGGACTGAGCATGCCGCCTATCAGTGGAATGGACAGGCGCACGTCTTATCCGCCAGGAAGCCGCGCGTAGCCCAGAGGCGTCACGCCGGGTTCTGCCCGTTGGCTTATGCCACGCGCAGTATGCCACGTGGCAGCATCGGGGCTCCGCCTGAGCGGGGAGCAGGAGTGTATGCGGATAGGTCCGGAGCGCACCAAAGCAGGTCTGGACACGTGTTAGCTCCAGACCCCCGCCTAGGCCTTAAGTAAGGTCTTTGGACCCTAATGTGGGCAGTCCGGACCCCATACGGGGGGTCTGGATCCCATTCTAGGGGTCCGGTCCGTACACGTGGGGGTCCTGGACCAACTTGGAGGTCCGGACTGTATATCCAGGGGTCCGGCACTTTCCCATGGGGGTCTGGACTCACTGTTGATGCCTTGGAGTATATCACTTTCTCTGGCCACGTGGCGGCCCCGGAGCCGCCCATGTGGTGGGGTCAGGCGCTGTTGCTGGTCCAGAGTAGTCGCCTGAGGCTGGGGCGAGTCATGGTCTGGTCCCACGTATAGCTCCTTTACCACGCGACTAAAGATAGCCGCGTGGGTACTGCGTCTTCATAGAGTAGTAAGGGGTACCCTAGTTTCAGGGTACCGACAGTGGCCCCCGGACCCACCTCATGGGAGGACGCGAGCCTGCAGGTGGGGCCAAAGCTTGTACTTTGCCTCAACATGGCTCGATTGATGATTGGCGCGCTATTTCAGTGCGTCTGCTGACACTCACCGTCAATCTGCCTTCGGTCACGCCAACTGCCATATCTGTCCCCGCGGCTGACTGAACCGTGGCCCCCACGCCTGGTGGTTTCGTCGGGCCACGCGCGAGGCGCCTCATTGCTGCTGCATTGGTTAAAATATTACCTTCTGTTTTCCGCAGCGGCTCCAAGGAGGCGCACTACAGGCGTGCGTGATGGTTCGCTCTTTTCGCACCCGAAGTTCGGCACACAAACCGTATGACTTGTGGACCCGGGCCCCCATGTCATAGACTGGGTTTGTCTTCTCTAGTGGTCCCAAGGAGGCGCACTACAGGCGCGTGCGGCGGTTCGCTCTACAGGCGCGCGCGGTGGTTCGCCTTTTCCGCACCCGAAGTTCAGCGCACAATCCGTATGACTTGTGGACCCAGGCCCCCATGTCATAGACTAGGTTGTCTTGGTGCGCGTCGGGCGAGATTTTCTGCGGTGATTGAGGGGCACGCGGAAGGGTTTCCCTAACAAGGACTCTGGTTTCCTTGAAAAAGGAAATCACCCCGCGTGCAGCAGTTACCTTTTCGCATTCTCTCCCAATCGCTTGCGCCTCTTTGCCTTCGTGCTCCTCTGCTCTCCACTCGCGCCGCCGCACATGCCATGGCTTCGCTTGGCCACCCTGAGCGTTTCCAGTCTGAGGGAGCACTCAACCTGGTGCGCGACCTGCTCGGATGGAGTGCACCGGGGCTCGCCAAAAGAATTCGCGCCGGCGCTGCTCCCCTCGGCGATCTCGCCACCGGGGAGTTCATGCTATTCATCTCCTACATCTCCTGTGGGTTGGCGCTACCGATCTCGCCCTTCTTCTTGCTGCTGCTGGATGTCGGTGGGAGAAATCCACCGGCCGAGTGGCGGAATGCACCCGCCCTAATCCTAAGATGAGGAGGGGCCTAAGCGGTTTGCATGTCTGTTGGAAGGTGGAAGAACACACGAGGACACGAGGGTTTAGAGTGGTTCAGGCCGCCAGAGCGTAATACCCTACCTCCACTGTGTGTAAGCTGTATTTAGAGTGTGATTGAGTCTGTGAGCTTGAGAGTCCGTGTGAACTTGTCCCCTGTAACGTTGTGTGCCTTCCCTTTTATAGTTTAAGGGAGGCACATACAAGGATGCTGAGCCCTGACATGTGGGCCCAGGAGCATAATGGAATAATTACAATATGTGAACAACTAATGCTGATATAGTATCGCATGAGTAATCAACAGGAGTCTTGATGTCCGCAATCCATGCTGCATTGATGGGCAGTTACCGTACGAGTAATGCGGGAGTAATGGTGAGTAACTGCGCGGCCCACGTATCGTGGATTGAGCATGCCGCCTGTCAGTGGAAAGGACAGGCGCATGTCTTATCCGTCAGGAAGGCGCGCGTAGCCCAGAGGCGTCACGCCGGGTTCCGCCCGTTGGCTTATGCCGCATGCAGTATGCCACGTGGCAGCATCGGGGCTCTGCCTGAGCGGGGAGCAGGAGTGTATGTGGATAGGTCCGGAGCGCACCAGAGCAGGTCTGGACACGTGTCAGCTCTGGACCCCCGCCTGGGCCTTAAGTAAGGTCTTGGGACCCCACTGTGGGTGGTCCGGACCCCATACGGGGGGGGGGGGGTCCGGATCCCATTGTAGGGGTCCGGTCCATACACGTGGGGGTCCTGGACCAACTTGGAGGTCCGGACTGTATATCCAGGGGTCCGGCACTTTCCCATGGGGTCCGGACTCACTATTGATGCCTTGGAGTATATCACTTTCTCTGGCCATGTGGCGGCCCCGGAGCCACCCACGTGGTGGGTCAGGCGCTGTTGCTGGTCCAGAGTAGTCGCCCGAGGCTAGGGCGAGTCATGGTCTGGTCCCACGTACAACTCCTTTACCACGTGACTAAAGATAGACGTGTGGGTACTGGGTCTTCATATAGTAGTAAGGGATACCCTAGTTTTAGGGTACCGACACAACTACTCCTCTGGTTCCTCTAATTAATCAGATAAGGGCATCCCATTCCACCCTCATGGCTGCACTGTTTTCCCGGGTTGTCACTCCCCGAACAGGTCCTTACGGAGAGGTAGTCAGGAAACAACCTGAGTCCCCTAAGTATCACAGAAACATCATCGGAATAACATCATCGTATCATAATATTCACATCATGTTCATTGATTAAAGTAAGGCAATAGCATGAAGCTAACCATGATAACCCAAAAGGTAATCAAGGACAGGATAAATAGAAAGCTAGTCAATCCTTAGGTTGATCATGGTATGCGGGACAGTGAATTATAAAGTAAATGGGACATAATGGGTCAGAGGACACTTGCCTTCACCAAACAGATCCTCAGGGTCTTCAATCTCGTAGAACTCAAAGAATGTCACACCCGGTTGAAAGCTCGCTAGTGAGTTTTGGTGTTTGGATGACAACTCAATTAAAGGACTAACAAGTGTACTAAGTGTTGAACAGGTGCTTAAAGTAAAGCCTACAGGGTTCAACTCAAGTGAACAAATGTGATGGTCCAAGAACTGGATTATGGATACATAATGGACATCACAAGTAAGATGGACATTGCAAAAGTGAGACTCGGGTGCGTAGCTCGGAGACAACTGATCAAGCCAAGGACGAAGGCAAGAAGAGCTTCGAGGTACCAAGTGCACGGGAGAAGGTCAAGGAGGCTGAGGAACCCAAAGCCAAGGGTGAAGAAGAAGGCTTGCAAAGTCAAGGGTAATCGAGTTGAGAACAGCTATGGCACATCAAGGATCACTACATAAGGACGTGACTTACAGCCAATGAGGTAACAGCTGCAGTTATATGGTGTAAGTCATAAGGCTCAAGATCAAGCTCTAAGGAGGAGATCAAGGTCACTAGAAGGTGAACAAGTGTCAAAACCAGAACTGGAAGCAGCCCAAAAGAGCTAAGTTCACCTTGATCTTTAGTTTGGGTTGTTCCTATGTTTGGAGATGTTCTATGTGACCTTTACAGGATGTTGGAGCCAAGTAATGTCAATCTAGATCAAGTCAAGCCGACTTGATGATTTATGAGTCCAACATCAAAGCTCAAGCATGTGAAATGCTATAGATTTAATGATTAAGAGAAGGTATGTTTCTATACGAAGTACATTGGTTTTGTGGACTAATATACTTGTCTAAGTGTTAGAAACAGAAAGAAGAAGAAAAGAAGAGAGGTGCAAAGGGCTTGGCTATGTATAGCCAAGGCAGCTCAGTCTGGCACACCGGACTGTCCGGTGGTGCACCGGACAGTGTCCGGTGCGCCAGGCTGAACTCTAGCGAACTGGCCGCTCTCGGGAATTCACCGGCGACGTACGACTATAATTCACCGGACTGTCCGGTGAGCCAACGGTCGGCCGGGCCAACGGTCGGCCGCGCGATCTGCGCGGGTCACGTGGCCGAGCCAACGGCTAGATGGAGGCACCGCACTGTCCGGTGTGCACCGGACATGTCCGGTGCGCCAACGGCTCCAAGACTGCCAACGGTCGGCTTCGCCATAAAAGGAAAGAAATCGGGCACCGGACAGTGTCCGGTGTGCACCGGACTGTCCGGTGCGCTACCCGACAGAAA
The DNA here is from genome assembly GCA_029449295.1 of Zea luxurians. Taxonomy (NCBI): domain Eukaryota; kingdom Viridiplantae; phylum Streptophyta; class Magnoliopsida; order Poales; family Poaceae; genus Zea; species Zea luxurians. The sequence continues at coordinate 2,009,248 of JAOPSE010000144.1, forward strand.
GAAAGTATTGCCTTCCAAATGAGATTCCAACGGCTCCTAGGCCCCTTGTGCCTATAAAAGGGACCCCTAGGCGCCTCAAGCAAACAATAAGCGCAGCCAACAAGTGTAGACTTCACTCGAATCAATTCTCGCTCTCCCTCTTGTGTGTAACTCTATAGTTTGTGTAGAAGGCACAGCTATAAGCCTTAAGAGAGAGGAGAAGTGCTGCTTAGAGCTAGAGCAAGGTCTTGAGCGTATCGTTACTCTGCCGGGGTGCTGCCAAGAAGTTTGTAAGCAGCCGCGGTTCTGTTGTAACCCCACTCAATAGTGAAAGGCTCTATCTGTCATACTGACAGATCTGAGCAAACGGAGGAAGGAGTTGAAATAGACTCCAAGCCCAGGTGTGGCTAACTCCAACGAGGACTAGGCAAGCATTTCAGGCTTGGCCGAACCTCGGGAAAAATCCTTGCGTCTGTGTGCTCTGTTCTGTATTGTACTCTGACTCTCTGTCTTACTCGCTTATATATCTGCACTTCACTACTTACTTGTGGTACTAGCTTTCCTTGAAGTGCAGGATATTCATAAGACAGGAACTTCAATTCCACTGCAACCTACTCGAAGGGTTCTTCACTCCACTGCGATCCTGTCTTCGAGTAGAGTAAGATTTAAGTTTGAAAGTGATAATTTTTATTCGCCTATTCACCCCCCCTCTAGGCGACATCTAGATCCTGTTCCCGGGCCAAAGGGAACTTTCAATTGGTATCAAAGCTAGGCCTCTCCAGTGTGGGCTTAGCCGTCCGGAGATAACGATGTCGTCACAAGAGGTAACTGTAGAACTTCTTTTAGACGATGGCTCAAATTACAAATCTTGGTCTGTCTCCATTTATAATGCTTTCATGAGTGTTGATCCTGATTTGAGACAGATCTTTAGGAGAAGTATTTTTCCATCTGATATTAGTAAAAATCCCTCTAATGATGAACTAAGATGTTTTTCTCTCAATCACCGTGCTTGCAGCATCTTAGTTGATTCTCTTTCTAGAGGTGCTTATTTTGCCATCATGAGTAGTGGTAATGATTTAATTGTTGATGCTCATGATTTATGGAATAGAATTAAAGTAAAATATTGTGTGGCAAATTGTACTGCTTCTACTCCCTATATTACTTGTGATACCAACCATTCAAAGGGAGAAGAACAAGAACGATGGCACCCAAACGATGAATCCACCTCACCGACAGGTTTGTTTTCCACTAGTTATAAATGTCTTATTGCTAACAATGATAGGGGAGACGAAAGCGATGATGAGGAGGAATATGAGGATGATAGCGAGGATGAGTCTTCATCACCACAAGGTACATTTTCCTGTATTGCTTCCACTAATAATAATGACAGGGAAAATGAGACCGGTGATGTGGAATAAGAGGAGATTCGCCGGTTCTACACCCATCTCAACAAAGAAGACAAAGTGCTCTTGGTTAAGTTGTTGAGGAGGAACAAGGAACAAGGCGAGACGCTTCTCAGGCTAGAGGAGACTCTCATCAAAACCAACGACAGCCTGGAGAAGATGACCAAAGAACATGAGGAGCTAAAGTGCTCTCATGATAATTTGGTCCAACGGTATGAATCTATTTTATTTGAGCAAAGAAATAATCATTATGTATTATCTGATGTTGCTCAACTTAAAACTGAGAATTCTATGCTTAAGAATCAAGTAGAAATGATAAATTTAGAAAAACTTGCTCTGGGTGAAAAATATGATATGCTATCTTATTCTCATAATGAATTAGTTGATGACCATATCATGCTTAATATTGCTCATAAGGTTGTAATTTCAAACTTAAATTCATGTGAACCCCGTTCTCGCACGTGTGCGCATTTGAATTGTATATCATCATGTGCTAACCCCTGTTGCTCAAAAGAAAGCCAATCATTGATTGAGCAACAAGTTTTAGGGTCACAAAAGAAATTCTATGGGAATAAGAAGCAACGACAACTAAGGAGAAGACGCTTAGCTCAACTCTCTCAAGATATCCACGGGCGCGTGGTGAAGAAGCTTGAGAAAGGAAAAACTGCAGCAAGTGTTAAGCTCAATAAGAAGAATGTTCCCAAAGCTACAAATGAAGAAATCAACATGAACGAGGAAAAAGGTAAAAATTCAATTAGTCATGTTGTTTGTACTAATCATCTCTCCATGTCCTTCAAGCACAAAAAGGGAAGAGGAAAAAGGAGGTGTTTCAAATGCAAGGAGATAGGCCACCTCATCGCATCCTGTCCGTACAAAGACAAGGATAAAGGGACAAGAAGTTGCTTTGGATGCAACAATAAGGACCACATTATCACTTCATGTCCGGTCATGAAGAATCAAGGATGTGCATCCTCCAAGATGACCCTCACCAAAGAAAATGACGAACAGCAAGCGTCATGTCAGGTTGAGCGACGCTTCTGCTACAAATGTGGTGAGCAGGGTCATATATCAAAGGTATGTTATAAAGGTAAGATTCCTAAAGAAGTGAATGTGTGTCAATCTCATTCGCTTAGGAGACCCAAATCATACACTTGTGCTAGATCTATAATGAGATCACCTAGAACTAGCACAAAGGCCATTTGGGTACCAAAGGCACATTTACATGATCATTATGGACCCATCCCGAGATGGGTACCAAACTGTGCTAACTAGACCATGCAGGTGCCTTGAGATGGACTGGAGACCATGGGAGAGATTAAGACGGTTATCTAAAACTCTATGCTTAAGCTGTTAATTGTTTTGGTGTTTATTGACCCAAGGTTGAATTATTGTGAAACACTAATCCCATGTTCATCTCAAGTGAAATAAGGTGTATAGGTCCTGAATCATTATTGGTGAATCAAGTAAAGGACCTTGATGAGAATCTACAACATACTCTCCAAAGGACGGTACCCCGTGTATTTTAAGTACATAATTGCAATTTAGTATTGCTCTTAAGTTGGCTTGTTGTGCTACCTATCTTTGGAGTAGTTATGCTTTTATGATTGCCTGTGTTAAATGAATCATAATGATGTTTGCTTAATCATGACTGGTGCTATATAGGATATATCTTTTGAATCATTCATGGGTAGCTGTTTCATTTGTTATATCCACAACGATTAACTCTCTTGGTGTATATGGATAAACCTGTAACTTTTTTTTTGCAAGTCATGCTATGTGCAATTATGACATATTGTTTAGTCCATGTTCACATGATTACCCTAGTTTAGTATTGTGTGAATTTCAAATCCATGTTGTGCCCTTTTGAGCTATGAGGTGTGTGAGCAAAAGGAGTCCTGAATTGGTGATAACAAGTGCTCTCATAAAGGCAAAGGTAGGGAAAATGAAGCTATGCAATTTCATTAAATATTCTTGAAATTCCATTCATTGTGATCATAGCTATGTTCTTGTCTTTCAATTGGTAATATCTTGGTTTAGGTAATTTATGCCTTTAAAATGTTGTTTCTTTTGTGCATCTAAGAAACCTTCTTAATCATGACATGCTTAGATATTTCGCTTTATATACATGATTGTGTTGATCTTCAATTGGTATATGCAATGATAGTTAAATATGAAGCATGTACAGGTTGAGTAAATGTTAGACTTCCGTGAGTATTCAATTGGCTTAGGTGTCACTGAGGCGTGCATTGCTGTATTTAGTCAACCTTTCATTTAGCCTTCAATTGGTGTTAAGTGGCGTTTCATTTGATATTCAAATTGGCATCCTTGGGTGATGAAAGTGGTAGAGTATGCCTTGACCAAGGTATGTTGTGATCCCCTCTAGTTCTAAGGAAGCTAGAATGTGCAAAGTGCAAGTCATTCAAATACTTGATGCGCAACTTGAGGGGGAGCACACATAACGTGTGTCTTTTGAGACTAACTGTTTCTTGAGTGATCTTGTATAGTCTCTAGGTGGAAAAGAGAAGATAAGCAAGAAATGGAGCAATCTGGACTTGGGTACCTCTGTAAGTCAAGAAATTGGTATCTCAAGTTGTGAGTAAGTGCATATCTTTAGATTGCTCATGCTCTATAATATCTGGTGATAATAGATGCTTAAATATCATGGAGCCATGATAATAAATGAACTTTGCAATTGGTAGCCGTAATAGTTCGCTTCAATTGACATCTTTTGATAATCATGAGAATAGAAGTTTCTTCTTGTGCCCAATACTATAACTTGTTCTAAGTTTGATGTCTTAGCAACAAGAAAAAGTAAGGATAAAGAATCAGGCACAAGTGTGAAGAAGCTCTTGAGAGATTAGATACTTTCAAGATGGGAAGTACACTACAACATGGTAAAGGTACAAAGGGAGTATTAATCTTTTTGCATATATGTATCTTGCCTAAATGTTGATCGGGCATATGCTCAATAAGTAAGGGGGAGTTGTGATAGTCGTTTTCCTCCTTAACACCCTGCTGTCCCTTGACATCATCATATGTTCTTGCTTGAGTATGGTTTTTGGTGTTTGATGTCAAAGGGGGAGAATTTGTGTATTAAAGCTTATCTCTACCTGAGAGGAAAGCTTATCCTAATGGGTGATGTGTTAGTTTGAGCTTTGCCAAGTGTGATATTCATATGTTTTTGTGTATTAAAGCTTATCTCTACCTGAGAGGAAAGCTTATCCTAATGGGTGATGTGTTAGTTTGAGCTTTGCCAAGTGTGATATTCATATGTTTCTTGCAATGTTGCTCATATGGACTAGTGTTTCCGCTGCGATGAAGTATTTGGCTTCTATAGTGTAATAGATAGCCATGTGGTTAATGGTGCTTTAAGATTGTCTTAAATTAGTGTCTTAGTTTAAATTGGTATCTTAATGATGAATAGTGGTAGGTTGATATTCCGGTGATATATCCACTATTTTGAATGGTGTTTAACTCTGATTATGTGCATTTGTGTGTTATAGCATCATGGTTTGATTCTTGCCACAATGCATACTAAAAGTGCTAAGGGGTAGAAATGTTTCGATTTGCCTAAGTATGTGCAAATTGGCTTCTGAGGCCAAAATTATGTTTTTGAAGTAAGCACTTATTTAGGGGGAGCATTCTATAATCTTAGAATTAAAATTTGTGCTTCAAATCTTATTCTTATGTAAGCTTTAATTGTGTTGCCATCAATCACCAAAAAGGGGGAGATTGAAAGCTCTCTAGTGAGTTTTGGTGTTTGGATGACAACTCAATTAAAGGACTAACAAGTGTACTAAGTGTTGAACAGGTGCTTAAAGTAAAGCCTACAGGGTTCAACTCAAGTGAACAAATGTGATGGTCCAAGAACTGGATTATGGATACATAATGGACATCACAAGTAAGATGGACATTGCAAAAGTGAGACTCGGGTGCGTAGCTCGGAGACAACTGATCAAGCCAAGGACGAAGGCAAGAAGAGCTTCGAGGTACCAAGTGCACGGGAGAAGGTCAAGGAGGCTGAGGAACCCAAAGCCAAGGGTGAAGAAGAAGGCTTGCAAAGTCAAGGGTAATCGAGTTGAGAACAGCTATGGCACATCAAGGATCACTACATAAGGACGTGACTTACAGCCAATGAGGTAACAGCTGCAGTTATATGGTGTAAGTCATAAGGCTCAAGATCAAGCTCTAAGGAGGAGATCAAGGTCACTAGAAGGTGAACAAGTGTCAAAACCAGAACTGGAAGCAGCCCAAAAGAGCTAAGTTCACCTTGATCTTTAGTTTGGGTTGTTCCTATGTTTGGAGATGTTCTATGTGACCTTTACAGGATGTTGGAGCCAAGTAATGTCAATCTAGATCAAGTCAAGCCGACTTGATGATTTATGAGTCCAACATCAAAGCTCAAGCATGTGAAATGCTATAGATTTAATGATTAAGAGAAGGTATGTTTCTATACGAAGTACATTGGTTTTGTGGACTAATATACTTGTCTAAGTGTTAGAAACAGAAAGAAGAAGAAAAGAAGAGAGGTGCAAAGGGCTTGGCTATGTATAGCCAAGGCAGCTCAGTCTGGCACACCGGACTGTCCGGTGGTGCACCGGACAGTGTCCGGTGCGCCAGGCTGAACTCTGGCGAACTGGCCGCTCTCGGGAATTCACCGGCGACGTACGACTATAATTCACCGGACTGTCCGGTGTGCACCGGACTGTCCGGTGAGCCAACGGTCGGCCGGGCCAACGGTCGGCCGCGCGATCTGCGCGGGACACGTGGCCGAGCCAACGGCTAGATGGAGGCACCGGACTGTCCGGTGTGCACCGGACATGTCCGGTGCGCCAACGGCTCCAAGACTGCCAACGGTCGGCTTCGCCATAAAAGGAAAGAAATCGGGCACCAGACAGTGTCCGGTGTGCACCGGACTGCTGGTGCGCCACCCGACAGAAAGAAAGTATTGCCTTCCAAATGAGATTCCAACGGCTCCTAGGCCCCTTGTGCCTATAAAAGGGACCCCTAGGCGCCTCAAGCAAACAATAAGCGCAGCCAACAAGTGTAGACTTCACTCGAATCAATTCTCACTCTCCCTCTTGTGTGTAACTCTATAGTTTGTGTAGAAGGCACAACTATAAGCCTTAAGAGAGAGGAGAAGTGCTGCTTAGAGCTAGAGCAAGGTCTTGAGCGTATCGTTACTCTGCCGGGGTGCTGCCAAGAAGTTTGTAAGCAGCCACGGTTCTGTTGTAACCCCACTCAATAGTGAAAGGCTCTATCTGTCATACTGACAGATCTGAGCAAACGGAGGAAGGAGTTGAAATAGACTCCAAGCCCAGGTGTGGCTAACTCCAACGAGGACTAGGCAAGCATTTCAGGCTTGGCCGAACCTCGGGAAAAATCCTTGCGTCTGTGTGCTCTGTTCTGTATTGTACTCTGACTCTCTGTCTTACTCGCTTATATATCTGCACTTCACTACTTACTTGTGGTACTAGCTTTCCTTGAAGTGCAGGATATTCATAAGACAGGAACTTCAATTCCACTGCAACCTACTCGAAGGGTTCTTCACTCCACTGCGATCCTGTCTTCGAGTAGAGTAAGATTTAAGTTTGAAAGTGATAATTTTTATTCGCCTATTCACCCCCCTCTAGGCGACATCTAGATCCTGTTCCCGGGCCAAAGGGAACTTTCACCGGTTCCAGGGGGTAGAACCGAGCGCATACCATATGTGTGCCAGGATCCATTTCCACACATATGTTGACGTCACAAGTGTAATATATCAAAAGACAATGCAATAAAGGCGTAAAGAGAATATAATACTTTATTACATCATCTGAAACATTGTATCTTGAACAAGTATAAAATCAAAGTAAAGCGGAAATAAATAACAGGGGCAATCTCCCACAGGAAGATGACCGGCGCATCGTTAGACTTAGAATTCATCGTCGTCGATAAAATCTCCATCAAAGTCTATAGCATCACCCTCTGATCAAAATATTAGCAAGGATGAGCTCACTTATGGTCGGGGCTCAGCAAGTGGGGGAAAAATTAATGCAGGTATAACAAGGTGAGACTAAGGTTGAGCCGTAAGCATTTTAGTTGGTCAACATTTTAGTAATAACACCTGTCTTACTAATAAGTGTGAATCCCAAATGTCCCATTTAAACAAAGGAATATGAGTATAACAAAAACACTTAAGTGAAACCACTTAAGCAAATTATTGGCAGATCATCGGATCTCAATTTAATTCCGTCTTCAAGTTCAATTATCTTGTGAGGAGTCTAGGTCGCTCATAACCGGGAGCACGGCTGATATATCAGTTTTACACTCTGCAGAGGTGGTACAACTTTACCCACAAGCCATGTATCCCATCTAGCCCGGGTTGATTGGACCATTAAACACTGCCGAGGTGAATGGCTAGGGATCTATTATGAGGCTTTCACAAAATACACTTAATACGAAGCAACCCGCTAAGGTTTCTAAAGACGATGGTGGTGGCCCCCTGGGTGAGGTACCTTAGCCAAGAATACGTCCCCATGTTAACGTGGGCTGCCAACACCTACCGCTCCCCCTCTTGCCCATATTTCAGGTAAGGTTGCTAGGCACTAAGCATATAAAGCTAATTACCAAAGCCAAAGCCATGATAGCACTCGTGGTTGCACTGTTATCCTAGATGGTCACTCCATGTTCCAATTAATTTGTAATAATGTTACCTTAACCATCGGGTTAATGTCATAATTGCCAATTAACATTTTGGAACATTAATACCAATTAATGAGTGACATTAAAATCGTTACGTTGAGCGGTAGCACAAATTTTGCACAGCTTAATAATTTTCCCAGGTTAAACAAGGAATACAGGTAGTAAATCTAGGAAATCCTTAATTAGGTTAACCCATCAAATTATGCAATATATCAAAAAGTAAACATTATTATTTTCAATGAGTGGGTACAAAAAGAATATGTAGAGGGAGAATCCACTTGCCTTGCTCAAATGCGTCCTGTGGTTCGTCTTCGAACGTATTCGAATCATCTACCACACAGTTGGCTTCTAATAGAGTCGCATATCGTACATACAAAAATAAAGCATACACAAATAAATAAACATACACCATTACATAAACATACACCAATACACAAATAAACACACATCGCACTTATCACGCCTTAAATACGTCCTAAACGCGTAAATACTTATTAATTCAATTATATCTATTATTGTGAGTCCTAAATGGTGAATTTATGAGTGGGTGCAATAAACACAGTTTTAACTAGTATTAATATATTTTAACATCATCAATGAAATTAATGATAATTATCGTCTTTTAATACTAATAAATAAATTAATACCTTTTATTATTTCTAACTCAAATTATTTAGTATAGCAAAAATGAATTTAACATTCTAAAAATCCCTATAAATACTAATTGAACTTTTATCACACAAGTGAGGTTATTTTGACATAAACTAGTACTCTAACAATTTTAGTGCTAAATTTGCGAATATGCTTATTTGGCTAGTAGAAATCTACTTTCCATCCTACTAGTGATATTTTCTCCTTTCTTTATAAAAAGAAAATGCTAATAAAATAATTAGATAAATCATCTAAAAATCCTATATTATTCATGTGACATGAGTTCTATACCATTTTCTAAAACCATTAAAATGCACCTATAACTATAATTCTCCAAATAGTTTCTAAAGTTTATTGCGACTAAATTTACCTACAAAAATTCCTATCTATTGTTTTTATCACCAACGTGTGACTACTAAATTTTGTCATCTTTTTCTAATCCAAAAATCATCGCATCGATTAACATGAATTCTCACGGTACTAATAATCGCATGAATCTACCAAACAATTCCATAACACACATACACATAAATTGCGAATCACACGTGTTCATATTACAACAAACAAAATATACAACTCATGAATCGAATCAAAAAGTACTTTTATAAAATACACAAAATAATTCGGGTCGTCATCAACCTTGGGTTCGCACGTGTGACGGGGAGAGTTCGAAGGGGTTCGGTCGGGTGGAGAAAAGCAGGGTCTCGACTACGGACGGCGAGTGTGTGGCTTCGTCGATGAACTGCGGCTTTGGTGAACTCCGACGACGAACGGCAACTCCGGTGACGAACGGCACTAGCGATGAGCGAGGAGAGCTAGAGAGAGAGGCGAGCTCGGGTAGGAGGAAGAAGGGAGAGAGCTCTGCTGTCCCTTTTATAGGGAGCAGGAGGGAGAGAAAGGGTCGGCCAGGCTCTTCAATGGGGCGTAGTCGGACTTCATGACCACTAATGGCGCCGACGGTTACAGGGAGTGATGGAGGAGAGGAAACGGAAGAAATGAAGCTCATTAATGGCGAAGAAGAACGGTCGTCGGGGTCGGTTGGTGCAGGGCGCGTCGGTCACGGCCGGGCTCTGTGTCTCGCGTCGGGCTCCTCGGTCGCGGGGTGGGTCAGCCTCGGTTGGCGCGCCTGGCGTCGCAGCAGGTCGGTGCAGGGCGCCATCGGGGCTCGCGTGGGGCTGGGGACGCTCGGTCGGGCAGGCGCTGCTCGGCCGGCTCCCTGGCTGCGCGACGGTGCAGGGCTTCGGCGGTTTCAGGCGCGAACGTGAGAGAGAAGAAGGGAGGAGAGAGAATAGGGGAGAGGAAGGAGTTAGCAGGGGGCAGCGGCGGCTTGGGAGAAGCCAGCCAGGGGGAGGGCGCGGCGTGAGTAAAATGGGCCCCTAGTTGGGCCTTAGGGTTAGGTTAGTTTTTTTTTCTTTTTTTTTCAAATTGCGAAATGAATTTTTAAAGAGCTCGAAAATTCATAAAAAATTCACCAAAACTATTTATAAATAAAATACTTGTTTTTAGACCAATAATTATTATATTATTTATTTATATTAATTACTAGGTTTTTCTTTAAAAAAGATTGATAAAAAACATCTAATAATCAATCAAGCGCATACAAAGAAAATTGATTCAAAATGCAAATAAATAATTAAACACTTAAAAAAAATTTATCCTAATTACCTTAATAACTAAATTCATTATTTTTAGTTGATGGCTTTTGTGGTGTTACAAACCTACCCCTCTTAAAAAGAATCTCGTCCTCGAGATTAAGAAACTTTCGAGAATAACTGGGGAAATTCTGCTCTGAGTTCATCTTCTCTTTCCTAAGTGGCCTCATCTTCCGAATGATGACTCCACTGAACTTTGCACATGTTAATGACTTTACTCCGTGTAATTCTGCGAGATGTTTCTAGAATTCTGACCGGGTACTCCGAATAAGTCAAATCCTTAGTAACATTTAGTTCTTCCATGGGTAACTGTTCTTCTGGTACTCTTAAGCACTTCTTGAGTTGTGATACGTGAAATACATCATGCACATCCGATAATCTATCGGGTAGCTCTAACTGGTAGGCTACTTCACCTTTTCTTTCCAAAATCTTGAATGGGCCAATATAGCGAGGTGATAATTTTCCCTTAACCTTAAACCTTTTCATTCCTCTCATCGGTGAAACTTTAAGGTAGACAAAGTCTCCTACTTCAAACATCAACTCTCTTCTTCTATTATCAGCATAGCTTTTCTGTCTTGACTGTGCTGTCTTCAAATTTTCTCTAATAATCTGCACTTACTTTTCCGCTTCTTGGAGAATTTCTGGACCAAATACTTGACTTTCTCCAATCTGATTCCAATAAAGCGGTGTTCTACACTTTCGTCCGTAAAGTGCTTCAAATGGTGCCATTTTTAGACTTGCCTGATAACTGTTGTTATACGAGAATTCTGCATAAGGCAAACTTTTATCTCAGCTTCTACCATGCTTTAAAGCGCAAGCTCTTAGCATATCTTCTAACACTTGGTTTGTCCTTTCTGTTTGCCCATCCGTCTGCGGATGATAAGCTGAACTAAAATTTAGCTTGGTATCCATGGACTCATGAAGTCTTTTCCAAAAGCGCGAGGTAAACTGGGTTCCTCGATCCGATACGATCTTCTTCGGTACTCCATGCAGACAAACAATCCTTGACATGTATAACTCTGCTAACTGGGCTCCCGAGTAAGTTGTCTTCACAGGTATAAAGTGTGCCACTTTAGTCAACCTGTCTACTATGACCCATATTGAATCATAACCATCTCGAGTACGAGGTAGTCCAACTATGAAATCCATACTAATTTCTTCCCATTTCCATTCAGGTACCTTGAGAGGTTGTAGTAATCCTGCTGGTCTTTGATGTTCGGCTTTAACTCGCTGACACACGTCACATAATGCAACATGTGTAGCAACATCTCTTTTCAATCCGTACCACCAATACTTTTCTTTGAGATCCTGGTACATCTTTGTACTTCCCGGGTGAATAGAGTAAGCTGAATCATGAGCTTCTCTCAAAATAAGTTGGCGCAAGTGCTCGATTTCGGGTACACAGATTCTCTTCTTAAACCATATTGTGCCTTGTTCATCTTCCGTGAAATCTGGGGCTTTACCCAAACCAATCAAAGCTTTAATTTCCTTAATTTTCTCATCGGACTCTTGTCCTTTACGAATCTCTTCTTCCAAAGTAGACTCAACTTCCATAACTGTTGCTTCTACATTATAAAGCATACCAAGGTTAAGTTGTTCCATTTCCCAACACAATTCCTGTGATATCAAATGAGTGGTGATGTTGTTCACTTGACCCTTACGGCTCAAAGCATCAGCTACTACATTTGCCTTTCTAGGGTGATATTGTATTTCCAAATCATAGTCCTTAATCAACTCAAGCCATCTCCTCTGTCTGAGGTTGAGTTCCTTCTGAGTGAATATATATTTCAAGCTTTTGTGATCCGTGAAGATCTTGCACTTGTTTCCAATCATATAGTGCCTCCAAATCTTCAAAGCATGCACTACAACAGCTAGTTCCAAATCATGCGTAGGATAATTCTTCTCATGCTTCCTCAACTGTCTTGAAGCATAAGCTATCACTTTTCCTTCTTGCATTAGCACACATCCAAGTCCAAGGTGTGATGCGTCGCAATACACATCAAATCCCTTGTGGATGTCTGGCATTACCAATATTGGTGCCGTGGTTAACCTTTTCTTGAGTTCTTCAAAACAATTCTGGCAAGCTTCATCCCACTTGAACTCTTTACCTTTCTCCAGTAGTGAGGTAAGAGGTTTCACTAACTTGGAAAAACCTTCAATAAATCTTCTATAGTATCCTGCCAATCCAAGAAAACTTCTGATCTTGGACGCATCCTTTGGTTGCTTCCAATCTAGTATCTCACTTATCTTTCCTGGGTCCACTTTAATTCCACCATCGGTAACGATATGCCCTAAGAAAGCAACTTCCTTCAACCAAAAATCACACTTCGAGAACTTCGCATAAAGTTGGTTGTCACGAAGCTTTTGTAGGACTAGCCTTAGATGATCTTCATGCTTTTCTTCATTCGGAGACTATATCAGTATGTCGTCAATGAATACGACCACAAACTGATCCAGATATTCCATGAATACTTTATTCATCAAGTTCATAAAGTATGTTGGTGCATAAGTCAGTCCAAACGACATGACCAAAAACTCATATAATCCATATCTCGTCGTGAAGGCTGTCTTGGGTACATCTTCTGCTCGAATCTTTAACTGATGATATCTCGATCTCAGATCTATCTTCGAGAATATCTTAGCTCCTTTCATTTGATCGAATAAGTCTTCAATCCGAGGTAGTAGGTATTTATTCTTGATGGTTACTTCATTCAAACTTCTATAATCAACACACATTCTACTCGAACCATCCTTCTTGTTCACAAATAGCACTGGGGCTCCCCAAGGGGATGAACTTGGGCGAATGAAACCTTTTTCTAGTAATTCTTCTATTTGTTTCTTCAGTTCTACTAAATCTTTGACATCCATTCTATATGGTCTTTTCGAGATAGGTGTGGTTCCGGGTAATAATTCAATAGAAAACTCTATATCACGGTCAGGTGGCATACCTGGCAATTCCTCCGGAAATACGTCTCGGTATTCGCACACTACTTTGATATTTTCCAAGGGCTTTTCTTCCAAGTGATTGATCACTGTTTTCCCTTTTTCATCTGTTGACTTGTCTATGTAAACTTGGATTCTTTCACCTTGAGGACTTGTCAACATAATTGTTCCATTGGCACACTGTATCACTCCACCACAACTTTTCAACCAATTGCATCCAAGAATCACATCAATACCGTTGGATCCTAGGACCACTGGGTCGACTGAAAAATCTATTCCTTGAATATTGATATTAACATGGGGGCATGAGTGTGTGGCCTTCATGTCACCTCCTGGTGAACTAATGTGTAACATCTTCTTAAGGGGGTACTTAGGTATGTTGTGTTTTTCCACAAATGACTCAGTTATAAACGAATGCGATGCTCCAGAGTCAAATAAAACTGATGCAGGTATGGAGTTAACAAGGAACATACCATACACTATGTCGGCATCCTCAGGCACTGATTCTGCAGTGACGTGATTGACCCTTCCTCTGCTCTGGTTCTGCGGTGTCTTGTTCTGAGCAGATCCACGAGCGAGGGTGTTCTGGTCATTCATCTGAGTATTGCTCCTTTGGGGTGTTTGCTGGTTGCGCCTTGGGTAGTTGTTGGCATAGTGGCCCAGCTCACCGCACTTGAAACATCCATTGGGTTGGATAGGTGCGTTGTTGCTTCTGGCCTGCGTGTTACTGGCGCCACCTTGACGGTTCTATGAACTCCCACCAGACCTCTGGTTGGTCTGAGAGTTGCTCCTTTGCTGGTTCTGACTCTGATTATTTCTCTGGCCTTGCTGTCCAGAGCGTTGCACTTGATAATTATTTCCGCCTTGATTTCCAGAGCAGAACTGCGAACCTTGAGCATTGTTTGGGCAGGTGTTCCTGCTTGACTGACCTTGAAATTTTCTTTGTGGTCAAATAGCTCCTTTCTTTTACTTTCAAGGCCAATTGCCTTGTTCAGTAGTGTCTGGAAATTGGGGAATGTATGGCTCTGAAGTTGATAGTTCAGAGGTCCAATTAGTCCTTCCAGGAAACGCTCTTGGCGCTTCTCATCTGTGTCCACTTCTTCCGGTGCGTAGCGTGAAAGCTGAGTGAAGCGATCACGATACTCACTGACAGTCATATTCCCTTGAGTAAGGGAAAGGAACTCCTTCTTCTTCAACTTCATGATTCCAGAGGGGATGTGATGAGCGTGAAAGTTCGCTTGGAACTCCTGCAAGGTTATTGTATCCGCGTTGGGATGTGCCGCTGTGAAAGCATCCCACCAATCGGACGCAGCTCCCTCGAGTCTTCCTAAGGCATACAAGACCTTCTCCCGGTCGTTGCACTGAGTGATGTCCAGCTTCTTTCCAATGACCTTTAGCCAGTCATCGGCATCCAGAGGATCAACCGCGTGAGAAAATGTCGGTGGGTGATGACTCATGAAATCCCGGTGCTTATCTCTGGTCGGGGGTGCATACTGCTGTTGCTGCTGATGTTGCTGATTCTGTTGGTTCTGTTGAATCTGCTGAACAGCCACAGTGAGTCCTTGTAGAATCTGCATCTAGGCGGCGATGAACTTCTCCATGTTGGGATTTGGTGGTGGTGGTACTTGTTGACCACACTGGTTCCAGTTGTTGTTAGGTCCTTGACATGCATTCACCATCTGAAGTGAAGTCCTTAGAAAAGTGAGGAGTAGAAAAGATTCTAGGAGGGGAAATAGCTTATGTTTAAAAATTTTTATATGTTCTTATGGCCATCATTCCATAAGACCATTGCACTCAAACAAAGATCCAAATCAAACATGTCAACCAATCACCATCACATGGTTGGTATTTATTAATATGATAACTTAAAGAGTGTATCATTGTCTAACGCGAAGTATAACTTATTACATCATGACTCAAAACTCCTAAAGCAGCCTAGTGACGGATCTAGGCTCTCCATAGCGCAGCCTCTTGCGGGGAGGAGACAACGCCATGGCGGGGACCTGAGCTTCAAGCGGATCCAGTCCTTGCAGTTGGGCTTCCAGGGCTGCAATCCTGGCGTGGGCATTCTCCAGCTCCAAGTGCACCCTGTAGAGATCCAGGGTGGCACTGTCCAGATCGGTGTTGAGACCGGCCCCTACACCAGCTAGGGTGTTGAGGCGATCCTCACCAGCTTCACCTAGGACGATGCTGGTCTGACTTCCTCCATGCAGACGCTGAGGAAGATGCCTGAACCTCGTGTTCTGCAGCTGCTGCCGGTAGGTGTGGCTTAGCGACCACAGGGTTCGACGGGCAGCATCGCTGACCGAGGCAGCGTAGGTGGACAGTGGTGTTAGGGACTCGTGAGCAGACAGAGTCCTGAATCCCCTGTCACCTGCATCCATCACCCTGACGTGGATGCGAGTGATGTAATAGCAAGCCCGGGGAGGCTCGCTCACTCGCCTTGTTTTGTACAGGGGGTGGATGAAAGGGAATTAGGCTTACACCTAGTCCCTAATTAATTTTTGGTGGTTGAATTGCCCAACACAAATATTGGACTAACTAGTTTTGCTCTAGTGCATAAGTTATACAGGTGCAAAAGGTTCACATTTAGCCAATAGAAAGACCAAGCGTTGGACTCGACAAAGGAGCATTGAGGCAACCGAGGGCACCTCTGGCTGGAGGCACCGGACTGTCCGGTGTGCACCGGACAGTGTCCGGTGCTCCCAGAGGACTCCAACTCCAACTCTTCGCTCTCGGGATTTCTCGGAAGCCGGCGCGCTATAATTCACCGGACTGTCCGGTGTGCACCGGACATGTCCGGTGCTCCAGGGAAGCGCGGTCTCCGGAACTCGCCAGCCTCGGGTTCGCGCGGCAGCCGCTCCGCTAAAATTCACCGGACTGTCCGGTGTGCACCGGACTGTCCGGTGTAACTGCGGAGCAACGGCTACTTCGGCGCCAACGGTCGACTCTGACAATACAAGTACACGCGGCAGAGTCAGAGCAGAGGATCAGAGAGGCACCGGACTGTCCGGTGTGCACCGGACTGTCCGGTGCCACATAAGGACAAAGCCTCCAACGGTCGACCAGCTCCAACCCCAACGGCTTTTTGGTGACGTGGCTGTCACACCGGACATGTCCGGTGTGCACCGGACTGTCCGGTGCACCATACGACAGACAGCCTTCACCAACGGCTAGTTTTTGTTTGGTGGCTATAAATACCACCCCAACCGGCCACTTCAAGGTGTGGGAGCCCAAGCAACATTCCAAGTCATTTAGTTGACATACTCAAGCCCTCCCAACCACATATATTCATTGATCCATCCTATACACAAGATTTAGACCACTACAACCAACACAAGTGCCACAAAAGAGAGAGCAAGCAAAAGAGAGCTACTCATTTGAGTTTAGCACTAGTGCCTTGTGAGATTCATTGAGAGATAGTGTGTGCTTCATCTTTGTGTTCATTTGCGCGTGGAGTTTTGACTCCCATTCGAACTTCCTCCAAAGTTTTGGAGGCTTGTAAAAGCTAGCAAGAGACACCAAAGATTGTGGTGGTCCTTGTGGGATCGAGAGTGATCCTTTGAGAAGAAGAAGAGCTCGCCGATCCTTGTGTGATCGGGGGAGAGAGGGAAAGGGTTGAAAAAGACCCGTCCTTAAGTGGACTCCTCAACGGGGACTAGGCCTTCGAGGGCCGAACCTCGGTAAAACAAATCACCCGTGTCTATTGCGTTTATTGCTTGTGATTTGTTTGTTTTCTCTTGCTATAAGTTTCCTTGCACCTTTATTTGCTAATATCATTTGGTGTTGCTTCAAGTTAAATTTCCTTTTAGTAAAGCAACACGTTGCAAGAAAGAACTTGTCCTAGTGCTCTTCTCATCTAAGGCTTCTTGCTTTGTTATTCTATAACTTATCAATTGTATTGATTTATCACTTCCGCATTATTTAGCAATACTCCTTTCAAGCAAGATCTTAGTTTGTACACTTCTATATTTGTATATCTTGTTCTAACCACTAATCAAGGGATCTAGTTGGGGGATAAAGTTTTAATTTTCAGGTTTCGCCTATTCACCCCCCCTCTAGGCGACTTTCAATTGGTATCAGAACTAGGCACTTCATCTTGAGTCTAACAACTCGAAGTGATGGCTCGTAGAAGATCCCAAAAGAACAAGAAGACTCCTCCATCGAACGTAACTCAAAAAGAGGTAACTCTTGAAATATTACTTGATGATTGTTCTAATTATGATTCATGGTCTACTAGTGTGATAAATGCCTTTAGAACCATAGATCCACGATTAGAACAAATTATAGACAAGAGTATTTTTTCCTCTAATTTCAATGGAAAAATTAATTCCGAGGAGGATCAAAGATGTTATCGCTTAAACTATCTAGCTTTTGACATCTTAACTAATTCTCTTAGTAGAGAAGATTATCATGCCTTCATATCAAACTATGACGAATCTTTCTATGATGCGCATGATATTTGGACTAGAATTAAAATCAAATTTGATGAGTCCAAACATGATAGTTCATTTGATGCTTCTACTTCCTTTAGTCTTTGTGATACTAACCCTTGCAAGGAAGAAGAAGAAAATGAACGGTGGAGACCAAACGATGAATCCACCTCTCCAAAAGGTTTGTCTTCCCATTTCGATTCCCACATGTGTTGTGTGGCTAATGCAAATGATAGCGGAAGCACAAATGAGGATGAGGAGGAAGAAAGAAGCCTTGTGCAACTCTACGCTCGCCTAAGCCAAGAAGATAAGGCGGTCATGCTCAAACTTCTAGAAAGAGCGAGAGAGCAAAGCGAAGCTCGTCAAAGGCTAGAAGATGTTCTCTCCATGAAAATGCTACACTTTGACGAGTTGACTAAGGAACATGAGGAGCTAAAGTGCTCTCATGTTGATTTGGTCCAAAGGTATGAAACTGTTTCAATTGAGCATGATAACGCTTTACATTGTATTGCTCAATTAGTAAATAGGAATACCTTGCTTAAGGACCAAGTAGAAAAGCTAAAAGTTGAAAATCTAGCTTTTCAAGAAAAATATGATATGCTTCTATGTTCTCATGAAAATCTTATAGATGATCATATCATATTGAATTTGACTCATGAGGTTGTGATAGAAAATTTAAAATCCCAACAACCTCACTCATGCACATGTATTCAAATTGATACTATATTACCATGTGCTAATGCTTGTTGTCCGTCGACAAGCAAATCTTCCTTTGAGCTACAATTTGCAGGAACAAATGATGATTCATATCAAAAGCTCAAAGAAGAAAATGAGAGGCTAAAGAAGAGCTTGACACAACTAAAAGGGAAATGCATTGCCCAACCTTCTCAAGATAACCGTGATCACATGGTGAAGAAGCTTGAGACGGGAACAACCGTGGCATGCACTACATCCCTTGAAGAAAATGTCAAGGATTTGAGGATTGCCAAGAGGAAGAAACAAAAGATGAAATTCAACACCTCCTCCAAAAGCCTCAACCACGCCTCCACAAAAGGTAACATCCAAGGTAATGATCAAGCCACACTTCACATTAAGAGGTGTAGTGAATGCTTTGAAGAGGGGCACTTGATTAGGTCATGTCCCTACATTAAAAATGGCTTGATTATTAACAAGGATGATAGACTTTGTTTTAAATGCTCCAAGAAGGGACACTTGCTTAGATCTTGTCCCCATTTAAAACAAAAAGGCATAGGGTTAGAAAAGAAAATATTCACTAACCATGTAGCAAGCAAGAAACAAGGAAGGAAGAAATCTTCAAGAGTTGAAGATCGCCTATGCTACATATGCCGTAAGAAGGGACATCAATGCAAGGATTGTCCCATAGGTAAATCTTCCACTCCTAGCTTGTCAATTAATTCTCATGTAACTAGGCAACCCAAAATTGCAACTTGTGCTAGAAAGGTAATGAGTTTACCTAATGCTAACACAAAGGACTTTTGGGTTCCTAGATCTTTGTTGACTAACCGTAATGGACCCATCAAGCGATGGGTACCAAAATATGCTTGACAAGCTTTGTAGGGGAAGGAGATGATATGAAGTCTTTGGGGTGCTTGAGAGAATTCAACTCTTATCAACTCAAGCTATCAATCGTCAATAATCTACATACATGATTGACCCAAGGTTATTTTTCAAATTGCTATGTCTTAAACTCATATCATCTCGAGGAAGATATTATATGTTGTAGGAAGTGAAGAGATATCATGTGCAAAAATCAAGGCCTACAACATGGAGGAAAGTCAAAGGATGGTAACTTCTATGCTTTTAAGTGCAAGTATTTTAGAATATCATTTCTTATGTGTCTTGTGTAGTCACATAGAAAAATTGAAGCACTTCAAATGTCTTTAAATTGATATTATCATTCTTTGAAGAATTTCCTCTCATATGGTAGATTGCACATTCATCATTTCCATTCTATGGCAATCTACATGGTTTAATTTATTGCAAGTATGTCATGGCATATTCTTTCTCTAATTATCTTGTTATTGCCATGATTCTAGATATAGAGAGATATTTCATGTTCTTAAAGGAATAAGGTGTCATGTAAGGAATTCAAATCCTTAGGACACTTGTAAAAGGAAAACTCTCTCTATAACTAGAATAGTGAGACTATTAATTTTATTTAAGTAACCCAAAGTAGTCTCACTTGTAGAGAATAAGTTTCTCTTTGAAAGCGTGTAATCTAACATGAAAAGAAAAATCAATCCAAATGATTATGATGTATTTTTACTTGCTCAAATTGGATTTGATTCTTTCACATTTATCGCTTTCCACATCATGAATTAGATTTATTCCCATAATCTTAAAGGATTATTTATGCTTGTTTTATGAGTTAAAATTAAGCATAACATCATCTATGGATAATCTAGTTCATGCTATGAAGTTTCCATGTTTTAGTAATCTAGCTTTTCATTCCCTATCAAAAATGATTACTAAATGGAAACTTGTGCTTGTGTTACTAACGTATCTCTTGAGCTTTCTTATAAATATGCACAAAAGAGAAAGTGCACAAGCCTCATGGGTTGATCTTCACCCAAAAGAAGAAAGGTAAAAGCAAAGGTATGGGAACTCATCTTCTTAATTAAGTTAGTCCCCATCTCCATGGCTATTTAATCTAAATTATCATATTCTACCCATGTGAGGAATAGATTCTTTATTGAACTCAAATCAGCTAGATGTGCATTCAAATATCATTTTCCTAATACTCATGTCCACTAGAATCTATTTAATGCCTTTGCGATATTTATATATGTTATCATATTGATTTGCTTCCAAGTAATGATTAGCTAAATTCAATATGATAAAGTAAAATTTCCAATGATTATTAAAATGCTTAAAAAGTGCTCACTCATATTTCTCAAATAAAATGCACTAGTGTTGAGGATTTTACTTCATGTCTGTGTGACTTATGGATGATGAATTATGCTTATTTCCTATCTAAATGAAATCATCCTTCATTATATACTCCCTTGTACTATTAACATCCTTCTTGAGTATTTTCAATAAGTTTGAAAGGAAAAGGAAACAACTACAAAGGGAGGACTCTCAAATGAAAGAGGAGGACATCAAGAACAACACCACCTACTTGGATAGTAAGATCTACAAAACAATCTATGGTGTGGTTGTGAGTATTCTAAATACTTTCATTATGAGAATATTAGGCTCAAGTCGTTTATTACAAACTTAATGAGCCTTGATCAAGATATATAATGCTTCTCTCTATTTGGCTTTAAAGTAAATGCATCCATTCAATTCATTCAAATACGTGATGCATATCTTTAGGGGGAGCCTTTTTTTATCTTGATTATGTTGAGACTATTGCTTTATCTCAGTAATTTCATATAGTCTCTTGCATAAGAATAAGTTTCTCATGAAGTATGCTACTATCTTTAAAATACTTGTCTTTCACTCTAAAGTAGCGTATTTGTTGGATTCTCCTACTCTAAGCTTAATTGATAATCTAATGCATATGTTGTTCTTTTGATCACATCTTTTATTTGTTTGATCATTGAATGACTTCAATCAACAATCATGCTTCTTAGTGCCGTATATACTTCGATATCTCTTGATATGCACTAAGTCAAAAGGAGAATTCATGATACATTTATGCAACTTGTGATCCATTTGATATATGCTAACAATAAACTTGAAAAGATCACTAGTTGTAGAACTCTCTCTTGTGCAAAATATTTTCATATATTGTCATTGAGTATAGGTCTTAAGCATCTAAAGACTAAGGACAATGCACAATGAAGGGAGCGTCACTATGTAAAGGTACAAAAAGGTAAAACTATCTCCTTTCATTTAAACTTGTACCTAAATCTTCCTTTTCTATCTATTCTTTGCATATCTTGTATAAAAGGAAGAGAAAGCATGTCCATGCATATCCCTGCTTCATACCTAGTTTAATTTCCCAAAATTCATTCCTGCTTAGTGCATCTTTGTTGAAACTAGATGAAGTGATTTAATTGTCAAAGAGCTTAAAGCTTAACCTTGTAACGAGGATAAGCTGCCTTTGTTCCAAAGGTGGATGGTCCTTAAGCCTCTTTGAAATCCTAAGGGAAAATGCTTGAAATGTTTACAACATGCTTTCATAAGTGCATAAACTGTCATGAGCATCACACTTATAATATGACACAATGCACTTCACATTTTGTATAATATAGATATGTTCTCATTAACCTAATTATGTGCATTTGGCATTTAAGGCCAAAATATGTGTTCCTCTCCATGCACATACTCAGGGGGAGCAATCTATGTTATATATAACTATGATCATGCTTAATTTAATATATCCTCTTGATCATATCCCTTTTATATGCTATGACTAATGTGTTTTCAAGTGAATTCCAAACCAAGTCATAGGTACATTGAAAGGGAATTGGAGTCTTCGGCGAAGACAAAGCTTCCACTCTACTCTATCGATATTATCTATCCTTCGCCATCACTCCAATGTCTCTCCATCTCTGGTATAATCCTCTCTCATATGTTTTATTTGCCAAAGGGGAGAAAGTAGTTAGGAAAAGGGCCTATATTTCATTCTAAGTATCCGTTTTTGGCGATTTATGCCAAAGGGGGAGAAAGTATTGGCCCAAAGCAAAAGGACCGCACCAGACCGCACCACCACCCTAATTTTAAAAATTGATGATTTTCAATTGGTAAATTTCAAATTGGTATCTCTTTGTGTTCTAAAAGGGGGAGCAACTAGTATTTTCAAAATTGGTGTCTTAAAAAACCCTCTTGAGCACTAAGAGGAGACCTTATTTAAGGGGGAGTTTTGTTTAGTCAAAGGAAAAGCATTTGGGACAAAGGAAGAAAACTTCAAAACTCGAAAATGCTTTGCAAAATCTTATTCATTTACCTTTGTCTATCTTGCAAAAGGACTTTGAAAAGAATTTACAAAAGAGTTTGCAAAAACAAAACTTGTGGTGCAAGCGTGATCCAAAATGTTAAAAATAAAGAAACAATCCATGCATATCTATTAAGTATTTATATTGGCTCAATTCCAAGCAACCTTTGCACTTACATTATGCAAACTAGTTCAATTGTGCACCCTTATATTTGCTTTGGTTTGTGTTGGCATCAATCACCAAAAAGGGGGAGATTGAAAGGGAATTAGGCTTACACCTAGTCCCTAATTAATTTTTGGTGGTTGAATTGCCCAACACAAATATTGGACTAACTAGTTTTGCTCTAGTGCATAAGTTATACAGGTGCAAAAGGTTCACATTTAGCCAATAGAAAGACCAAGCGTTGGACTCGACAAAGGAGCATTGAGGCAACCGAGGGCACCTCTGGCTGGAGGCACCGGACTGTCCGGTGTGCACCGGACAGTGTCCGGTGCTCCCAGAGGACTCCAACTCCAACTCTTCGCTCTCGGGATTTCTCGGAAGCCGGCGCGCTATAATTCACCGGACTGTCCGGTGTGCACCGGACATGTCCGGTGCTCCAGGGAAGCGCGGTCTCCGGAACTCGCCAGCCTCGGGTTCGCGCGGCAGCCGCTCCGCTAAAATTCACCGGACTGTCCGGTGTGCACCGGACTGTCCGGTGTAACTGCGGAGCAACGGCTACTTCGGCGCCAACGGTCGACTCTGACAATACAAGTACACGCGGCAGAGTCAGAGCAGAGGATCAGAGAGGCACCGGACTGTCCGGTGTGCACCGGACTGTCCGGTGCCACATAAGGACAAAGCCTCCAACGGTCGACCAGCTCCAACCCCAACGGCTTTTTGGTGACGTGGCTGTCACACCGGACATGTCCGGTGTGCACCGGACTGTCCGGTGCACCATACGACAGACAGCCTTCACCAACGGCTAGTTTTTGTTTGGTGGCTATAAATACCACCCCAACCGGCCACTTCAAGGTGTGGGAGCCCAAGCAACATTCCAAGTCATTTAGTTGACATACTCAAGCCCTCCCAACCACATATATTCATTGATCCATCCTATACACAAGATTTAGACCACTACAACCAACACAAGTGCCACAAAAGAGAGAGCAAGCAAAAGAGAGCTACTCATTTGAGTTTAGCACTAGTGCCTTGTGAGATTCATTGAGAGATAGTGTGTGCTTCATCTTTGTGTTCATTTGCGCGTGGAGTTTTGACTCCCATTCGAACTTCCTCCAAAGTTTTGGAGGCTTGTAAAAGCTAGCAAGAGACACCAAAGATTGTGGTGGTCCTTGTGGGATCGAGAGTGATCCTTTGAGAAGAAGAAGAGCTCGCCGATCCTTGTGTGATCGGGGGAGAGAGGGAAAGGGTTGAAAAAGACCCGTCCTTAAGTGGACTCCTCAACGGGGACTAAGCCTTCGAGGGCCGAACCTCGGTAAAACAAATCACCCGTGTCTATTGCGTTTATTGCTTGTGATTTGTTTGTTTTCTCTTGCTATAAGTTTCCTTGCACCTTTATTTGCTAATATCATTTGGTGTTGCTTCAAGTTAAATTTCCTTTTAGTAAAGCAACACGTTGCAAGAAAGAACTTGTCCTAGTGCTCTTCTCATCTAAGGCTTCTTGCTTTGTTATTCTATAACTTATCAATTGTATTGATTTATCACTTCCGCATTATTTAGCAATACTCCTTTCAAGCAAGATCTTAGTTTGTACACTTCTATATTTGTATATCTTGTTCTAACCACTAATCAAGGGATCTAGTTGGGGGATAAAGTTTTAATTTTCAGGTTTCGCCTATTCACCCCCCCTCTAGGCGACTTTCAGTGGACGTAGGTGCCTAGCGCGTGCAGCACTTCTTGCAGCAGGTTGGGGAAGTGCCCCGTCTCGAACATTGATGTGTAATGTTCGACAACAGGACCAAACCCCATGAAGTTGTCCTGCTGGGCGTAGTCAGCTTCCTCGTGGACGTGTTCGTCTCCACCTTCTTTGTCGTCGTCATCCTCGTCATCGTCGTCTCCGAAGTCGTCGGGGTCGTCGCCTCCGGGTGCAGGTGCTTGGAAGGCTGGTGCAGGCGGTAATGACGTCGATGACCCAGCTATGAAGGCTAGGGACTCTACCAATGGGGTAGGCGTCGGCAGCTGTTCCTCCGAGCTGTCCTCCAGGTTGACTACATTCTCCACTCGGATGGGAGGGAGATCCGCCGGAACTTCCTCGACTACCACTGGGTAGACCGGGATCTGCCGGGGCTGAGGGGCATAGTTGGTGTTGATGCGGGTAGTTTGAAGAGTGCGAACCATCTACAAGAGAAGTGTCAACTCAGTTGAATTTCAAAGAGGTAAGACTGATAAAGGAATTTATAGGAATGAAATTAGCAACTTTTGAACAACTAGGCTTTCCATTTCTAACTAATCTAACGACCTAGGGTCAGCATAGCTTTGATACCACTTCTGTCACACCCGGTTCCAGGGGGTAGAACCGAGCGCATACCATATGTGTGCCAGGATCCATTTCCACACATATGTTGACGTCACAAGTGTAATATATCAAAAGACAATGCAATAAAGGCGTAAAGAGAGTATAATACTTCATTACATCATCTGAAACATTGTATCTTGAACAAGTATCACATCAAAGTAAAGCGGAAATAAATAACAGGGGCAATCTCCCACAGGAAGATGACCGGCGCATCGTTAGACTTAGAATTCGTCGTCGTCGATAAAATCTCCATCAAAGTCTACAGCATCACCCTCTGATCAAAATATTAGCAAGGGTAAGCTCACTTATGGTCGGGGCTCAGCAAGTGGGCGAAAAATTAATACAGTTATTACAAGGTGAGGCTAAGGTTGAGCAGTAAGCATTTTAGTTGGTCAATATTTTAGTAATAACACCTGTCTTACTAATAAGTGTGAATCCCAAATGTCCCATTTAAACAAAGGAATATGAGTATAACAAAAACACTTAAGTGAAACCACTTAAGCAAATTATTGGCAGATCATCGGATCTCAATTTAATTCCATCTTCAAGTTCAATTATCATGTGAGGAGTCCAGGTCGCTCATAACCGGGAGCACGGCTGATATATCAGTTTTACACTCTGCAGAGGTGGTACAACTTTACCCACAAGCCATGTATCCCATCTAGCCCGGGTTGATCGGACCCTTAAACATTGCCGAGGTGAATGGCTAGGGATCCATTATGAGGCTTTCACAAAATACACTTAATACGAAGCAACCCGCTAAGGTTTCTAAAGACGATGGTGGTGGCCCCCTGGGTGAGGTACCTTAGCCAAGAATACGTCCTCATGTTAACGTGGGCTGCCAGCACCTACCGCTCCCCCTCTTGCCCATATTTCAGATAAGGTTGCTAGGCACTAAGCATATAAAGCTAATTACCAAAGCCAGAGCCATGATAGCACTCGTGGTTGCACTGTTATCCTGTATGGTCACTCCATGTTCCAATTAATTTGTAATAATGTTATCTTAACCATCGGGTTAATGTCATAATTGCCAATTAACATTTTGGAACATTAATACCAATTAATGAGTGACATTAAAATCGTTACGTTGAGCGGTAGCACAAATTTTGCACAGTTTAATAATTTTCCCAGGTTAAACAAGGAATACAAGTAGTAAATCTAGGAAATCCTTAATTAGGTTAACCCATCAAATTATGCAATATATCAAAAAGTAAACATTATTATATGCAATGAGTGGGTACAAAAAGAATATGCAGAGGGAGAATCCACTTGCCTTGCTCAAATGCGTCCTGTGGTTCGTCTTCGAACGTATTCGAATCCTCTACCACACAGTTGGCTTCTAATAGAGTCGCATATCGTACATACAAAAATAAAGCATACACAAATAAATAAACATGCACTATTACATAAACATACACCAATACACAAATAAATACACATCGTACTTATCACGCCTTAAATATGTCCTAAACGCGTAAATACTTATTAATTCAATTATATCTATTATTGTGAGTCCTAAATGGTGAATTTATGAGTGGGTGCAATAAACACAGTTTTAACCAGTATTAATATATTTTAACATCATCAATGAAATTAATGATAATTATCATCTTTTAATACTAATAAATAAATTAATACCTTTTACTATTTCTAACTCAAATTATTTAGTATAGCAAAAATGAATTTAACATTCTAAAAATCCCTATAAATACTAATTGAACTTTTATCACACAAGTGAGGTTATTTTGACATAAACTAGTACTTTAACAATTTTAGTGCTAAATTTGCGAACATGCTTATTTGGCTAGTAGAAATCTACTTTCCATCCTACTAGTGATATTTTCTCCTTTCTTTATAAAAAGAAAATGCTAATAAAATAATTAGATAAATCATCTAAAAATCCTATATTATTCATGTGACCTGAGTTCTATACCATTTTCTAAAACCATTAAAATGCACCTATAACTATAATTCTCCAAATAGTTTCTAAAGTTTATTGCGACCAAATTTACCTACAAAAATTCCTATCTATTGTTTTTATCACCAACGTGTGACTACTAAATTTTGTCATCTTTTTCTAATCCAAAAATCATCGCATCGATTAACATGAATTCTCATGGTACTAATAATCGCATGAATCTACCAAACAATTCCATAACGCACATACACATAAATTGTGAATCACACGTGTTCATATTACAACAAACAAAATATACAACTCATGAATCGAATCAAAAAGTACTTTTATAAAATACACAAAATAATTCGGTTCGTCATCAACCTTGGGTTCGCACGTGCGACGGGGAGAGTTCGACGGGGTTCGGCCGAGTGGAGAAAAGCAGGGTCTCGACTACGGACGGCGAGTGCGTGGCTCCGGCGACGAACTGCGGCTCCGGTGAACTCTGACGACGAACGGCAACTCCGGCGACGAACGGCACTAGCGATGAGCGAGGAGAGCTAGAGAGAGAGGCGAGCTCGGGTAGGAGGAAGAAGGGAGAGAGCTCTGCTGTCCCTTTTATAGGGAGCAGGAGGGAGAGAAAGGGTCGGCCAGGCTCTTCAATGGGGCGCAGTCGGACTTCATGACCACCAATGGCGCCGACGGTTACAGGGAGTGATGGAGGAGAGGAAACGGAAGAAATGAAGTTCATTAATGGTGAAGAAGAACGGTCGTCGGGGTCGGTTGGTGCAGGGCGCGTCGGTCACGGTCGGGCTCGGTGTCTCGCGTCGGGCTCCTCGGTCGCGGGGGTGGGTCAGCCTCGGTTGGCGTGCTTGGTGTCGCAGCCGATCGGTGCAGGCGCCATCGGGGCTCGCGCGGGGCTGGGGACGCTCGGTCGGGCGGGCGCTGCTCGGCTGGCTCCCTGGCTGCGCGACGGTGCAGGGCTTCGGCGGTTTCAGGCGCGAGCATGAGAGAGAGAAGAAGGGAGGAGAGAGAATAGGGGAGAGGAAGGAGTTAGCAGGGGGGCGGCGGCGGCTTGGGAGAAGCCAGCCAGGGGGAGGGCGCGGTGTGAGTAAAATGGGCCCTCAGTTGGGCCTTAGGGTTAGGTTAGTTTTTTTTTTCTTTTTTTTTCAAATTGCGAAATGAAATTTTAAAGAGCTCAAAAATTCATAAAAAATTCACCAAAACAAGATAAAATGTTATAAAAACATACAGCATAAAATAGAGCTCGATTCTATGGTCACGCGAGGGAAAGAAACATCGAACTCGAAGCTACAGTTGAGAGATTAGCGCGTTAACGCTAAACATGTATTAACTATAACTTTTAGTTCGACATTATCAAATATAAATATTATACACCGTTTAGTTCGATTAATCTGCTACACTAACAAATGTCAGTTAATTAAGTAATTTAATTAAAATAGGAGATTCCAAGCGAGACGAATTTATGACGCGTGAAACAGCATGACAGCGTGCAAACGACGCACAGACACGCACGACATAGCACGCTGACGACACACGAAACAGCGTGTGCGACGAATCAACACGCGACCACGAGCACATCACGCACGAACAATGCGCAGACAGCACGTGCACGACGCGCGAAGCAGCACACCACCGCGCACGAAACAACACCCACGACAGACGAGAATAACTGAATAGGTGACATGTTTATATTAAACGAATGTTAAATAAATAGAAAGTAGTTAAATTAATATTATCCATGTTAATATTTATTATTAAAGCCCAAGTTGAACACTACACATTTAATCTAATTAGAATATTAATCTAATAAATATTAATCGAGCGAGCATTAAGTTGAGTATCTAAAATATATGCCCCGACAGATTAACATTATTAATGTGAGTGTTCGTAAGCGAAAACAGCGTATTATCATGAGCAGACGTCGTGCGACCCCCGTCATCGACACGCGAGATACGTGCGAACGATGCGCGGCAAGGCGAGCGACATGTGCAAGTGGCACACGCGATGCACGCAAACGACGTGTGACAACGCGTGCGAACCGCACGCATGACACGTGCGAACGACGTGCGACAACATGAGAATAACGCATGAACTATACGCATGAACAACACGACGACGGCGAGCTCCACACGTGCAAACAGCGCGTAGACAGTGCGACGACGCGCACGACTCACGAGAGTCGCTAACAGACATCGTGTTTTTACTAAACAATAAATAGGTATTAAATACCACGTCTAAGTTGTTAAAATCACATTACCATATATTTACAATTGCCTAACTAAAATCATAATTTTAATCCGATTGAGTATTCAGTTTACTGACCGACAATTAAATAGGAAATTAATTAGCGCCGGAGGATAGACGAGGTAGACGGGAGTCGTCTAGGGGTAGACGAACGACGTCTAGGGGATAGACGGATGTCGTCGAGACCCTGACGACGCGCTGCGCGAATATTAATTATGATATTTTATCTTATTTGACTTAGCCATATTAGCAGGTAATTATTGTAAGCACCAATAAAATCATTACCTAAACCTGATTGTGTTGTTACTCGAATAATCGTCGTTTTAGTACGCATTTAATAAGTACGAGCAATTCTAGATAGAGTGGTTTACTGAATCACGATGAGATGTGCAACGCACGAGGGCGATGAGCGTGCTGCGCGCGGGATAGCGCACGCGACCATGCGGATGCACTACACGTTCGACGCGCGACGAATGACGATGACATCCATAGTGAACGCGAGGTGACGACAGTGCCTGCGGCTAGGGATTCACACCGCGGACGTGCACAGACCGAGGCACCAGGGCATGCTGCAAAACGATCACGAGCAGCGCAGGCGGACACGAATGGCCACCTGGATGCAGGTACCCGGGCCGCGGGCTGCGCACCACGCCATGAGTGCCGGGGTCACGCGAGGCTGCCGCTTGGGGAGGGGCTAGGCTCGGCCAGTCCGGACAGGCTCCGGGCATGTCGAGGGAGCGCCAAACCGAGCACGGCAAGTGGCGAGGAGGAGAGGGATGGAGAGAGGAAGGGGGCGAGCTCACCACGAATAAACGAAGGGCAGGTCCAAGGGAACTTCAGGCAAGCTCAGGACTTCACAACATGCGACGAACTTGACGAGGGAGAATCGCGGGCGCAACTTCCTCTGAGCGGACGGCGAGGCTCGACGGCGTCGTTTGGTGTGGCGAGTGTGCTGTGCACGGTTGCGAGAGAAGGCGAGAGGAGTGAGGAACCACACGGAGTGGCCGAGGGGTAAATTTCAACGGCTTGGGCAAGATCGTGGCTGCGGTTTCTGATCCAGGCGCGTCCACGACACCGTGGAGCGCGCGGGGGTGGAACGCGGCATGGAGCGCGCGCACTGGGCTGCGTGGGGCATGGCCGAGCCATGGGCGCGCGCTGGGGCGCCGGCAGGCCGACCAGGCGGGGCTGGGGGCACGGCGGCTATGCCTATGCGCATGCGCGCATGCAGAGGCGCGGCGGCGGCTGGGGAGGGCGCGGCCTAGGGTTTAGGGCACGGGGCTGCGGTGAGCGAGGCTGTCGCACGGCTAGGCCGCCGAAGCAGGCGGGGGGGGAGGCGCGCTGGTGGGCTGCGGCGAGCGAATGGTTCAAGGGGAGGTGGGCTGTGCGCAGGCTGCCGGGGAGGGCGCAGCTGGGCCGAAGGGGCAACGGAGAGGGGTTTCTTCTTCTCTTTTTTTATCTTCTTTTCTTTTCCCATTTGAATTCCTAATTAAATAATTGCTCCACAAAATCACCCAACAAATAAGAATAAATAGACGTATGCTCTGGTATGATGCAACATAGAAACTCCTCTAGGGTTTTATTTTACTAGGCTTCAGTTATATAAAACAAAATAATTCTCCACTATTTAGGAAAAAGAAAACAAAATCAAGGAAAAGAGAAGGTAACACCTGAATTTAGTGGATATTAGAAAAGAAATTTTATACCCCCAAATTCAGGGTGTTACAGATCTAACCCCCTTAACAGGAATCTCGCCCCCGAGATTCAAGAAGAAGCTAGCAAGAAAACATGGTTGGTTCGTTGGCTGTTCACAACTTTCTTGAGTTGACTTTGACTGTGTAAGGTTAACTTGTGGACTGGTTGCTTTGACCTTCAGATGTTTGGGACCGATTGATGCAATTCTTGAGGATCTCTTGGACCTATGGGTTAGGACCCACACACGCTTTCACTGTGCCACTTGATTCTTATTGGTTGATGTTGATCGAATTGTCTTCACTGGGGTTAGCGGCTAACCCCCTTAACAAGAGCATTGATATACACTTGGTGAAGATGCTGCCGACTCTGATCTCGACTGATTAAGAGATGTTGTAGGATGCCAATCAGACATATGCAAGAGAGAAGGGTATAGATAGGAAAAGCAAGTATAGATGGATTAAAGAGAGAAAAGGGAGAGCACCCAGCTACCTAACTCTATGGCACTCGGCTAGTAAATCGATGTCGTTGCGGACCAAGGGCCACAATCACATCAACACTCATCACAAAGAAGCAAATCATTCATCACACAAAGACAAACAGCACAAGCATACAACAACAAACATTTCATGCTATACGTAAATTTTAATTAAATGGTGGTCTTTCCTTACAAAGGGGAAACTACTCTCTATGGTTGTTGAAGGACGAGGAGAAGAACATGACGTGTAGGATAGGGACACGAGCACAATAAGGGATGGAGTCAAGGCAAGCATTGTGAGCGATCAGGAAAAGGTTATGACCAAGGGTATAATGGGCAGAACACTACTCACGAGTTGAGATAGACAAGGGGAGATTCCAAAAAGCAGATCTGAGATAAGCATCCAAACAGGATCTAGTGATTACGAAGGTAAGGGTGATATCAAACAAAAGCTAAGACTCGCAATGCGAAAGAGGAGAAAGAAACGACCAAGAGCGGGACGGGTAAGACAACACTCTTGAATTGAAATGGAAGGGGAGGCATTAAAATGCAGGTAAGCATCAAGGTAAAGGTCGAGGGATGACAGGGGTTAAGGTGATAACGGACGAACACACAATAAAGGATGTATTTTAAGCAGGACTTGCAAGGTGTCAAAGATGGGGGAGCAGTCAACGATGAAATTGATGAGGCATTATCCTCGAACAGGGATGGAAATGAGGAGGCTTCAAAGATTAGGTTCAATGTAAGCAGGAAGGTAAGGGAATAGATATCACGAGGGTCCAAAGGTGATAACAGACAAGGATGTAGGAGAGAAGGTAAATAGGCATAAGAAAAAGGATATAAGTACCATAGAGGATGGAGTTAAGATAGGACCTGTAAATGGAGAAGGACATGGTACGTCCAAGGGCCAGATAAGTAAACTGCCACTCTCCAATTGAGGTGGAAGAGAGGAGATTTTTAAAGAGCCAAAATAAAGATGAGTATCAAGGCAAGATCGATGGATGACAAGGAGATAGTGATAGCAAATAAAACACACAACAAAGGATGGAATTAAGACAAAACCTGTAAGGCAATAAGGAGTGAAAAGAAATCAAGGGAGAGATAGGTAACTCACAGCCTCAAACTAGGTTGAAGGAAAGGGGGGCTTTTAAAGGACAATTTCAGAGTACGCATTTAGGTAGAAGACATAAATATCACAAGGGTCAAAGGCGATAACGGACCCGGGTATAAGAGAAAAGATGAAGGCATAGAAGAGCCAGTGGTATGAGCACAACAAAAAATGGAGTTAAGATAAGACTCACGAAATGGCGAAGTGGAGAAAACAATCAAGGGTAAGATAGGTAAGGTTCCAACAGAAGGGTTGAAGTAAATATTCCTTACCGAGGGAAGTTATAAGGAAACAAAGAGATCACCAATTCATGTGCGAGATTAAATGATCGTTCATGGATCATTGAGAAACAAGGATGGTCAAAGGCATGTATACTGAAATGTTTTAAATAGGCGTTGGAATATGAAAGTAAGCATATAAAATATGAGAGTATGCAAGACTCCAAGGACATGAGCATACTAAGACCAAGGGAATAGAAATTGTTGAAAGATAATGACTTAATGACAGAATAGGAGGGGATCTCAAAAGACAAGGTCAGGGATATATAAACTAAAATATTTAAATAGGCAACATAGTTTTTAGAGGTAAGTATTTGAAACAAGAGTATTGAAGAATCTAGGGATACGAGCATGTCAATACCAAGGAAATAGAGATGGCTAAACGGTGGCAAATTAATGACAGAAAAGGAAAAAAATTCCAAAGGCAATAAGGTTATGGTCATGGGGCATCTAAAAAGATGTCACAAGCACAAGAGTGAGAGCAGATCTAATAGAATGAGAGAAGTATAGACCATACTAGAATAAAATACTTTTGGCAAGGGGGCATATAGGAGCACAACATAGAATTAGTCGAGGTGACTAATATTTTGAAGCAGAATCAAGGATGTGGTGAAGTAATAATCAATGAGTCCTTAAAACAGTCAATGCTACTCTAGGATAGCGGTCCTACAGTCAGCAAGGGCTTTGATACCACTTATGTCACACCCGGTTTTGGAAGGTAAACCGAATGCGAACCATCACTACACGACGGTTCACTTACAGCGACCTACGGTTGGTTGCTAAAATGGCCTTCAGCGACCTACGGTTGGTCGCTAAAAACTTTTAGCGACCCATAAGGATGGTCGCTGTAAGTGCCGTCGCTAAAGGCTTTAGCGACCGACATCTTTTTAGCGACCGACCGTCCGTTGCTAATATTGTATATTTAGCGACTAGCCGTGAGTTGTTGTACTATAGATTTAGCAACCAATCGTGAGTCGTTATACTATACATTTAGCAACCAATAGAAAGTTGCCCCTAGTTATAGTCGTTAATAATAATAATAATATACCATTAATTAGCATTCAACAACTGTTATATATACAAAAGCATCACAAATCACCAATTTTTATACACATAATCACATAGATATAAAAATTTAATTAGTATTGCACAATGATAGATCCACATCACATAAACCATCAACAAGCACCACAACAAAATCATTCACAAAACCTACACATGTTATTATGTTTTGCACATATTTGCAAACACTTTACAAAATCATTTAACAGGCTCCCAAACTCCATCTGTCTAGTTCGAGCAGAAGAATCCCATCTCTTTGAAGCCAGTCGATCCTACAACGTGAACAATGGGCTAGTTCAAATGATCAACTCGGGTATGGAAGCCTTTTTGTTCCCAAAACACCAAGATATGCAGGGATTCCTCTTTCGAGTGCAAACTGAATCTGATTCTGATGCACGTCGTTTGGTGCCAAAGACATTGCTATCACATTAGAAGAAAGAAGGTATCCTCCGAAACTAGCAACACCACAACCAACATCAAGAACTGTACGAAGCATCCCCTCATTGTTTATATTGTTATCTTTGAAATTTAGCATCTAGCAAATAGTAGAGATGGTCAGATAAAAGAATTTGAGGGAAACTTACTAAGGAGTCAAGACAAAAGGCTTACATTTGCAATATTTGATATGTATTTGTAGGACTGGACAAAATGCTCGCGGCTCGTCGGCTCGCTCGGTTCGTGGTCAGCTCGGCTCGGATCGGCTCGTTTGAATTTTTTCACGAGCTGAGCTAGCATCCTAGCTCGGTTTCTTAACGAGCCAGCTCGGTTTGCTAACGAGCCAGCTCGCGAGCTAAACGAGCTATCACATTTTAGCAAAACAAAACTATATGCATATCATGTACATAACAATTGATGAATATGTTATATGTATGTGTGGTGTATATAACCTATAAGTTAAACTAATGATTGATGAATTATGTCTATGTATGAAATTGGTCTATGCGAATATAAGTGTGGGTTAAACTGCCGAACATGTGTGTGAATAATGAATTGATGAGTGATGAGTGGTGTTATATTGATACGGTCTATGAAACTATGAGTATAATTACTATTTTATGTTGTTAAATTAGCTTAAAATTAACTAGAAATTGATTATTATACACATATTATTTTTTTCTGCTCTGGCTCGCGAGCTAAACGAGCCAGCTCGAGCTCATAAACGAGCCGAGCCGAGCTGACTCTGTGGCTCGTTACCTTAACGAGCCGAGCCGAGCCAGCTCGTTAGCTTAACGAGCCAGCTCGAACGAGCCGAGCCGAGCTGGCTCGATATCCAGCCCTATGTATTTGTCAGCTCCATGGTGAAAATGGTTCCCACCACCTGGAAACTTGATTTTTTCACCAGCTTCAACCATCCAGTTCTGGTCTGACTTCTCTTTTGCAAGGTGAGTGTGTGGAATATTTGCTTTCCATACTACATCACGACTTTTTGGCCATTTTATAGGGACTTGGAAAAAAATTGTGGATCGGATACAGCTCAGCAAGGATGCAATCAAACAGAACTAATTTCAGATTGGAAGGTCAGTTTGTCAGGGCACGTGTTATTAACAAGAAAAATATGAATAAAACAAAAAAGCACAGGGAAAACTTATAACCATGTCTTGAGATAACTAAGGCAAAATTATCTTAGTCAACTTGCAAAAGAGCTTGTATTATTGATCGAATGAAGCACATACAACTATATACAAGATGCGGTATTGCAGTTGCTGCAAATATTACATTAAAAAGACTGGTTGAAAGCTTGAAATAGTCAGTCTATGAACTCAAGTCAAGCGAAGATATATCTCATGCAAGATTCAAAAAAATTATAAAGCTTTTATAACCACTAAATTATTTCAGGAGGAACCTTTAGTCTATAAATGTGTACGTGGTTTTATTGGCCACTAAATTGTTGACCACTAAATTTATAAAGTTTTTATAAAGATTCATCAACAACATGGTTTTATTGAAAAAGACACCTTCAGTCTCACAGTTTCAGGAGGAAACTTTCCCAGCATTCCTGCAAAAGGAGAAATCAAAATTTCTTACATCACATCAAGCAGTGTACGTGGTCCAGAAGCACAGATCTATAAATGTGGTGTACCTCTAAATGAATCAAGCTACTGTAATGTGTCACTATCAAGAGAAACCATTGAGAGCATTATATGGAGTAGTTCTAACCTCTCCTGCAGGGAGCTGCAGGGGCGCTTGGCTCAAGCCGTTGGCGAGCGGCGAGCGCGGCCGGCCGCACTGCTGCATCGGCGTCGACGTCAGCGAAAGCTTCTGCGGCTCCGGCGCAACGGCGGCTGGCGCCGGCGGCATAGCAGAAGTGGTGGGGGTCGAGTGAAGCGGCGAGGGCGCCTCGAGCTACCTGCTGCCCAGAGAAGTCGACCAGGACTCCGCTCGCTGGAACGGTGGTGTGGTGCAGACTATAGAGGAGGGAGTGGGAGGAGGTCAGGAGGAGGAGGAGAATTTCTCAAGATCCTTTTTGCATGGGTGCGGCGACCAGAGAAGAGCAAGGGGAGGAGAGAAGAGAGAGAAGAGGGAGAAGAAGTGGAGGCTTCTTGGCGGCGGTTGCCAGGGAGAATGGCGCGCGGCTGGTTAGGGTTAGGGGAGTGCGGCTGGGCTTTAATGGGCCGATTTGGTTAGGTTTTCTTTTTTTCTTTTTT
Source organism: Zea luxurians (assembly GCA_029449295.1). NCBI lineage: Eukaryota > Viridiplantae > Streptophyta > Magnoliopsida > Poales > Poaceae > Zea > Zea luxurians. The sequence goes on from JAOPSE010000144.1 coordinate 2,045,840, forward strand.
TTAATTTCCTTTCCTAAATTTGAAATACATTTTTAAATAACCCTAAAATTTATAGTAACTAAACCAAAATTATTTATAAATAAATTATTAATTTTTGGGCTAATAATTATTATATTTTTTTTATTTACTAGGATTTTTATTTAAGAAGAAATGTTATTCAATAACCAAAAACCAATCATGCGCAATAAAAAATTATTCCAAATGCAAATACATAACAAACACTTAAAAGAAAATTCATTACCATAAATATCATTAATAAATAAATTCTTTTTTTCTTTACTACAATTTAGCGATGAATGTTTATTTGTTTTAATTAATTTTTAGTCACTAACATCTACAGGTACGTTCAGGCTATAAGATTTGATAGTGATCCTTGCTCTATAGCGACCCACCGCTAGTCCCCGACGACATCTATAGCGACCAACCATAAGTTGTTAAATTTCTAGACTTTTAGCGACCAACCGACCGTTGCTACAAAAGGCTTTAGCGACTGACCGTCGGTCCCTAACCTTTAGCAACCAACAGTTGGTACCTAATAAGGGTCGCTAAAGATCAACCGTCGCGTAGTGCATATACGTGCTAGGATCAGAACTCACGTACATAGCGATTACATAAATGACTTATCATAGCACAATGCCTCGAATAACAATAAAGAGTAAGTAGTAATATTAAAGACTAGATTCATTTACATAATATAAAACAAAGTACACATAATCGAAACGTAGCCAACGTAAATTAACCCACCACAGGCAGCTGACTGGGGGAGGTCGCTAGCCTAATCCTCGAACTCGTCGAAGTCCTGAAACTCCTGGAGATCCGCCTTGACACCTTCTTCTTTACCTGAGCATAGATTGCACCAAAGGCAACCTGGTGTTTTGTGAAAGCAAGGGTGAGTACACATCAACGTACTCAGCAAATGTCTCGTTTGGCTGAAGTGGACTAGCTTTATGTGGAGTTAAGCTCAAAGCAGTTGCTTTTAGTTGGTCAGGTATTTACTATTAGTGGAAGCCAAGTTTTATCATATAACCAAATCCGTGAACCATTTCCTCATCGAGGAAAAACATTATCATCATCGAGCCAAAACCATAAATAAAACCATTGTATCTCGAACCATCTGTATCTCTAATCAAAGAGGATCCCAAGGCCGCTCATAACCGTGAGCACGGCTGATATATTAGTTTCTAACCCTCTGCATAGGTCGCACACTTTACCCACAAGTCGTGATTCCCATTCTGCCCGGAGATCATGGCTCTCCATTGATCACTACCAAGGTGACCTAGTAGGGTCTCACTACGTAGCCTTTACAAAGATTTCCCAGAGGTCATAGCTGCCCGTTAGGTTTTTCCAGTTTGATAAACACAATACATCTCCCCAAAGGAAGGGTGACTAACAAAACCAAATCGAGAACCTCTACAACCAGCCCCGGCAGAGCAAGTACTGTGCCCGGACCCCATTGACGGCCCTACGGTGAAGCCAACTACTCCTCTGGTTCCTCTAATTAATCAGCTAAGGGCATCCCATTCCACCCTCATGGCTGCACTGTTTTCCTAGGTTGTCACTCCCCGAACAGGTCCTTACGGAGAGGTACTCTGGAAACAGAGTTTCACCGGAACATCATCGGAATAACATCATCGTATCATAATATTCACATCATGTTCATTGATTAAAGTAAGGCAATAGCATGAAGTTAACCATGATAACCCAAAAGGTAATCAAGGACAGGATAAATAGAAAGCTAGTCAATCCTTAGGTTGATCATGGTATGCGGGGCAGTGAATTATAAAGTAAATGGGACATAATGGGTCAGAGGATAATTGCCTTCACCAAACAGATGCTCAGGGTCTTCAATCTCGTAGAACTCGAAGAACCAGATCACTTGGTCGCCGACTCTTGATCTTCGATTCCTCGAAGCGCGGAAACAAATCGCAATCTAATCGCAACGCGAAGCGAAGACGAACAAGCACAAGCAAACAAACATATATATATATAATATATATATAAGAACATTACACCATACAAGATAAAATGTATAAAAACATGCAGCATAAAATAGAGCTCGATTCTATGGTCACGCGAGGGAATGAAATGTCGAACTCGAAGCTACGGTTGAGAGATTAGCACATTAACGCTAAACAAGTATTAACTATAACTTTTAGTTCGACATTATCAAATATAAATATTATACACCGTTTTAGTTTGATTAATCTGCTACACTAACAAATGTCAGTTAATTAAGTAATTTAATTAAAATGGGAGATTCCAAGCGAGACGAATTTATGATGCTTTAAACAGCATGACAACGTGCAAACGACGCGTGGACACGCGCGACATAGAACGCTGACGACACACGAAACAGCGCGCGTGACGAATCAGCACGCGACCACGAGCACATCACGCACGAACAACACGCTGACAGCACGTGCACGACGCGCGAAGCAGCACGCCACCGCGCGTGGAACAGCATCCACGACAAACGAGAATAACTGAATAAGTGACATGCTTATACTAAACGAATGTTAAATAAATAGAAAGTAGTTAAATTAATATTATCCATGTTACTATTTATTATAAAAGCCCAAGTTAAACACTACACATTTAATCTAATTAGAATATTAATCTAATAAATATTAATCGAGCGAGCCTTAAGTTGAGTATCTAAAATATATGACCCGACAGATTAACATTATTAACGTGAGTGTTCATAAGCGAAAACAACTTATTATCATGAGCAGACGTCGTGCGACCCACGTCATCGACACGCGAGATACGTGCGAACGATGCGCGGCAAGGCGAGCGACATGTGCAAGTGACACACGCGACGCACGCAAACGACGTGTGACAACGCGTGCGAACCGCACGCGTGACACGCGCGAACGACGCGCGACAACACAAGAATAACGCACGAACTATACGCACGAACAACACGACGACGGCGAGCGCCACACGTGCGAACAACGCATAGACAGTGCGACGACGCGCACGACTCACGGGAGTCGCTAACAGATATCGTGTTTATACTAAACACTAAATAGGTATTAAATACCACATCTAAGTTGTTAAAATCACATTACCACATATTTACAATCGCCTAACTAAAATCATAATTTTAATCCGATTGAGTATTCAGTTTACTGACCGACAATTAAATAGGAAATTAATTAGCGCCGGAGGATAGACGAGGTAGATAGGAGTCGTCTAGGGGTAGACGAACGTCGTCTAGGGGGTAGACGGATGCCGTCGGGACCCTGACGACGCGCTGCACGAATATTAATTATGATATTTTATCTTATTTGACTTAGCCATATTAGCAAGTAATTGTTGTAAGCACCAATAAAATCATTACCTAAATCTGATTGTGTTGTTACTCGAATAATCATCGTTTTAGTACGCATTTAATTAGTACGAGCGATTCTAGATAGAGTGGTTTCCTGAATCGAGATGAGACGTGCAACGCATGAGGGCAATGAGCGTGCTGTGCGCGGGATAGCGCACGCGACCACGCGGATGCTCTACATGTTCGACGCGCGACGAATGATGATAACATCCACAGTGAACGCGCGGTGACGACAGTGCCTGCGGCTAGGGATTCACTTCGCGGACTTGCACAGACCGAGGCGCCAAGGCATGCTGCACAACGATCGCGAGCAGCGCAGGCGGACATGAATGGCCACCCGGACGCGGGTACCCGGGCCGCGGGCTGCACACCACGCCATGAGTGCCGGGGTCACGCCAGGCTGCCGCTTGGGGAGGGGCTAGGCTCGGTCGGTCCGAACGGGCTCCGGGCACGTCGAGCGAGCGCCAAACCGAGCACGGCAAGAGGCGAGGAGGAGAGGGATGGAGAGAGGAAGGGGGCGAGCTCACCACGAATAAATGAAGGGCGGGTCCAAGGGAACTTCAGGCAAGCTCAGGACTTCACACCATGCGACGAACTCGACGAGGGAGAATCACGGACGTAGCTTAATCCGGGTGGACGGCGAGGCTCGACGGCGTTATTTGGTGTGGCGAGTGCGCTGCGCACGGTTGCGAGAGAAGGCGAGAGGAGTGAGGAACCGCACGGAGTAGCCGAGGGGTAAATTTCAACGGCTTGGGCAAGATCGTGGCTACGGTTTCCGATCCAGGCGCGCCCACGATGCCGTGGAGTGCGTGGGGGGCAGAACGCAGCATGGAGCGCGTGCACTGGGCTGCGCAGGGCATGGCAGAGCCATGGGCGTGCGCTGGGGCACGGGCAGGCTGACCAGGCGGGGCTGGGGGCGCGACGGTGGCGCCTACACGCATGCGCGCATGGAGAGGCGCGACGGCGGCTGGGGAGGGCGCGGCTTCGGGTTTGGGGCGCGGGGCTGCGGCGAGCGAGGTTGCCGCGCGGCTGGGCCGCCGAAGCAGGCCGGGGGAAGGCGCGCTGGTGGGATGTGGCAAGCGAATGGGCCAAGGGGAGGTGGGCTGTGCGCAGGCTACCAGGGAGGGTGCAGCTGGGCCGACGGGGCAACAGAGAGGGGTTTCTTCTTCTCTTTTTTATCTTCTTTTCTTTTCCTATTTGAATTCCAAATTAAATAATTGCTCCACAAAATCACCAACAAACAAGAATAAATAGATGTATGCTCTGGTATGATGCAACATAGAAACTCCTCTTGGGTTTTATTTTACTAGGCTTCAGTTATATAAAACAAAATAATTCTCCACTATTTAGGAAAAAGAAAATAAAATCAAGGAAAAGAGAAGGTAACACCTGAATTTAGTGGATATTAGAAAAGAAATTTTATACCCCCAAATTCAGGGTGTTACAACGCTCAAGCTTCTTCTCCTTCTCCTCGTTGCATTTAGCAATATGCCTCATTTCCTGCTTGTCTACCCATTGTTGCTCGGCCGCAAGCTCCTCTCGTCTTTTCTCTATCCTCTCTTTGTCCTCTGTATCCCACTTTTTAAGATTCTCCAACCACTTCTTGTCTTTCTATGAGATTTATGTGTCAATCTACTGCTCAAAACCACAGAGCAGTGGAGGAGTCTACAAAACATGCAATGATTAGTACCAAAACAAAACATGCACCACTTCGTATGAAAGCTGTGAACTAACTAAAAAATTATTCTCACCATTAAATTCATCCGACGCTGAACAATCATTGGCTCAAATGCATAGTTAGCACACATCTAATACCTCTGTCGATAGGTGTCATGATCCTCGGACTTGTCAACCTTGCAAGGATCACCACAAAAACACATAGGCACTGGAACACCAGTTGGCAAAGGAAGCGGGTCGAAGGCAGTTCCGGTCAATGGACCCTTCCTAAATTTCGATAAGTTTTATAAGACTCACAAATATTAGTTATTACATTTAATACAACGCTTACCTTTGTTTAGCAGATTTACCATGCCTAGACATCCTACAAATGGATAATATGACAACAAAAATGATTCTAAAAATGATTCCCAAAAGGTAATCCTAACCCTATTAATCAGACATAGCAAAAGACCAAAAAAATGGAGGGAGATTACCTTGATACACATGAACAATAGATTCAAGTCGTTGATTTAGGTTGATATTGGTCGTTTGGTAGAAGAGAAATGATTACAAAGAACTTACGACCGAAGTGAGATCCATGGCGCCGAGGTAGTGCCACGTCAGGTACACGTAGGCGTCCTGAGGTGGGTCCTAGCATGATGATCGAAATGGGTCAGGTTTTCAAGGACCTAAATGCCTTGAAGATGTGGTTGTAGCATTATGTCGTCTTACATAAGAGGTCGTATATGGTGCTTCATTCATACGAGATGCAGCGTTATGCTATTGTATGTGACAAGGACCAGTGTCCATGGAGGGTCTGTGCTATGACATAGAAGATCACCAGAAAGTGGAAGATAACAAAATTGTGGGCTCGCACAACTGTGCTGAACATGAGCTAATGACGAAGCATCGTCAGGACCTCTACCCTCATTGGGAAGCGACTTATGGGAATATTGCAATTAGCACCAAATATGAAGGTGAGGACGATCATGCGAATTGTGGAGAATGTATACGATGGATACAAGATAACATATGGCAAAGCGTGGAGGGCTAAGCAATGTGCTTGGAAGATGATATATGGGGACTGGGAGTCTAGGTACGAGCAGCCGACTGTTCTTCTCAATGCAATGAAGGTGGCAAATCCAGACATGCATTATGAGTACATCCCTAAACCAAATACATGGATTAATGAGAGGCAAATATCTAGCCTTTTCATAAGTATCTTGCCTTTTTAGAAACATCTAGCCTTTTTAGAAGTACATAGCCTTTTCAGTAGCATCTAGTTTTTTCAGAAGTATCTAGCCTTTTTAGAAGCAGCTAGCCTTTTCAGAAATACTTAGCCTTTTCAGAAACATCTAGCATTTTCATAACACATACCACCTTGACATTGGCCTATTTATACGTGACCATTTGGTTCATTGTGCCATACAAAGGGAAGTCACCAGCTAAAATGGTTTCAGGGTCATCTTGAGGAAAGGGTTCTAGAAATGAGAGAGCAAAGAGTGTGTGGAAGGGACCTCCAATTTGTTATGATGGGCCACTTGGTCCCAATTATTTTGAGGAAGCAGCATATAAATTTCTAGTACAAAGTAAAAGTGATTTCAATAAGAAGGTTCGACTTAGGTCTTACGATAACAGGAGAGAAGATTGGCCGAAGTGCATGCATGGTGAGGATTGCTTGGTGCATATGTTTGTCGAGAGGGGGATTGATGGAGGCCGATGTTTCTTCAGATGTCCTTATGCATATGTAAATATTAATTATAATCCTTTGTTCTATAAGATTTTGTTGTTGAGTAAAACTAAATGTAAACATTTATACAACATTCATTGATAAATGAACTACTAGAAAACTGTTCTGTATCAATTGTTTTAAGTGTGTTGATTCTCTGTATCAATTGCTTGAAGTCATCTTCATCTATTGAATCCATAATAAGTAGTTCATTACTATATAACATTGTTCAATAATAAATAATACATAATAAGAAGTTTATTACTACATAACATCATATAAGCACCTAGACTACTGAGTGCAACAGGGCCATTTGCCCTTGCAAAAAGCATCAGAGTTCTCCCCTATTGTGTCCTTTGCACGACGTGCACGCTCAAGCTTCTTCTCCTTCTCCTCCCTGCATTCAGCAATATGCCTCATTTCCTGCTTGTCTACCGATTGTTGCTCGATCGCAAGCTTCTCTCGTCTTTCCTCTATCCTCTCTTTGTCCTCTGTATCCCACTTTTTAAGATTCTCCAACCACTTCTTGTCTTTATGTGAGATTTCTGTGTCAATCCATTGCTCTAAATCACAGAGCGGTGGAGGAGTCTAGAAAACATGCGATGATTAGTACCAAAACAAAACATGCACCACTTCGTATGAAAGCTGTGAACTAACTAAAAATTATTCTCACCATTAAATTCATCCGACGCTGAACAATCGTTGGCTCAAATGCATAGTTAGCACACATCCAATACCTCTATCGATAGGTGACATGATCCTCGGACTTGTCAACCTTGCAAGGATCACCACAAAAACACATAGGCACTGAAACACCAGTTGGCAAAGGAAGCGGGTCGAAGGCAGTTCCGGTAAATGGACCCTTGCTAAATTTCGATAAGTTTTATAAGACTCACAAATATTAGTTATTACATTTAATACAACGCTTACCTTTGTTTAGCAGATTTACCATGCCTAGACATCCTACAAATCGATAATATGACAATAAAAAATGATTCTAAAAATGATTCCCAAACGGTAACCCTAACCCTATTAATCAGACATAGCAAAAGACCAAAAAAATGGAGGGAGATTACCTTGATACACATGAACAATGGATTCAAGTCGCTGATTTAGGTTGATATTGGTCGTTTGGTAGAAGAGAAATGATTACAAAGAACTGACGACCGAAGTGAGATCCATGGCGCTGAGGTAGTGCCACGTCAGGTACACGTAGGCGTCGACTGTAACATATACACGCTAATTTAATTGGCGTCGACTCGTTTTAGCTCGACGGCAATAGTGATGACGTCGAGGTAGAGATTCATTTTTTTAAATGAAACTGGAAAATACATATTTGTGAAAATAAAATAAAATAAAAACTAAATTGCAAAAAAGACGACGCGGGAGACAGCCACCTGGGAGCTGCGTGCACGTGTAGGCCAAGCTATGTGCAAGTGACCCAGGGTGGTGGGCAACCATGTCTTAATCTAATCCACAGAAACAAGCACGTCCCCAACCTTCTACAGCTATTATCCCAACAAGTAGTCCGAGTGTCCGACGGGTAGATTATCAAAAGATAGATGGATATATTATGAATAGATAGATGGATAGATTTGAGGTTGGTTATTTTCCAAAACCGTTAAATTAGTTAGCTACAACTATATCCGGATTTTTAGCCGGTGAACGGACTTGCACGCTTGCTTGCATATAAAGTCTGCCCACAAGGCCACCACAACACGATCCAAGTCGAGTTGAGTCCTCTTCTATTTGCGGGAACTGTCAAATACCATCTCTCGGAGAATTGAAGCCGAACTGGGCGGCGGGCGTAATGGATCTGCTGAAGCGGGAACTAGAGAAGAAGCGGAAGGCGGCGACGGCCGACTTCGGGGGCAAGAGCTTCGTGCGGCGGTCGGAGCTGGAGCAGAAGCAGCTCCAGAAGCGGCTCGACGAGCACCGCCAGCTCCTCGCCAAGGCCGGCACATCGGCGCCCTCCGCGAATTCCGCCGCAGCTGCTACCGGTTCCGAGGAGCGTCGCATCGACGAGCTCGACCTCCCACGGCACGAGGTGGTGCGGCGCCTCCGCGTGCTGGCGCGAGCCCGTCACGCTGTTCGGGGAGGACGACGACGCCCGCCTCGCGCGGTTCAAGCTCGTGCTCAAGTCCGGCGTCATCGACGACATCGACATGACCGAGGGACAGACCAACGACTTCCTCCGCGACATGATCGAGATGCGCAAGCGGCAGAAGGCCGGGAGGGACACCTACGCCAAGGGCAAGAGCAAGCGTGTTGATGGTGGCGACGGGGGTGCTGCCGGAGGCGGTGCAGATGATAGGGATGCCAAGGGGAGCGGCGATGATGCTGACGCAGACAAGGACTCCAAGAGGATGAGGACCAAGTTTGAGGAGCTTTGCAATGAAGACAAGATCTTGGTGTTCTTTAAGAAGCTGCTTAATGAGTGGAACCAGGAATTGGATGAGATGACTGAGCTAGAGAAGCGGACAGCAAAGGGGAAGTCCATGGTTGCAACATTCAAGCAGTGTGCACGGTATCTCAGCCCGCTGTTTGAGTTCTGCAGAAAGAAGGTATTGATTCTTATGCAATTTCCATCTGTTGGTTGCTTAAATTGTGCTATTAATACTGATGCTCATCTGAATATTGATTATGTTTATACCGTTGACAAACTGATTTCATTACAGACTTTCATCAAGTTTCTTGGTGCATGCTTCACTGATTCTGATGCATGTATGGCTGGATCCATTTTTAGGTTCTTCCTGATGACATCCGTCGAGCATTGCTTGTTATTGTGGAGTGTTGCATGAAGCGAGATTATCTAGCGGCAATGGACCAATACATCAAGCTGGCAATCGGGAATGCACCATGGCCCATTGGAGTGACTATGGTTGGCATCCACGAGCGTTCTGCCCGAGAGAAGATCTACACAAACAGCGTTGCCCACATCATGAATGATGAGACCACTCGCAAGTACCTTCAGTCAATCAAGAGGCTGATGACGCTTTCCCAGCGGCGTTATCCTGCACTGCCCTCAAAATCAGTGGAGTTCAACAGCCTGGCAAATGGGAGTGACCTGCAGGCGCTTCTATCGGAAGAGAATGGTTCGGCTAAAGCTTCCGATGAAAGGCTCCGGCTGATGCCAGCATATGCCTTGGCAGACTAGATTGGATTACAAGTAGAGCTTGAGATGCTTGTGTAATATCAACAATTAACCCTGTCTTTTTTTTTCTTTTTTTCTTTTTCTGTTTGTGCATGCTAATTAAATCGCTTTACCGTCGACATTGGGTCGGTCAAAGTTTTTATTAATATATCAGCCAAATTCTAAAGAACCATTTTTTACTATTATTATCAAGCAGCAGCCATGTTTACCGTATTAATCAATTTGGTGCTTGTGTCAGTACCGCAACTGACAGATCTGGAAACCATGCTGCATTTATCACATGATTGTAAGTTCAGCTAGGGCTAAAAAAAGCTCGAGCTCGACGAGCTGGCTCGGGCTCGCCAGCAGCTCGACTCGGCTCGGACCGGCTCGATGCTTAGAACGAGCTCGAGTCGAGCCTGTTTTTCTGGCTCGTGAAAAGAGCGAGCCAGCTCGGCTCGGCTCGGTGCAGCTCGCGAGCTGGCTCGTGGCTCGACCCAACAACAATTTGTTATATAAAATCTTAATTAGCATATAATATTAGTACCGAGTAGACAATTAATTTATATTATTTGAGATTACTATAAAAATAATCTATTTTATATATTATATTAGTGATATATATATTTTACTAATTTAAAATATGTTATTTTAAAAAAATTAAGATTTTATATTATAATTTAGAGAGCAGATTTACGTTTATGGCTAGACTCGTTGGCTCGATGAGCCGGCTCGCAAGCTAGGAGCGAGCCGAGCCATTTTTTCGAGCTCGCCGAGATGGGCGAGCCGAGCCGAGCTCGGCTCGGCTCGTTTCCACCCATAAGTTCAGTCACCACACCACGATAAACTAAAGTCACAGCCTGGCCTGTAATTTATATCTATATCTATACTATACTTAAAACAACAGTTTCAACGGTCGTCCCGTGTTATATTTTTACAAATAACCCCTTACAGCTATTTCAAATTAACCCGCTGCACGACTATAGATGGTCAAACAGCGGCTCGGCATGGCTAGACGCCCACGGGCTACAACTCTGGCCCAGGCACGTCATGCCAGCCTGCTGAATGTGACGGACCTGTCTAACCAATAGAACATCATGCTCAGATGTTTTTAATATTAAATATAAATTATATATATGTATATACGTTTTTTTTGTAAAATAAAAATATAATCATGTCGGGCCGAGATATTTTTAATATTAAATATAAATTATATATATGTATATACGTTTTTTTGTAAAATAAAAAATATAATCATGTCGGGCCGGACCAGCACTACGGGCCAAGGCTACAGCCAAGCACGGCACGGCGTTCTTGACTCTTGCAAGCATTTGGTCGTTTCTGAGACCACATTGGCGTAATGGACTCCATGGTGTTTGAGTTTGCTGAATTAGATGGAACAACATTGATTTGTCACACTAACAGTAAAATGAAAGGTTATTTGTTGGTTTTAAACGTTAGTAATTGCTACGAATTAGCATAATTTATATGGAGCGCATCCGGTTTTTGTTGATGTCTGACGTTAGCAATCACGCTATATTTTGATCTATCTTTTTTATAAGTTTGAGTTCATGTGACTTATTTTAGAAACTTGAGCTCACAAACTTTATCTTATTTGATCTCTGTATGGTGGAATTATGTCATTTTATTGGTCGTGTTGTACCAAGACATATTGGATGGAGTAAATAATAACATCAGTTAGCCAAATCAATAAAAATATTATACAGAGAGCAGAGGCAATCAATAAAAAACTTGAATTTTTTGGTGGATAGTTTACATAAATATTGTTGTAAGTCGTCGTAACGCACAGGCAACCGACTAGTCCAACATTACGTTTGCGAAACCGGGCATGTGAGTGGCAGCGCTTCCAATCAATAAGTGATCCGAACTTCCATGCAAGAGCCCCGGACATAAGTGATCCAAACTTCCATGCAAGAGCCTCGGACAGGTTGAAACACTATTTTCAGTAGCAGTTTCTTTAAGAAAACCGCCACATTTCTACCGACGAATCCAAAATAACCGTCAGTGAGAATGTTGATTTACTGGTCCTTAACACGCACCGACGACACTGAAAAACACTAATGCGTTTTA